>JAPDOI010000550.1:0-407885 GCA_029168955.1 Aplectana chamaeleonis | reverse complement strand
GTGCTCAGGACGCCGTAGAAAGTGTGTGGGACCCAAATAACAGTGCGCCAGGACGCCGTAGAAAGTGTGTGGGACCCAAATAACAGTGCGTCGGACGCCGTAGAAAGTGTGCGGGACCCAAATGAGTGTGCGCAGAACGCCGTAGAAAGTGTGCGGGACCCAAATAACAGTGCGTCGGACGCCGTAGAAAGTTTGTGGGACCCAAATGAAGGTACGTTGGACGCCGAAGAAACTGTGTGGGACCCAAATAACAGTGCATCGGACGCCGTAGAAAGTGTGTGGGACCCACTAAAAGTGCGCCGGACGCCATAGAAAGTGTGTGGGACCCAAATAACGGTGCGTCGGACGCCGTAGAAAGTGTGTGGGACCCAAATAACAGTGCGTCGGACGCCGTAAGAAGTGTGTGGGACCCAAATGGGTGTGCGCAGAACGCCGTAGATAGTGTGTGGGACCCACTAAAAGTGCGCCGGACGCCATAGAAAGTGTGTGGGACCCAAGTGAGAGTGTTCAGGACGCCGTAGAAAATGTGTGGGACCCAATAAAAGTGCGCCGGACGCCGTAGAAAGTGTGTGGGACCCAAGCGAGAGTGCTCAGGACGCCGTAGAAAATGTGTGGGACCCAAATAACAGTGCGTCGGACGCCGTAGGAAGTGTGTGGGACCCAAATGGGTGTGCGCAGAACGCCGTAGATAGTGTGTGGGACCCAATAAAAGTGCGCCGGACGCCATAGAAAGTGTGTGGGACCCAAGTGAGAGTGTTCAGGACGCCGTAGAAAGTGTGTGGGACCCAAATAACAGTGCGCCGGACGCCGTAGAAAGTGTGTGGGACCCAAATAACAGTGCGTCGGACGCCGTAGAAAGTGTGTGGGACCCAAATGAGAGTGCTCAGGACGCCGTAGAAAATGTGTGGGACCCAAATAACAGTGCGTCGGACGCCGTAGAAAGTGTGTGGGACCCAAATGAGTGTGCGCAGAACGCCGTAGAAAGTGTGTGGGACCCAAATAACAGTGCGTCGGACGCCGTAGAAAGTGTGTGGGACCCAAATAACAGTGCGCAGGACTCCGTAGAAAGTGTGTGGGACCCAAATGAGGGTGCGTCGGACGCCGTAGAAAGTGTGTGGGACCCAAATAACAGTGCGTCGGACGCCGTAGAAAGTGTGTGGGACCCAAATGAGAGTGCGCCGGACGCCGTAGAAAGTGTGTGGGACCCAAATAACAGTGCGCCGGACGCCATAGAAAGTGTGTGGGACCCAAGTGAGTGTGCGCAGAACGCCGTAGAAAATGTGTGGGACCCAATAAATGTGCGCCGGACGCCATAGAAAGTGTGTGGGACCCAAGTGAGAGTGTTCAGGACGCCGTAGAAAATGTGTGGGACCCAATAAAAGTGCGCCGGACGCCGTAGAAAGTGTGTGGGACCCAAGCGAGAGTGCTCAGGACGCCGTAGAAAATGTGTGGGACCCAAATAACAGTGCGTCGGACGCCGTAGAAAGTGTGTGGGACCCAAATGGGTGTGCGCAGAACGCCGTAGATAGTGTGTGGGACCCAATAAAAGTGCGCCGGACGCCATAGAAAGTGTGTGGGACCCAAGTGAGAGTGTTCAGGACGCCGTAGAAAATGTGTGGGACCCAATAAAAGTGCGCCGGACGCCGTAGAAAGTGTGTGGGACCCAAGCGAGAGTGCTCAGGACGCCGTAGAAAATGTGTGGGACCCAAATAACAGTGCGTCGGACGCCGTAGAAAGTGTGTGGGACCCAAATGGGTGTGCGCAGAACGCCGTAGAAAGTGTGTGGGACCCAAATAACAGTGCGCCGGACGCCGTAGAAAGTGTGTGGGACCCAAATGAGAGTGCGTCGGACGCCGCAGAAAGTGTGTGGGACCCAAAGAACAGTGCGCCGGACGCCGTAGAAAGTGTGTGGGACCCAAATGAGAGTGCTCAGGACGCCGTAGAAAGTGTGTGGGACCCAAATAACAGTGCGTCGGACGCCGTAGAAAGTGTGTGGGACCCAAATGAGAGTGCTCAGGACGCCGTAGAAAGTGTGTGGGACCCAAATAACAGTGCGCCGAGCGCCAAAGAAAGTGTGCGGGACCCAAATGAATGTGCGCAGAACGCCGTAGAAAGTGTGTGGGACCCAAGTGAGAGTGCTCAGGACGCCGTAGAAAATGTGTGGGACCCAAATAACAGTGCGCCGGACGCCGTAGAAAGTGTGTGGGACCCAATGAGAGTTTGCCTGACGCCGTAGAAAGTGTGTGGGACCCAAATAACAGTGCGTCGGACGCCGTAGAAAGTGTGTGGGACCCAAATGACAGTGCGACTGACGCCTTAGAAAGTGTGTGGGACCCAAATAAGAGTGCGCAGTACGCCGTAGAAAGTGTGTGGGACCCAAATAGCAGTGCGCCGGACGCCTTAGAAAGTGTGTGGGACCCAAATAAGAGTGCGCAGTACGCCGTAGAAACTGTGTGGGACCCAAATAGCAGTGCGCCGGACGCGTTAGAAAGTGTGTGGGACCCAAATGAGAGTGCGCCGGACGCCGTAGAAAGTGTGTGGGACCCAAATAACAGTGCGTCGGACGCCATAGAAAGTGTGTGGGACCCAAATAACAGTGCGCAGGACGCCGTAGAAAGTGTGTGGGACCCAAATAACAGTGCGTCGGACGCCATAGAAAGTGTGTGGGACCCAAATAACAGTGCGTCGGACGCCGTAGAAAGTGTGTGGGACCCAAATAACAGTGCGCCGGACGCCGTAGAAAGTGTGTGGGACCCAAATGGGTGTGCGCAGAACACCGCAGAAAGTGTGTGGGACCCAAATATCAGTGCGCCGGACGCCGTAGAAACTGTGTGGGACCCAAATGAGAGTGCTCAGGACCGTGTAGAAAATGTGTGGGACCCAAATAACAGTGCGTCGGACGCCGTAGAAAGTGTGTGGGACCCAAATGAGAGTTCGCAGGACGCCGTAGAAAGTGTGCGGGACCCAAATGGGTGTGCGCAGAACGCCGTAGAAAGTGTGTGGGACCCAAATAACAGTGCGCCGGACGCCGTAGAAAGTGAGTGGGACCCAAGCGAGAGTGCTCAGGACGCCGTAGAAAATGTGTGGGACCCAAATAACAGTGCGTCGGACGCCGTAGAAAGTGTGTGGGACCCAAATAACAGTGCGTCGGACGCCGTAGAAAGTGTGTGGGACCCAAATAACAGTACGCCGGACGCCGTAGAAAGTCGTAGGAAGTGTGTGGGACCCAAGCGAGAGTGCTCAGGACGCAGTAGAAAATGTGTGGGACCCAAATAACAGTGCGCCGGACGCCGTAGAAAGTGTGCGGGACCCAAATGAGTGTGCGTCGGACGCCGTAGAAAGTGTGTGGGACCCAAATAACAGTACGCCGGACGCCGTAGAAAGTGTGTGGGACCCAAATAACAGTGCGTCGGACGCCGTAGAAAGTGTGTGGGACCCAAATAACAGTGCGTCGGACGCCGTAGGAAGTGTGTGGGACCCAAATGAGAGTGCTCAGGACGCCTTAGAAAATGTGTGGGACCCAAATAACAGTGCGTCGGACGCCGTAGGAAGTGTGTGGGACCCAAATGAGAGTGCTCAGGACGCCTTAGAAAATGTGTGGGACCCAAATAACAGTGCGCCGGACGCCGTAGAAAGTGTGTGGGACCCAAGCGAGAGTGCTCAGGACGCCTTAGAAAATGTGTGGGACCCAAATAACAGTGCGTCGGACGCCGTAGAAAGTGTGCGGGACCCAAATGGGTGTGCGCAGAACGCCGTAGATAGTGTGTGGGACCCAATAAAAGTGCGCCGGACGCCATAGAAAGTGTGTGGGACCCAAGTGAGAGTGTTCAGGACGCCGTAGAAAATGTGTGGGACCCAATAAAAGTGCGCCGGACGCCGTAGAAAGTGTGTGGGACCCAAATGAGAGTGCGCAGGACGCCGTAGAAAATGTGTGGGACCCAAATAACAGTGCGTCGGACGCCGTAGAAAGTGTGTGGGACCCAAATGAGTGTGCGCAGAACGCCGTAGAAAGTGTGTGGGACCCAAATAACAGTGCGCCGGACGCCGTAGAAAGTGTGTGGGACCCAAATAACAGTGCGCCGGACGCCGTAGAAAGTGTGTGGGACCCAAATGAGAGTGCTCAGGACGCCGTAGAAAATGTGTGGGACCCAAATAACAGTGCGTCGGACGCCGTAGAAAGTGTGTGGGACCCAAATAACAGTGCGTCGGACGCCGTAGAAAGTGTGTGGGACCCAAATAACAGTGCGTCGGACGCCGTAGAAAGTGTGCGGGACCCAAATAACAGTGCGCCGGACGCCGTAGAAGGTGTGTGGGACCCAAATAACAGTGCGCCGGACGCCGTAGAAAGTGTGTGGGACCCAAATGAGAGTGCTCAGGACGCCGTAGAAAGTGTGTGGGACCCAAATAACAGTGCGTCGGACGCCGTAGAAAGTGTGTGGGACCCAAATGAGAGTGCTCAGGACGCCGTAGAAAGTGTGTGGGACCCAAATAACAGTGCGTCGGACGCCGTAGAAAGTGTGTGGGACCCAAAGAACAGTGCGCCGGACGCCGTAGAAAGTGTGTGGGACCCAAATGAGAGTGCTCAGGACGCCGTAGAAAGTGTGTGGGACCCAAATAACAGTGCGTCGGACGCCGTAGAAAGTGTGTGGGACCCAAATAACAGTGCGCCGGACGCCGTAGAAAGTGTGTGGGACCCAAGTGAGAGTGCTCAGGACGCCGTAGAAAATGTGTTAGACCCAAATAACAATGCGCCGGACGCCGTAGAAAGTGTGCGGGACCCAAATGAGTGTGCGCAGAACGCCGTAGAAAGTGTGTGGGACCCAAATAACAGTGCGTCGGACGCCGTAGAAAGTGTGTGGGACCCAAATAACAGTGCGTCGGACGCCGTAGGAAGTGTGTGGGACCCAAATAACAGTACGCCGGACGCCTTAGAAAATGTGTGGGACACAAATAACAGTGCGCCGGACGCCGTAGAAAGTGTGCGGGACCCAAAGAACAGTGCGCCGGACGCCGTAGAAAGTGTGTGGGACCCAAATGAGAGTGCTCAGGACGCCGTAGAAAGTGTGTGGGACCCAAATAACAGTGCGCCGGACGCCGTAGAAAGTGTGTGGGACCCAAAGAACAGTGCGCCGGACGCCGTAGAAAATGTGTGGGACCCAAATAACAGTGCGCCGGACGCCGTAGAAAGTGTGTGGGACCCAAATAACAGTGCGTCGGACGCCGTAGAAAGTGTGTGGGACCCAAATGAGAGTGCTCAGGACGCCGTAGAAAGTGTGTGGGACCCAAATAACAGTGCGTCGGACGCCGTAGAAAGTTTGTGGGACCCAAACAACAGTGCGCCGGACGCCGTAGAAAGTGTGTGGGACCCAAATGAGAGTGCTCAGGACGCCGTAGAAAGTGTGTGGGACCCAAATAACAGTGCGCCGCACGCCGTAGAAAGTGTGTGGGACCCAAATGAGAGTGCTCAGGACGCCGTAGAAAGTGTGTGGGACCCAAATAACAGTGCGTCGGACGCCGTAGAAAGTGTGTGGGACCCAAAGAACAGTGCGCCGGACGCCGTAGAAAGTGTGTGGGACCCAAATAACAGTGCGCCGGACGCCGTAGAAAGTGTGTGGGACCCAAATAACAGTGCGTCGGACGCCGTAGAAAGTGTGTGGGACCCAAATAACAGTACGCCGGACGCCGTAGAAAGTGTGTGGGACCCAAATAACAGTGCGTCGGACGCCGTAGAAAGTGTGTGGGACCCCAATAACAGTGCGTCGGACGCCGTAGGAAGTGTGTGGGACCCAAATGGGTGTGCGCAGAACGCCGTAGATAGTGTGTGGGACCCAATAAAAGTGCGCCGGACGCCATAGAAAGTGTGTGGGACCCAAGTGAGAGTGTTCAGGACGCCGTAGAAAATGTGTGGGACCCAATAAAAGTGCGCCGGACGCCGTAGAAAGTGTGTGGGACCCAAGCGAGAGTGCTCAGGACGCCGTAGAAAATGTGTGGGACCCAAAAACAGTGCGTCGGACGCCGTAGGAAGTGTGTGGGACCCAAATGGGTGTGCGCAGAACGCCGTAGATAGTGTGTGGGACCCAATAAAAGTGCGCCGGACGCCGTAGAAAGTGTGTGGGACCCAAGCGAGAGTGCTCAGGACGCCGTAGAAAATGTGTGGGACCCAAATAACAGTGCGTCGGACGCCGTAGAAAGTGTGTGGGACCCAAATGAGAGTGCTCAGGACGCCGTAGAAAATGTGTGGGACCCAAATAACAGTGCGTCGGACGCCGTAGAAAGTGTGTGGGACCCAAATGAGAGTGCTCAGGACGCCGTAGAAAATGTGTGGGACCCAAATAACAGTGCGTCGGACGCCGTAGAAAGTGTGTGGGACCCAAATAACAGTGCGTCGGACGCCGTAGAAAGTGTGTGGGACCCAAATAACAGTGCGTCGGACGCCGTAGAAAGTGTGTGGGACCCAAATAACAGTACGCCGGACGCCGTAGAAAGTGTGTGGGACCCAAATAACAGTGCGTCGGACGCCGTAGAAAGTGTGTGGGACCCAAATAAGAGTGCGTCGGGGGCCGTAGAAAGTGTGTGGGACCCAAATAACAGTGTGTTGGACGCCGTAGAAAGTGTAAGGGACCCAAATAATAGTGCGCCGGACGCCGTAGAAAGTGTGTGGGACCCAAATGAGAGTGCGCAGGACGCCGTAGAAAGTGTGCGGGACCCAAATAATAGTGCGTCGGACGCCGTAGAAAGTGTGTGGGACCCAAATAACAGTGCTCAGGACGCCGTAGAAAATGTGTGGGACCCAAATAACAGTGCGTCGGACGCCGTAGAAAGTGTGTGGGACCCAAATGAGAGTGCTCAGGACGCCGTAGAAAATGTGTGGGACCCAAATAACAGTGCGCCGGACGCCGTAGAAAGTGTGTGGGACCCAAATAACAGTGCGCCGGACGCCGTAGAAAGTGTGTGGGACCCAAATAACAGTGCGTCGGACGCCGTAGAAAGTGTGTGGGACCCAAATAACAGTGCGTCGGACGCCGTAGAAAGTGTGTGGGACCCAAATAACAGTGCGCCGGACGCCGTAGAAAGTGTGTGGGACCCAAATGAGTGTGCGCAGAACGCCGTAGAAAGTGTGTGGGACCCAAATAACAGTGCGCCGGACGCCGTAGAAAGTGTGTGGGACCCAAATAACAGTACGCCGGACGCCGTAGAAAGTGTGTGGGACCCAAATAACAGTGCGTCGGACGCCGTAGAAAGTGTGTGGGACCCAAATAACAGTGCGTCGGACGCCGTAGGAAGTGTGTGGGACCCAAATGGGTGTGCGCAGAACGCCGTAGATAGTGTGTGGGACCCAATAAAAGTGCGCCGGACGCCATAGAAAGTGTGTGGGACCCAAGTGAGAGTGTTCAGGACGCCGTAGAAAATGTGTGGGACCCAAATAACAGTGCGTCGGACGCCGTAGAAAGTGTGTGGGACCCAAGCGAGAGTGCTCAGGACGCCGTAGAAAATGTGTGGGACCCAAATAACAGTGCGTCGGACGCCGTAGAAAGTGTGTGGGACCCAAATGAGTGTGCGCAGAACGCCGTAGAAAGTGTGTGGGACCCAATAAAAGTGCGCCGGACGCCATAGAAAGTGTGTGGGACCCAAGTGAGAGTGTTCAGGACGCCGTAGAAAGTGTGTGGGACCCAAATAACAGTGCGCCGGACGCCGTAGAAAGTGTGTGGGACCCAAATAACAGTGCGTCGGACGCCGCAGAAAGTGTGTGGGACCCAAATATCAGTGCGCCGGACGCCGTAGAAACTGTGTGGGACCCAAATGAGAGTGCTCAGGACCGTGTAGAAAATGTGTGGGACCCAAATAACAGTGCGTCGGACGCCGTAGAAAGTGTGTGGGACCCAAATGAGAGTTCGCAGGACGCCGTAGAAAGTGTGTGGGACCCAAATAACAGTGCGTCGGACGCCGTAGAAAGTGTGTGGGACCCAAATAAAAGTGCGCAGGATGCCGTAGAAAGTGTGTGGGAAACAAATAACAGTGCGCCGGACGCCGTAGAAAGTGTGTGGGACCCAAATAACAGTACGCCGGACGCCGTAGAAAGTGTGTGGGACCCAAATAACAGTGCGTCGGACGCCGTAGAAAGTGTGTGGGACCCAAATAACAGTGCGCCGGACGCCGTAGAAAGTGTGTGGGACCCAAGTGAGAGTGCTCAGGACGCCGTAGAAAATGTGTTAGACCCAAATAACAATGCGCCGGACGCCGTAGAAAGTGTGCGGGACCCAAATGAGTGTGCGCAGAACGCCGTAGAAAGTGTGTGGGACCCAAATAACAGTGCGTCGGACGCCGTAGAAAGTGTGTGGGACCCAAATAACAGTACGCCGGACGCCGTAGAAAGTGTGTGGGACCCAAATAACAGTGCGTAGGACGCCGTAGAAAGTGTGTGGGACCCAAATAACAGTGCGTCAGACGCCTAGAAAGTGTGTGGAACCCAAATGAGAGTGCCCAGGACGCCGTATAAAATGTGTCGGACCCTCATAACAGTGCGTCGGACGCCTAGAAAGTGTGTGGGACCCAAGTGAGAGTGCGCAGGACGCCGTAGAAAATGTGTGGGACCCAAATAACAGTGCGCCGGACGCCGTAGAAAGTGTGTGGGACCCAAATGAGAGTGCTCAGGACGCCGTAGAAAATGTGTGGGACCCAAATAACAGTGCGTCGGACGCCGTAGAAAGTGTGTGGGACCCAAATGGGTGTGCGCAGTACGCCGTAGAAAATGTGTGGGACCCACTAAAAGTGCGCCGGACGCCATAGAAAATGTGTGGGACCCAAGTGAGAGTGTTCAGGACGCCGTAGAAAATCTGTGGGACCCAATAAAAGTGCGCCGGACGCCGTAGAAAGTGTGTGGGACCCAAGCGAGAGTGCTCAGGACGCCGTAGAAAATGTGTGGGACCCAAATAACAGTGCGTCGGACGCTGTAGAAAGTGTGTGGGACCCAAATGGGTGTGCGCAGAACGCCGTAGATAGTGTGTGGGACCCAATAAAAGTGCGCCGGACGCCATAGAAAGTGTGTGGGACCCAAATGAGAGTGCGCAGGACGCCGTAGAAAGTGTGTGGGACCCAAATGAGAGTGCTCAGGACGCCGTAGAAAATGTGTGGGACCCAAATAACAGTGCGTCGGACGCCGTAGAAAGTGTGTGGGACCCAAATGAGAGTGCTCAGGACGCCTTAGAAAATGTGTTAGACCCAAATAACAATGCGCCGGACGCCGTAGAAAGTGTGCGGGACCCAAATGAGTGTGCGCAGAACGCCGTAGAAAGTGTGTGGGACCCAAGCGAGAGTGCTCAGGACGCCGTAGAAAATGTGTGGGACCCAAATAACAGTGCGTCGGACGCCGTAGAAAGTGTGTGGGACCCAAATGAGTGTGCGCAGAACGCCGTAGAAAGTGTGTGGGACCCAAATAACAGTGCGTCGGACGCCGTAGAAAGTGTGTGGGACCCAAATAACAGTACGCCGGACGCCGTAGAAAGTGTGTGGGACCCAAATAACAGTGCGTCGGACGCCGTAGAAAGTGTGTGGGACCCAAATAACAGTGCGTCGGACGCCGTAGGAAGTGTGTGGGACCCAAATGGGTGTGCGCAGAACGCCGTAGATAGTGTGTGGGACCCAATAAAAGTGCGCCGGACGCCATAGAAAGTGTGTGGGACCCAAGTGAGAGTGTTCAGGACGCCGTAGAAAATGTGTGGGACCCAATAAAAGTGCGCCGGACGCCGTAGAAAGTGTGTGGGACCCAAGCGAGAGTGCTCAGGACGCCGTAGAAAATGTGTGGGACCCAAATAACAGTGCGTCGGACGCCGTAGAAAGTGTGTGGGACCCAAATGAGTGTGCGCAGAACGCCGTAGAAAGTGTGTGGGACCCAAATAACAGTGCGTCGGACGCCGTAGAAAGTGTGTGGGACCCAAGTGAGAGTGTTCAGGACGCCGTAGAAAGTGTGTGGGACCCAAATAACAGTGCGCCGGACGCCGTAGAAAGTGTGTGGGACCCAAATAACAGTGCGTCGGACGCCGTAGAAAGTGTGTGGGACCCAAATGAGAGTGCTCAGGACGCCTTAGAAAATGTGTGGGACCCAAATAACAGTGCGCCGGACGCCGTAGAAAGTGTGCGGGACCCAAATGAGTGTGCGCAGAACGCCGTAGAAAGTGTGTGGGACCCAAATAACAGTGCGTCGGACGCCGTAGAAAGTGTGTGGGACCCAAATAACAGTACGCCGGACGCCGTAGAAAGTGTGTGGGACCCAAATAACAGTGCGTCGGACGCCGTAGAAAGTGTGTGGGACCCAAATAACAGTGCGTCGGACGCCGTAGGAAGTGTGTGGGACCCAAATGGGTGTGCGCAGAACGCCGTAGATAGTGTGTGGGACCCAATAAAAGTGCGCCGGACGCCATAGAAAGTGTGTGGGACCCAAGTGAGAGTGTTCAGGACGCCGTAGAAAATGTGTGGGACCCAATAAAAGTGCGCCGGACGCCGTAGAAAGTGTGTGGGACCCAAGCGAGAGTGCTCAGGACGCCGTAGAAAATGTGTGGGACCCAAATAACAGTGCGTCGGACGCCGTAGGAAGTGTGTGGGACCCAAATGGGTGTGCGCAGAACGCCGTAGATAGTGTGTGGGACCCAATAAAAGTGCGCCGGACGCCATAGAAAGTGTGTGGGACCCAAGTGAGAGTGTTCAGGACGCCGTAGAAAATGTGTGGGACCCAATAAAAGTGCGCCGGACGCCGTAGAAAGTGTGTGGGACCCAAGCGAGAGTGCTCAGGACGCCGTAGAAAATGTGTGGGACCCAAATAACAGTGCGTCGGACGCCGTAGAAAGTGTGTGGGACCCAAGCGAGAGTGCTCAGGACGCCGTAGAAAATGTGTGGGACCCAAATAACAGTGCGTCGGACGCCGTAGAAAGTGTGTGGGACCCAAATGAGTGTGCGCAGAACGCCGTAGAAAGTGTGTGGGACCCAAATAACAGTGCGTCGGACGCCGTAGAAAGTGTGTGGGACCCAAATAACAGTACGCCGGACGCCGTAGAAAGTGTGTGGGACCCAAATAACAGAGTGCGTCAGGACGCCGTAGAAAGTGTGTGGGACCCGAATAACAGTGCGTAGGACGCCGTAGAAAGTGTGTGGGACCCAAATGGGTGTGCGCAGGACGCCATAGAAAGTTTGTGGGACCCAAATAACAGTGCGCCGGACGTCGTAGAAAGTGTGTGGGACCCAAATGAGAGAGTTCAGGACGCCGTAGAAAGTGTGTGGGACCCAAATAACAGTGCGCCGGACGCCGTAGAAAGTGTGTGGGACCCAAATGAGAGTGCTCAGGACGCCGTAGAAAGTGTGTGGGACCCAAATAACAGTGCGTCGGACGCCGTAGAAAGTGTGTGGGACCCAAAGAACAGTGCGCCGGACGCCGTAGAAAATGTGTGGGACCCAAATAACAGTGCGCCGGATGCCGAAGAACGTGTGTGGGACTCAAATAACAGTGCGCGGGACGTCGTAGAAAGTGTGTGGGACCCAAATAACAGAGCGCCGGCCGCCGTAGAAAGTGTGTGGGACCCAAATGGGTGTGCGCAGAACGCCATAGATAGTGTGTGGGACCCACTAAAAGTGCGCCGGACGCCATAGAAAGTGTGTGGGACCCAAATAACAGTGCGTCGGACGCCGTAGAAAGTGTGTGGAACCCAAATAACAGTGCGTCGGACGCCGTAAGAAGTGTGTAGGACCCAAATGGGTGTGCGCAGAACGCCGTAGATAGTGTGTGGGACCCACTAAAAGTGCGCCGGACGCCATAGAAAGTGTGTGGGACCCAAGTGAGAGTGTTCAGGACGCCGTAGAAAATCTGTGGGACCCAATAAAAGTGCGCCGGACGCCGTAGAAAGTGTGTGGGACCCAAATGAGAGTGCTCAGGACGCCTTAGAAAATGTGTGGGACCCAAATAACAGTGCGCCGGACGCCGTAGAAAGTGTGTGGGACCCAAGTGAGAGTGCTCAGGACGCCGTAGAAAATGTGTTAGACCCAAATAACAATGCGCCGGACGCCGTAGAAAGTGTGCGGGACCCAAATAACAGTGCGTCGGACGCCGTAGAAAGTGTGTGGGACCCAAATAACAGTGCGTCGGACGCCGTAGGAAGTGTGCGGGACCCAAATAACAGTGCGCCGGACGCCGTAGAAAGTGAGTGGGACCCAAGCGAGAGTGCTCAGGACACCGTAGAAAATGTGTGGGACCCAAATAACAGTGCGTCGGACGCCGTAGAAAGTGTGTGGGACCCAAATAACAGTGCGCCGGACGCCGTAGAAAGTGTGTGGGACCCAAATAACAGTGCGTCGGACGCCGTAGAAAGTGTGTGGGACCCAAATAACAGTACGCCGGACGCCGTAGAAAGTGTGTGGGACCCAAATAACAGTGCGTCGGACGCCGTAGAAAGTGTGTGGGACCCAAATAACAGTGCGTCGGACGCCGTAGAAAGTGTGTGGGACCCAAATAACAGTACGCCGGACGCCGTAGAAAGTGTGTGGGACCCAAGTGAGAGTGCTCAGGACGCCGTAGAAAGTGTGTGGGACCCAAATAACAGTGCGCCGGACGCCGTAGAAAGTGTGTGGGACCCAAATGAGAGTGCTCAGGACGCCGTAGAAAATGTGTGGGACCCAAATAACAGTGCGTCGGACGCCGTAGAAAGTGTGTGGGACCCAAATGAGAGTGCGCAGGACGCCGTAGAAAGTGTGTGGGACCCAAATAACAGTGCGCCGGATGCCGTAGAAAGTGTGTGGGACCCAAATGAGAGTGCTCAGGACGCCGTAGAAAATGTGTGGGACCCAAATAACAGTGCGCCGGACGCCGTAGAAAGTGTGTGGGACCCAAATGAGAGTGCTCAGGACGCCGTAGAAAATGTGTGGGACCCAAATAACAGTGCGTCGGACGCCGTAGAAAGTGTGTGGGACCCAAATGAGAGTGCGCAGGACGCCGTAGAAAGTGTGTGGGACCCAAATAACAGTGCGTCGGACGCCGTAGAAAGTGTGTGGGACCCAAATAACAGTGCGCCGGACGCCGTAGAAAGTGTGTGGGACCCAAATGAGAGTGCTCAGGACGCCGTAGAAAATGTGTGGGACCCAAATAACAGTGCGTCGGACGCCGTAGAAAGTGTGTGGGACCCAAATAACAGAGTGCGTCAGGACGCCGCAGAAAGTTTGTGGGACCCAAAGAACAGTGCGCCGGACGCCGTAGAAAGTGTGTGGGACCCAAATGAGAGTGCTCAGGACGCCGTAGAAAGTGTGTGGGACCCAAATAACAGTGCGTCGGACGCCGTAGAAAGTGTGTGGGACCCAAATAACAGTGCGCCGGACGCCGTAGAAAGTGTGTGGGACCCAAATGAGAGTGCGCAGGACGTCGTAGAAAGTGTGTGGCACCCAAATAACAGTACGTCGGACGCCGTAGAAAGTGTGTGGCACCCAAATAACAGTACGTCGGACGCCGTAGAAAGTGTGTGGGACCCAAATGGGAGTGCGCAGAACGCCGTAGAAAGTGTGTGGCACCCAAATAACAATGCGCCGGACGCCGTAGAAAGTGTGCGGGACCCAAATGAGTGTGCGCAGAACGCCGTAGAAAATGTGTGGGACCCAATAAAAGTGCGCCGGACGCCGTAGAAAGTGTGTGGGACCCAAGCGAGAGTGCTCAGGACGCCGTAGAAAATGTGTGGGACCCAAAAACAGTGCGTCGGACGCCGTAGGAAGTGTGTGGGACCCAAATGGGTGTGCGCAGAACGCCGTAGATAGTGTGTGGGACCCAATAAAAGTGCGCCGGACGCCATAGAAAGTGTGTGGGACCCAAGTGAGAGTGTTCAGGACGCCGTAGAAAATGTGTGGGACCCAATAAAAGTGCGCCGGACGCCGTAGAAAGTGTGTGGGACCCAAGCGAGAGTGCTCAGGACGCCGTAGAAAATGTGTGGGACCCAAATAACAGTGCGTCGGACGCCGTAGGAAGTGTGTGGGACCCAAATGAGAGTGCTCAGGACGCCTTAGAAAATGTGTTAGACCCAAATAACAATGCGCCGGACGCCGTAGAAAGTGTGCGGGACCCAAATGAGTGTGCGCAGAACGCCGTAGAAAGTGTGTGGGACCTAAGCGAGAGTGCTCAGGACGCCGTAGAAAATGTGTGGGACCCAAATAACAGTGCGTCGGACGCCGTAGAAAGTGTGTGGGACCCAAATAACAGTACGCCGGACGCCGTAGAAAGTGTGTGGGACCCAAATAACAGTGCGTCGGACGCCGTAGAAAGTGTGTGGGACCCAAATAACAGTACGCCGGACGCCGTAGAAAGTGTGTGGGACCCAAATAACAGTGCGTCGGACGCCGTAGAAAGTGTGTGGGACCCAAATAACAGTGCGTCGGACGCCGTAGGAAGTGTGTGGGACCCAAATGGGTGTGCGCAGAACGCCGTAGATAGTGTGTGGGACCCAATAAAAGTGCGCCGGACGCCATAGAAAGTGTGTGGGACCCAAGTGAGAGTGTTCAGGACGCCGTAGAAAATGTGTGGGACCCAATAAAAGTGCGCCGGACGCCGTAGAAAGTGTGTGGGACCCAAGCGAGAGTGCTCAGGACGCCGTAGAAAATGTGTGGGACCCAAATAACAGTGCGTCGGACGCCGTAGGAAGTGTGTGGGACCCAAATGGGTGTGCGCAGAACGCCGTAGAAAGTGTGTGGGACCCAAATAACAGTGCGCCGGACGCCGTAGAAAGTGTGTGGGACCCAAATGAGAGTGCTCAGGACGCCGTAGAAAGTGTGTGGGACCCAAATAACAGTGCGTCGGACGCCGTAGAAAGTGTGTGGGACCCAAATGACAGTGCTCAGGACGCCGCAGAAAGTTTGTGGGACCCATAGAACAGTGCACCGGACGCCGTAGAAAGTGTGTGGGACCCAAATGAGAGTGCCCAGGACGCCGTAGAAAGTGTGTGGGACCCAAATAACAGTGCGTCGGACGCCGTAGAAAGTGTGTGGGACCCAAATAACAGTGCGTCGGACGCCGTAGAAAGTGTGTGGGACCCAAATAACAGTGCGCAGGACGCCGTAGAAATGTGTGGGACCCAGATAACAGTGCGTCGGACGCCGTAGAAAGTGTGTGGGACCCAAATGAGAGTGCGGAGGACGCCGTAGAAAGTGTGTGGGACCCAAATAACAGTGCGTCGGACGCCGTGGAAAGTGTGCAGGACCCAAACGAGAGTGCTCAGGACGCCGTAGAAAATGTGTGGGACCCAAATAACAGTACGCCGGATGCCGTAGAAAATGTGTGGGACCCAAATAACAGTGCGTCGGACGCCGTAGATAGTGTGTGGGACCCAATAAAAGTGCGCCGGACGCCATAGAAAGTGTGTGGGACCCAAGTGAGAGTGTTCAGGACGCCGTAGAAAATGTGTGGGACCCAATAAAAGTGCGCCGGACGCCGTAGAAAGTGTGTGGGACCCAAGCGAGAGTGCTCAGGACGCTGTAGAAAATGTGTGGGACCCAAATAACAGTGCGTCGGACGCCGTAGAAAGTGTGTGGGACCCAAATAACAGTGCGTCGGACGCCGTAGGAAGTGTGTGGGACCCAAATAAGAGTGCGTCGGACGCCGTAGGAAGTGTGCGGGACCCAAATAACAGTGCGCCGGACGCCGCAGAAAGTTTGTGGGACCCAAAGAACAGTGCACCGGACGCCGTAGAAAGTGTGTGGGACCCAAATAACAGTGCGTCGGACGCCGTAGAAAGTGTGTGGGACCCAAATGAGAGTGCTCAGGACGCCGTAGAAAGTGTGTGGGACCCAAATAACAGTGCGTCGGACGCCGTAGAAAGTGTGTGGGACCCAAATGAGAGTGCTCAGGACGCCGTAGAAAATGTGTGGGACCCAAATAACAGTGCGTCGGACGCCGTAGAAAGTGTGTGGGACCCAAATAACAGTGCGCCGGACGCCGTAGAAAGTGTGTGGGACCCAAATAACAGTGCGTCGGACGCCGTAGAAAGTGTGTGGGACCCAAATGAGAGTGCGCAGGACGCCGTAGAAAGTGTGTGGGACCCAAATAACAGTGCGTCGGACGCCGTAGAAAGTGTGTGGGACCCAAATAACAGTGCGTCGGACGCCGTAGAAAGTGTGTGGGACCCAAATAACAGTGCGCCGGACGCCGTAGAAAGTGTGTGGGACCCAAATAACAGTGCTCAGGACGCCGTAGAAAGTGTGTGGGACCCAAATAACAGTGCGTCGGACGCCGTAGAAAGTGTGTGGGACCCAAATGGGTGTGCGCAGAACGCCGTAGAAAGTGTGTGGGACCCAAATAACAGTGCACCGGACGCCGTAGAAAGTGTGTGGGACCCAAGTGAGAGTGTTCAGGACGCCGTAGAAAATGTGTGGGACCCAAATAACAGTGCGTCGGACGTCGTAGAAAGTGTGTGGGACCCAAATGAGAGTGCTCAGGACGCCGTAGAAAATGTGTGGGACCCAAATAACAGTGCGTCGGACGCCGTAGAAAGTGTGTGGGACCCAAATGGGTGTGCGCAGAACGCCGTAGAAAGTGTGTGGGACCCAAATAACAGTACGTCGGACGCCGTAGAAAGTGTGTGGGACCCAAATGAGAGTGTTCAGGACGCCGTAGAAAATGTGTGGGACCCAAATAACAGTGCGTCGGACGTCGTAGAAAGTGTGTGGGACCCAAATGAGAGTGCGTCGGACGCCGTATAAAATGTGTGGGACCCAAGTGGGAGTGCGCCGGACGTCGTAGAAAATGTGCGGGACCCAAGTGAGAGTGCTCAGGACGCCGTAGAACGTGTGTGGGACCCAAATACCAGTGCGCCGGACCCCGTAGAAAGTGTGTGGGACCCAAATAACAGTGCGCCGGACGCCATAGAAAGTGTGTGGGACCCAAATGAGAGTGCTCAGGACGCCGTAGAAAGTGTGTGGGACCCAAATAACAGTGCGTCGGACGCCGTAGAAAGTGTGTGGGACCCAAATAACAGTGCGTCGGACGCCGTAGAAAGTGTGTGGGACCCAAATAACAGTGCGTCGGACGCCGTAGGAAGTGTGTGGGACCCAAATGGGTGTGCGCAGAACGCCGTAGATAGTGTGTGGGACCCAATAAAAGTGCGCCGGACGCCATAGAAAGTGTGTGGGACCCAAGTGAGAGTGTTCAGGACGCCGTAGAAAATGTGTGGGACCCAATAAAAGTGCGCCGGACGCCGTAGAAAGTGTGTGGGACCCAAGCGAGAGTGCTCAGGACGCCGTAGAAAATGTGTGGGACCCAAATAACAGTGCGTCGGACGCCGTAGAAAGTGTGTGGGACCCAAATGGGTGTGCGCAGAACGCCGTAGAAAGTGTGTGGGACCCAAATAACAGTGCGCCGTACGCCGTAGAAAGTGTGTGGGACCCAAGTGAGAGTGCTAAGGACGCCGTAGAAAATGTGTGGGACCCAAATAACAGTGCGTCGGACGCTTAGAAAGTGTGTGGGACCCAAACGAGAGTGCTCAGGACGCCGTAGAAAGTGTGTGGGACCCAAAGAACAGTGCGCCGGACGCCGTAGAAAGTGTGTGGGACCCAAATGAGAGTGCGCAGGACGCCGTAGAAAGTGTGTGGGACCCAAATAACAGTGCGTCGGACGCCGTAGAAAGTGTGTGGGACCCAAATAACAGTGCGTCGGACGCCGTAGAAAGTGTGTGGGACCCAAATGAGAGTGCTCAGGACGCCGTAGAAAATGTGTGGGACCCAAATAACAGTGCGCCGGACGCCGTAGAAAGTGTGTGGGACCCAAATGAGAGTGCTCAGGACGCCGTAGAAAATGTGTGGGACCCAAATAACAGTGCGCCGGACGCCGTAGAAAGTGTGTGGGACCCAAATGAGAGTGCTCAGGACGCCGTAGAAAATGTGTGGGACCCAAATAACAGTGCGTCGGACGCCGTAGAAAGTGTGTGGGACCCAAATGGGTGTGCGCAGAACGCCGTAGATAGTGTGTGGGACCCAATAAAAGTGCGCCGGACGCCATAGAAAGTGTGTGGGACCCAAGTGAGAGTGTTCAGGACGCCGTAGAAAATGTGTGGGACCCAATAAAAGTGCGCCGGACGCCGTAGAAAGTGTGTGGGACCCAAGCGAGAGTGCTCAGGACGCCGTAGAAAATGTGTGGGACCCAAATAACAGTGCGTCGGACGCCGTAGAAAGTGTGTGGGACCCAAATGAGAGTGCGCAGGACGCCGTAGAAAGTGTGTGGGACTCAAATAACAGTGCGCCGGACGCCGTAGAAAGTGTGTGGGACCCAAATGAGAGTGCTCAGGACGCGGTAGAAAATGTGTGGGACCCAAATAACAGTGCGCCGGACGCCGTAGAAAGTGTGTGGGACCCAAATGAGAGTGCGCAGAACGCCGTAGAAAGTGTGTGGGACCCAAATAACAGTGCGTCGGACGCCGTAGAAAGTGTGTGGGACCCAAATAACAGTACGCCGGACGCCGTAGAAAGTGTGTGGGACCCAAATAACAGTGCGTCGGACGCCGTAGAAAGTGTGTGGGACCCAAATAACAGTGCGTCGGACGCCGTAGGAAGTGTGTGGGACCCAAATGGGTGTGCGCAGAACGCCGTAGATAGTGTGTGGGACCCAATAAAAGTGCGCCGGACGCCATAGAAAGTGTGTGGGACCCAAGTGAGAGTGTTCAGGACGCCGTAGAAAATGTGTGGGACCCAATAAAAGTGCGCCGGACGCCGTAGAAAGTGTGTGGGACCCAAGCGAGAGTGCTCAGGACGCCGTAGAAAATGTGTGGGACCCAAATAACAGTGCGTCGGACGCCGTAGGAAGTGTGTGGGACCCAAATGGGTGTGCGCAGAACGCCGTAGATAGTGTGTGGGACCCAATAAAAGTGCGCCGGACGCCATAGAAAGTGTGTGGGACCCAAGTGAGAGTGTTCAGGACGCCGTAGAAAATGTGTGGGACCCAATAAAAGTGCGCCGGACGCCGTAGAAAGTGTGTGGGACCCAAATAACAGTGCGTCGGACGCCGTAGGAAGTGTGTGGGACCCAAATGAGAGTGCTCAGGACGCCTTAGAAAATGTGTGGGACCCAAATAACAGTGCGCCGGACGCCGTAGAAAGTGTGCGGGACCCAAATGAGTGTGCGCAGAACGCCGTAGAAAGTGTGTGGGACCCAAATAACAGTGCGTCGGACGCCGTAGAAAGTGTGTGGGACCCAAATAACAGTACGCCGGACGCCGTAGAAAGTGTGTGGGACCCAAATAACAGTGCGTCGGACGCCGTAGAAAGTGTGTGGGACCCAAATAACAGTGCGTCGGACGCCGTAGGAAGTGTGTGGGACCCAAATGGGTGTGCGCAGAACGCCGTAGATAGTGTGTGGGACCCAAATAACAGTGCGTCGGACGCCGTAGAAAGTGTGTGGGACCCAAGCGAGAGTGCTCAGGACGCCGTAGAAAATGTGTGGGACCCAAATAACAGTGCGTCGGACGCCGTAGGAAGTGTGTGGGACCCAAGCGAGAGTGCTCAGGACGCTGTAGAAAATGTGTGGGACCCAAATAACAGTGCGTCGGACGCCGTAGGAAGTGTGTGGGACCCAAATGGGTGTGCGCAGAACGCCGTAGATAGTGTGTGGGACCCAATAAAAGTGCGCCGGACGCCATAGAAAGTGTGTGGGACCCAAGTGAGAGTGTTCAGGACGCCGTAGAAAATGTGTGGGACCCAATAAAAGTGCGCCGGACGCCGTAGAAAGTGTGTGGGACCCAAGCGAGAGTGCTCAGGACGCCGTAGAAAATGTGTGGGACCCAAATAACAGTGCGTCGGACGCCGTAGAAAGTGTGTGGGACCCAATAAAAGTGCGCCGGACGCCATAGAAAGTGTGCGGGACCCAAATGAGTGTGCGCAGAACGCCGTAGAAAGTGTGTGGGACCCAAATAACAGTGCGTCGGACGCCGTAGAAAGTGTGCGGGACCCAAACGAGAGTGCTCAGGACGCCGTAGAAAATGTGTGGGACCCAAATAACAGTGCGTCGGACGCCGTAGAAAGTGTGCGGGACCCAAATGAGAGTGCTCAGGACGCCGTAGAAAATGTGTGGGACCCAAATAACAGTGCGTCGGACGCCGTAGAAAGTGTGTGGGACCCGAATGGGTGTGCGCAGTACGCCGTAGATAGTGTGTGGGACCCAATAAAAGTGCGCTGGACGCCATAGAAAGTGTGTGGGACCCAAGTGAGAGTGTTCAGGACGCCGTAGAAAATGTGTGGGACCCAAATAACAGTGCGTCGGACGCCGTAGAAAGTGTGTGGGACCCAAGCGAGAGTGCTCAGGACGCCGTAGAAAATGTGTGGGACCCAAATAACAGTGCGTCGGACGCCGTAGAAAGTGTGTGGGACCCAAATAACAGTGCGTCGGACGCCGTAGAAAGTGTGTGGGACCCAAATAACAGTGCGTCGGACGCCGTAGAAAGTGTGTGGGACCCAAGCGAGAGTGCTCAGGACGCCGTAGAAAATGTGTGGGACCCAAATAACAGTGCGTCGGACGCCGTAGAAAGTGTGTGGGACCCAAGCGAGAGTGCTCAGGACGCCGTAAAAAATGTGTGGGACCCAAATAACAGTGCGTCGGACGCCGTAGAAAGTGTGTGGGACCCAAGAGAGAGTGCTCAAGACGCCGTAGAAAGTGTGTGGGACCCAAATAACAGTGCGCCGGACGCCGTAGAAAGTGTGTGGGACCCAAATGAGAGTGCTCAGGACGCCGTAGAAAATGTGTGGGACCCAAATAACAGTGCGTCGGACGCCGTAGAAAGTGTGTGGGACCCAAATGGGTGTGCGCAGAACGCCGTAGAAAGTGTGTGGGACCCAAATAACAGTGCGCCGGACGCCATAGAAAGTGTGTGGGACCCAAGTGAGAGTGTTCAGGACGCCGTAGAAAATGTGTGGGACCCAATAAAAGTGCGCCGGACGCCGTAGAAAGTGTGTGGGACCCAAGCGAGAGTGCTCAGGACGCCTTAGAAAATGTGTGGGACCCAAATAACAGTGCGTCGGACGCCGTAGAAAGTGTGCGGGACCCAAATGGGTGTGCGCAGAACGCCGTAGATAGTGTGTGGGACCCAATAAAAGTGCGCCGGACGCCATAGAAAGTGTGTGGGACCCAAGTGAGAGTGTTCAGGACGCCGTAGAAAATGTGTGGGACCCAATAAAAGTGCGCCGGACGCCGTAGAAAGTGTGTGGGACCCAAGCGAGAGTGCTCAGGACGCCGTAGAAAATGTGTGGGACCCAAATAACAGTGCGTCGGACGCCGTAGGAAGTGTGTGGGACCCAAATGAGAGTGCTCAGGACGCCTTAGAAAATGTGTGGGACCCAAATAACAGTGCGTCGGACGCCGTAGGAAGTGTGTGGGACCCAAATGAGAGTGCGCAGGGATCCGTAGAAAATGTGTGGGACCCAAATGAGAGCACGCCGGGCGCCTAGAAAGTGTGCGGGACCCAAATGGGTGTGCGCAGTACATGCGCATGCATTCATTCACACACCGCTCTCTTCTAGAAGCCACTGGAAAGTGACTAAGGAGGTCGAATTTGTGCAAACATGATTGTTGGCTATTACGATGTGTTTGTAGTCCACGGCAATGGAAGTAGGACCTGGTGAGGTTGCGGACTCGTCCTAACATACGGTAGTTTGCTAGTGGTATCACTCATTTTTTCCGATACAATTGTGATAGAACGGTGAGTCTGTATTTTCACCGATATGACTACATCTGTGGAAGCAATGAAAACAGGTGAAAATGTGAGAGCGGAAACAAAAACTCACCGACCTCTCATCTCAGTTATTCTCAAAAAAATGAGTGATAACACAATCAGAATACAGTATGTTAGGAAGAGTCCGTAACCTCACCAGGTCCTACTTCCATTGCTGTAGACTATATATCCAAGCTGACACTTGGAAAATTTTCGAAGTAGGGTTATGGTAGCCCTGCGGAAAAAATGATCGGCATAGGCGTGATTGTGACCCAAATGGGTGTGCGCAGAACGCCGTAGAAAGTGTGCAGGACATCACTGGGAGCGTGCAGGACGTCATAGAAGGGGGCGGGGCATCAGTGGGTTTGCTTTGAATTAACACCACCAGGCATAAACCATGTTAGAAAGGAAACCTTTCTAACATGAGGAAAAATAAATGAAATTTCTGAAAGTTTAGGTTCCTGGCAAAAGTGAAGATTTGGCATGGCCAGTTTTTCGTAAAATTAGAAATATACTCAGGTAAAAGGGGAAGGTAAAGAAAATGGAAAAAGTTTTGAAATATTCCTGAGAACGATTTGGCGTAGAATAATTCGATTTTTGGAAATGTAGTGAAATAGTTGAAAGTATGATTTGGCAGTCGAGTTTGAACCAACTACTGATAAGAGTTGTGCAAAAGAGAGATCGCATTGTATGAGCTTATACGTAGAACATATCAAAGCAAAATCACGCGTGATAAGGCAAGCTGTAAAAGCTCGTTCGGGAGCTGGAGTGCCGCGATCTTCACGTATTAAGTGAAGTAAAATCAACTGTTTGTTCCATATCACGCGTGATTTTGCTTTGATTTGTTCTACGGATAAGCTCATACAATGCGATCTCTCGTTTCGCACAACTCTTGTAAATAGTTGGTTCAAACTCGACTGTCAAATCATACTTTCAACTATTTCACTACATTTCCCAAAAATCGAATTATTCTACGCCAAATCGTTCTCAGGAATATTTCAAAACTTTTTTCATTTTTCCTTACCTTCCCCTTTTAACCGAGTATATTTCTAATTTTTCGAAAAACTGGCCATGCCAAGTCTTTACTTTTGCCAGGAACCTAAACTTTCAGAAATTAACGAACTGGAATTAACGTGATTTTAGGACTTTTTCGTTGAGCGTTAATCGTTAATTTTCCAAAGTAAACCGCGTTAACCCGTTAATGCGTTAACGTGTTAACTTTATAACGCACAGCCCTATTGGCCAGTACACATTGGATCCGAGGCCGAAAAAAATTCGGATATGTAATCGGATTTCAGACTTATCCGAAGAAAGTTTTTTTTTCGTTGATTTGGATTTCGGTTCGAAATTGACAATTTTTCGATGGTTCTGATTTTGGATCGATTCGGATTTAGCCTTTCGGATTCGGATTCATTGGAGACGGATCATCCCATACTTGTGCAATACACGGTCTCAATTGAAGACTCCGTCTCCTTCACGTCCCTGCGGACCTCCTAATGTTTTCATATATATGTTAGAACTTTACAAGTCCTGGGATTTCAAGCTCCCCGAAATGGCGGAAGATTTCACACGAGACGAATAATATGACTTTCGCACTTAAGGGAGACTAAACAAGTTTAGTTCAGAATCCATTCATTGCTCCAGCCGCTAAAGGCTAGAATGGTTTTGATTTGCTCAGACCTCGTGATCACATAGAATTTTATGAAGAAGCTAATGAAACCCTCCAACTGGCTTTTTTGGAGATTTCTTCTGGATTTGAATTAGAGGATCAAGAAGACACCAGCTGACAAAATTTGAGCAAAATCGCTTCAGAAGTAAAAAATTTAGATCAGCGGCTGCTTTGCGAAAATTCGTGTTGCCTGCCTTGGCGGGGACGGTTGACGGTTGATGTGTGCGGTGTTCGTATGCTCAGTTGTAGTCACTACCAACGGCCGCAGGCGATCAGGGACCGGATTCATCATTGAAATTTATTGCTTGTAAGCAGGGTAAGGGCGGGTCTCTGCTTGTAAGCATTGTTATTGCTGATGAGGGTGCAGATTAGAAAGATACTCGCATCCACCTTACCGACGGTGAAATTCAATTATGAATCGGCCGTAATTGGTCAGGTGGGTAAGTTGTAGTTGGACAGATAAGCAGGAGTGAAAGTAGGTAGGCATTGAGTTGGGCAGGTACGCAGGCAGTTAAGTAGGCGGGCAGCGATGTAAGTAGTATACTTGTTCCGAATCGAACAATCGGATGAGCATCCGACTGTTTCAGTTGGATAAAAAAGTCGACTTTGTGTTTGAAAAGTCAATGGTGTGATATCCAACTACAGTCGGAAAGTCGAATATTCGAAAAAGTGGAATATTCGACTACAGTCGGGAAGTCGAATATTCGAAATAAATTAATTTGGAACAAGCATAGTAAGTAGGTAGGCAAGTAAGCAGACAGACTAGTAAGTAGGTAGGTAATGAGGCAGGTGTGGAGGCACATAAGTAGGTGAATAGGCAGGCAAATAAGTAGTTAGATAGGTAAGCAGACATGTACATAAGTAGACAGCTGAGAAACCATTTTGTAGATCAAATCGCTAAAACAATTTGCAGGCTGTGCTTTTTCAAATGGGTTGGGCAGGGGAAGTGACTAACGAGCGGATTACTCACTGCTTATCAAAACAATCGATTTTTAATGGAGAACTTCGAAGATTCTCCAGGTATATTACGTCGTAATATTGAGAAACAGTCAATAATTCCATTAAATAGGGGCTCCTCCAAGCAAAAGTGGTTTGGTGCAGACAGCATCGTTTCAACAAAAGGGAATAATACGGAAAAATGTGGCGACGGTCTACAGAAAAAAAGCAATATTTCCTAGACGCAATTTTCTAGGTTGCTAATCTAACTAGCGAAAACAAACCGTCGTGGTCTTTTGCGAAGGGTAGTTTGATGGTCATAGAAAACTTAATTCTGTCTTTCTATGTATTGGTTCACTTTTCTTAAAGGCACTGTTCACGATAAATTTCACTTCCGATATCTCCACGGCTTTGTGTCTGGGGGAAGTAGACGCAGCATACGTGCGCAGACGCACGCGATACAGGTTTGGGGGAAGTAGACGCAGCATACGTGCGCAGACGCACGCGATACAGGTTTGGAGAAAGTAGACGCAGCATACGTGCGCAGACGCACGCGATACAGGTTTGGGGGAAGTAGACGCAGCATACGTGCGCAGACGCACGCGATACAGGTTTGGAGAAAGTAGACGCAGCATACGTGCGCAGACGCACGCGATACAGGTTTGGGGGAAGTAGACGCAGCATACGTGCGCAGACGCACGCGGTACAGGTTTGGGGGAAGTAGACGCAGCATACGTGCGCAGACGCACGCGATACAGGTTTGGGGGAAGTAGACGCAGCATACGTGCGCAGACGCACGCGATGCACTGAATTAAATTCTGCTTCGAAACAGAGGATGCATATTTTAATCGGTACAAAAATTTTCAGATATTTTCGGACCACCCCGAGCAACCAGCAGTGAAATATGTATATCCTAATGTATTCTTATGATTTTAGCGCGATATGAATAACTACGGATTTTCTTACGAGTTCTAGGATTGGTTACAAGAACATTTTCCATTTCGTTCGTTGCTAGTCGTTTGACG
The DNA here is from genome assembly GCA_029168955.1 of Aplectana chamaeleonis. Classification (NCBI taxonomy): domain Eukaryota; kingdom Metazoa; phylum Nematoda; class Chromadorea; order Rhabditida; family Cosmocercidae; genus Aplectana; species Aplectana chamaeleonis. The sequence goes on along the minus strand of JAPDOI010000550.1, from coordinate 382,552 downwards.
TAACACCCAAAAAACTCGTTAGTCGTTACAGTTGTTATTCGTTAGCCGTAATTACGGACATCCCTTTCTTGGAGCATGAAAATTTTTGTACCGATTATGGGTCACAGTTAGGTCCTTTGAAGTAGCAGGATTGAACCAAATCGTGACGCATTTCGAGTAATCGGAATCGGAATCATGAACCGAATACTGCTGTAATTCGGTGATTCGGATGTCGGTTTTATCCGGATTTGCCATTTTCTCGATAATTCGGATCTCGGTTCAACTCGGATTTGCCCTTTTTTCGGTGGATTTCGGTTCGATTCGGATTTGGTCTTTTTTGGGCGACTCCGAGACTCCGATATTGGTTCGGTTCGAATTTGGCCTTTTTTCGGGTGAATCGGATACCGAATCATCAAAATTTTCAATCATTCGGACAGATATCCGAAATTATCCGAATCGGATCCAATGTATAGTGGCTAGAAAGTATGGGTGCATCCAAAACTGGCCCAAGAAAAAGATCCTTCTGAAACCTTTTTGCAATTCCCTCCTTCATCTGCTGACTATCCACGACGGCAAAAGCAGAAGTGTAAGAGCCGGCTCGAATCACCCGCCAATCACCCTCATACAGAGTGAAAACATGTTGTGGTGGAACCCGCTCAGGCACTCGTTTCCAAGAACGACGACGGAACTTTCCTCGAAACAACTGGGGAGCTTTCCCCGGATCGAGGGGAGGCGGAGGCGACCTGCCGCCAGCAGGTCTTCCCTTGTTCTCCTGATCGCCGGTCTTCCCCATACTGTCGTAACCAGTGATAAGCGGCAATTGCTGTTTGCCGGCCATTTTTGGACGATTTTCGTCGATTGTCGTTTGCCGTTTTTTTTTCCACTTTTCGACAAAATTCGGCAAAAAGTGCGCAATAGATAACAAACGCCGCGAGTAGGACACGCATTGTAAACCCGATAAGCCTTGCAGCGACCAGCTCGAATGTAGAGGGACAGACTATACGTACTCTAAAACTTCAAGCCAGTTGATGTAATCTGCCTTGCGGTCACGTCAAAGCAATGGCTAGTACTGTAGTGTCACGCTCGTCTGGGCCCTCTTGTCTGGAGGAGCACTGAATTCCCCACCCGCTACTTGTTGGGGCTTGAGCGAATACCGTAGGGCTCTTCGGGACAAGAATTACCATCCTGAACATTTCCAGGAGAGGGCACAAGGGTTCAGAAAAACGCTGAATGGCTCAATTTCTTCCAAATATTTTTCAAAGCGTCGTTTAGAGGATGTTGAACTTCACTGGCAGTTTGTGGGTTTTGGTTTTTGCCATATGCTATGCTCACACTTGCGCCGAAAAAACATGCAACCAAGTTGAAAGTTGGAGTTCTGAGTTGAAAAAGTGGGAGAGGGTGTAAACGGCGTGGAGAACATCCGTTTTGATTAAATTCGCTGCTTGACTATAAACTGGATGCACGGAGGCGGGGGTGATCAGTTGGGAACAAGGGGTGGCGTACAGTTTGGGAAGGAGGTGGTTTGAGGTAATCGTGGTTTTTCAGCAGTCGTATTTTTTGAAAGCTTGAAAAACTGCTCAATTGTACTTGAATTGTCTGCGCGCAGTTGGGAAGGAATTTGAAAGGTTGGAGGGGGAGAGATGCCAAAGATGGAGCAGTGATTCAGGAACGCTTCCAAGACTGTCCGAAAACGTGAGTTTAACTTGCATTTGTCCACGTAGTTATCTTTTATCTAAATAAGGTCAAATACTAAACACACCGTGAGGCACGCCGAAGAGTACGCCGCAAACTCTGAGAAAGTTTGCCTCGGCTGTGCCAGGATAGTAAGGCGACCCTCAACTGTGCTGCGAGAGCTACGCGGTAGTATAGCAGCGGCTCCGCAATCATCGCTGTGCCGATACGATTCTGTTGCAGTGCTTTGAGCCTCGACAACGCCACGACATTGCCACGATAGTACCGCAGCGGTACCGCGTTAGAACCACACCGGCTCCGCAAGGATGCATCAGCGAGCCCGCGTCGACTACGATGCACTGTCCTGTGTAATTTCGCCTGTTCAATCACCCAAGTTTCATTACCCACGTCCCGTATCTCCTTGCCCGCAGTAACGGGGACACCCTCTGTTCCTATAAGACAGAGGAACTAACAACCGTAGGTGGGCATTTTGTTCGTAGGCCTCTCCCAGTTGTACTATGACTCATAATCAATTTCATACGAGTTACCCTCAGTTTGTAAAGGCGCAGCCACCAATCCAGAGCAGCAGCGGCACTTTCGCGGAGCAGCTCTGGTGCCTGTAGGAACCGGTGTGGCTTTATCGCGGATCCACCGCTGCAATTTCTACCAGAGAAGCGGCGCGGCTGCCACGCTCGTTAGAAGATAATCACCTAAAGTAGGAGCACAGTGAGCTCTTCATCTCTTTGAATGAATTTCAAGTGCTCACCCTCTTAACTTGGATTGCGCGATACTTTGAATTTTGTGAATGGAATTGAAACACGAAGCAAATGAATGACTACTACATATTTCGAGAAAGATTGATATTCGAGAACCTCGAAAAATTACTATTCTTTTACCACAACACTTTTATTACCAGTGTTCAATAGAATGCTCTTTAATTTTTATTACCAGTGTTCAATAGAATGCTCATTCCGGTGCCCTTTTTTATATCAGGTATTGTACCAACGTAAGAGGTTCAACTTCTTGTGGTATTATTGAAACATTATTTCTTGTCTGGTTATTGAAACACCAAATAAGCATGAGAACAAAGTATTTTTACCCGGTACTTTTAGAACATTTTTATTGTTTTTGTACAAGTTTTTTATTTTGCCGTTTGCCGATTGCCGTTTGCCGGCCGTTTTTGGACAAATTTTGTCGATTTCCGTTTGCCGATGTTTAAAAATCGTTTGCCGCACATCCCTGGTCGTAACCCAACGCTCAACGAAAGATCAGCTGGGGAAGGTTTGCTGCTTTCAACAGTTTCCTGTTCATGGAAAACTGGCATAGGGCCAAAAATATTCATCCCTGACAACAGCTCACAGAGAAGCTCACTTTTATTTTTTTAATTTTTTGTAAGCCGATCAATATTTTATTTAATAATATGCGGCGTCTCACTGAAATCAGTCTTCGTTGTGGTCCTGTTGTTTCTCGCCAGTCATCCCGTTTTCCAGCAAAACGAGTGTGGAAAAATCCTCGAGCATCATCAGAGACTGTGTACAGGATGATCGATCATGGTCTTCATAAGTGCCGGCGCTCGTTGCAACAACAGCAGCGAGCACAGAGTCTTCTGGCGTTTGGGGTTTCAACAACAAACTTCAGTGAGTATAGAACTTGCCTGGTCCTGCTGTTCCACGGCTTCCTGGACCAGGGAGTTTCTTCAGTTGACGAGGGAAGAGCGGTGGCAATGACCAATCGCTCACCGGGCTGGTATGTTGAAGACCCTTTCCGGAGGGCGGTCGGTCATTCCCACCGCTCTTCCCTCGTCAAAGCTTAATACCTCCCCTGAAATCCGGACAGAGATACCTTACACAGCCCTTGAGTGGCAAATCTGCCCTACCCCAATTTGCGCAATGCGAGACCACCGCGAGACTAGCCAGTTCGTATCACTATACACGCTGCGGCTTTGTTTTCGCGTTCATCATGCTCGCGGGGAGGCCAAGGGATCAACCGTGACGCGAACTCTCCTTGTTCTCCCCCGAAATCGGCCAATTCGAGCGTCATTCGTTGTGAATAATTGTGATAACTCAGACATTGGTGGGGATGTTCCCGAGAACGACGACGTTTTACCCCCCGAAACAACTTGGGAACTTCCCCAGGATCGAGGGGAGGCGGAGGGGACCTTCGGCCAACAGGTCTTCCCTTGTTTTCCCGATCACCGGTCTTCCCTATACTGTCGCAACCCAACACTCATTGCTCATTATTTGATCGAAAATCAGCTTGCCGAAACTCGCTCTTTTCAACAGTTTCCTGTTCTTCGAAAGCAGGACTAGGGCCAAAAATATTCACCTCTGACGAAAATTTACAGAGAAGCTTGTTATCTCCCCTGATAATCTGTACAGAGATACCTTACACCGCCCTTGAGTGGCAGGTCTACTCCCTCAAATTGCGAAGTGCTTGACCACCTCGGGACTGGCCAGTTTACATCATCGCATACACAGCGGCTTTGTTTTCTCGTTCATCATGCTCGGGGGGGGGAAGGCTAAGGGAACATTCGTGAAGCGAACTTCCCTTGTTCTTTCCCCAAGTCGACTGTTATTCGAACGTCATTCGTTGTGTATAATTCGAGGGGAGAGGGACGAGACGCCCCCTTCTAGGGGGACGTTTCGCCCCTCTCCACTCGACCGAGTGGTAACGACCAAATCAGGTCTGTTGTTCTCGGAAACTACCACACAAATATCTGAGCACAGTGTGCCATGGGTAGTTGACATGAATGTCGTTCCAGCTCATTCCGAGTCAAACTCGCAAGTCAACCCTAACCATATATTTTTAGTTCCTTAAGTTCTTCTTTGATCAAGGACGAGTCAATGTCGGCAAATATAAGATCGGGCTAATAGCTGGGCAACTGAATCCTTGAGAAGCCACGAAAACTTGTGTCCAAATAGTAGACTGTCGACTTTGCACTAGGAACAGACGCTGATTTTATCGGAGAACCACACTGTCATAAAGCCTAGTGCATACTTCCAGCAACACGTGACAGCGACAGTTCATATCAGCAGTATCGATTTTCGGTCGATTTATATGACAAACACTATGTCGTGTCGCTCGTCGCGCGAAGTATGCACTAGGTCTAATGCTCCTCTTCCAGAACAGTCCGCTACACCACTCCCTGGACCGCTTCCTGGTAAACAACAGCGCTTTAATGTACGTTGCGTGAATGGAGACGAAAAGAATACAGCTCAATGGTGTGATTCTGCATCAGACTAAGGCACATTCGGGATTTCGTGACTTTGTGGTCTTTTTTGTAGTTCTGACATTACTCTGATCTGGAAACATTTAGTGGCGATGACTTGAGGAGTTCGAATTCATTTGCCTTCGGAAGATTTCTCCTCACAGCAAATGGCGTCTTCCGTGCGGCGCAATCGAGGGTTGTTCATAGTTTCTCTGACTCTCTTTACTCGCTGGCTCTTCGCCGCTACCGCTGATGGGTGTCCATGGAGCAGCTTATAGCTTCGCAGCTCTAGATTATCCTTGACCGTATACTGGATGCAGATCAAGCGAGCCAGACTTTTAGCCCGCTCAAAGTCAGACCATAGCTACTGATAACGATAAACGCTTTATGGTGACGTCACAGTCCCAATAAATTTCGCAGTATTAGGTCGATCACTTTTCTTTTGCATCATAGTCGTTTATCGCCGACGTAGTCGTTGCGACATCTCAAATGCTAACAAGGTGAGCTATGGTTTGTCTACGCAAGGATCCTATCATGTTCACCGATGCTGACGATAAATTTCTCAAGATTAGAAGATGGATTAGCAGTCTCTTCTTACCACAAAGAAACTTCCAATCAAATCCGTTTCTCAAGGCAAACATATTATTTGGATGTAGATCCCACTGGTCGGCCACCCCGGGTACACTGTATCGAAAAATTTACTCAATTGCTTTGCGTGATATCCGGACGAAGACAACAGCGAGGGAGCAGGGCGTGAGGGAGAAGGAGAGCGCAACCTGGGCATGCACACCCAACCTAGGAAATTTCGGTCTTTAATAGAGCGAATGTGTATTAATGTGTCGATGGGCTATATGGTGAAAGTTGGGCCAGAAAAATTCTTCCGTCTGTTGTTGGAGTCCGGAGAAGAACACTCCCTCAAATCAGCGCGAAAGAAAGAGGGTCGAGAAGGCAACTCCTCCTGATCCCTGAAATAAAGCGGTCTGTGTAATAGGGTAGTGTAGAAAGAGTAGCAAGTCGACAAGAATTGCAGCATAATCAGAACGCCAACTCACTCGCTCTGCAGATTAGGTAGCGAATTGTAAATGGACTGATTGAGCTGCTGCAGTTCCTCCATAGCCGTGTTCGCTCTTAAATGTCCAGTATGTTAGAGAGTTTTCAATATATCAGTGATTCGAAAGTCAACCTCCCAAGTATTTCTTTAGGAAATAATGGAGCTGAAATCATGCATACAAAGCAGAAGCCCCACAGTTTTCGTTTCTTAAATGTAATAATTGTCTGCGATTTGAAACACCTTTATGGTATAATTTATTGAGCTAGGGTTATTAATTCGCTCTCCTTTATGATCGGGCATGACTTCGATGTACTTAGTTTGCTCTCCTTTATGATTGGACATGACTTCGATGTACACCTCAAGAACTCTCCTGTAGGACACCTAATGGTACGCACCTTGTTCGTATCTGCCCTGTTTCTTCGCTTACGCATTCCATAAGAATTTGGAAAATTTTCTGGTACAAGAGCTGAGCATGCTGAATGCGCTCTTCAGGACTGGAGTCTCCATTTTGCGACGTCGCATCTATCTGTAAACGGCAATTTGGGTAATCATAGACATAGAGTGTGTTTACTGAGGCTCCGTCTATAGCAGATGTTCTAGGGTCAAGTGACGCTGGGGGTTGGCATCTTTAACATTCGTTATTGATCTCGCCACCCAGCGACTTCCCGGCGACCACTGCCGTCGGCCTGTCGCTGACGGCAGAGGCACAGCTGCCGTAGCGGCTGTCACTAATATTATCAATACCATCGTTAAGCCGTCCTCGAGCACTGCATGCGCCAGCAGTCGAGCGTCATGCGCCAGCGTTTGAGATACGACTTGACTTCTGCCGCTTCTCGCCTGCTATGGAAGGAACCTTAGGCAGGTAGCGTGAAAAGTCCTTTCACATACAGTCGGCACTGTGTTTCACTGATACTTTGCGTTCCTTATTGTGCGTTGGCGCAAACTCGGTGCGCATATGCACCTACCTAAACACACCTGAACGTAAAATATAAGTGCGATCCGTGCCGATTGTACAAGGAAAGGGCATGTTGATCGAATCCACACCGCGGGTGTGGCTATGGAGCAGTTCGGCTGGCACACGCGCTGCGCCCGTCGGAAAAACGCTGCGCGCGTCGTGCGCCAACTATTTTTTTAGAGAGCCCAAGTTACGCGCCTCAAAGACGACGACGCGCGCAGCGTTTTTCCGTTGCGCGCGGAGCATGTGCCAGCCGAACTGCTCCTTAGGGGCTATTCATACTTCCAACCTCTCGCTCTACCAGTGAAGTATGAATGATCCAGGGACATCGCCATGGCAGAGCGGGAGGGGCGGAAAACCGGTGGGTTTGTTTTCAGAAATGAAGAGATGCGGGTGGTCTTTGATAGGTTTGATAAGATATGTTGATTTTCTTAAATGTAAAGGCTATCCAGAGGTGGATTCCTGAAAATTTAGGTTTTTTTTTAAGGCAAGCAGTAAAAACTCGTTTGTGAGCTGGAATGCCGCGATATTCACGTATTAAGTGAAGTAAAATCAAGGGTTTGTTCCATATCACGCGTGATTTTGCTTTGATTTGTTCTACGGATAAGCTCATACAATGCGATCTCTCGCTTCGCACAACTCTTGTAAATAGTTGGTTCAAACTCGACTGCCAAATCATACTTTCAACTATTTCATTACATTTCCTAAATATCAAATTATTCTACGCCAAATCGTTCTCAGGAATATTTCAAAACTTTTTCCATTTTTCTTCACCTTCCCCTTTTAACTGAGTATATTTCTAAAATTTCGAAAAAACGGCCATGCCAAATCTTTACTTTTGCCAGGAACCTAAACTTTCAGGAATTTCATTTATTTTTCCTGAAGGTTTCCTTTCTAACATGGTTTATGCCTGGTGGTGTTAATTCAAAGCAAACCCACTGATGCCCTGCCCTCCCCCTCCCCCCTTCTATGACGTCCTGCACGCTCGCACAGATGTCCTGCACACTTTCTACTGCGTTCTGCGCACACCCATTCGGGTCCCTCACACTGTCTACGGCGTCCGACGCACTCTCATTTGAGTCCCACACACTTGCTACGGCGTTCTGCGCACACCCATTTGGGTCACAAGCACGCTCATGCCGATCATTTTTTCCGCAGGGCAACCGTAACCCTCCTTCGGAAATTTTCCAAGTATCAGCCTGGATATGAGCACATCGTAATAGCCAACAATCAACTTTGCACAATTTCGACCTCCACAGCCACTTCCCAGTGGCTTCTCGAAGAGAGCGGTGTGTGAATGACTGCATACCGCTCCTCTGCCCTTTTATACCCCGCATGTTATGAGCGTGTGTTATCGTTCGTTATCATGTTTTGTTCAAGAATGGTTACGGTAGCCCTGCGGAAAAAATGATCGGCATGGGCGTGCTTGTATTTGGATCCCGCAAACTTTCTACGGCGTCTTGCTCACTTCCACTTGGTCACCTCACAGTTTTTATGGCGTCCAACGTACTTTCATTTGGGTCGCACACACTTTCTACGGCGTACTGCGCACACCCATTTGGGTTCCGCACACTTTCTACGGCGTCTGACTCACTGTTATTTGGGTCCCACACATTTTCTACGGCGTCCGACGCACTCTCATTTGGGTCCCACACACTTTCTACGGCGTCCTACGCACTCTCATTTGGGTCCCACACACTTTCTACGGCGTCCGACGCTTTGTTATTTGGGTCCCACACATTTTCTACGGCGTCCTACGCACTCGCATTTGGGTCCCACACACAATCTACGGCGTCCGACGCACTGTTATTTGGGTCCCACACATTTTCTACGGCGTCCGACGCACTGTTATTTGGGTCCCACACACTTTCTACGGCGTCCGACGCACTCTCATTTGGGTCCCACACACTTTCTACGGCGTCCGACGCACTCTCATTTGGGTCCCACACACTTTCTACGGCGTCCGACGCTTTGTTAATTGGGTCCCACACATTTTCTACGGCGTCCTACGCACTCGCATTTGGGTCCCACACACAATCTACGGCGTCCGACGCACTGTTATTTGGGTCCCACACATTTTCTACGGCGTCCGACGCACTGTTATTTGGGTCCCACACACTTTCTACGGCGTCCGACGCACTCTCATTTGGGTCCCACACACTTTCTACGGCGTCCGACGCTTTGTTATTTGGGTCCCACACATTTTCTACGGCGTCCTACGCACTCTCATTTGGGTCCCACACACATTCTACGGCGTCCGACGCACTGTTATTTGGGTCCCACACATTTTCTACGGCGTCCGACGCACTGTTATTTGGGTCCCACACATTTTCTACGGCGTCCGACGCACTCTCATTTGGGTCCCACACACTTTCTACGGCGTCCGACGCACTCTCATTTGGGTCCCACACACTTTCTACGGCGTCCGACGCACTCTCATTTGGGTCCCACACACTTTCTACGGCGTCCGACGCACTGTTATTTGGGTCCCACACATTTTCTACGGCGTCCGACGCACTGTTATTTGGGTCCCACACACTTTCTACGGCGTCCGACGCACTCTCATTTGGGTCCCACACACTTTCTACGGCGTCCGACGCACTCTCATTTGGGTCCCACACACTTTCTACGGCGTCCGACGCACTGTTATTTGGGTCCCACACATTTTCTACGGCGTCCGACGCACTGTTATTTGGGTCCCACACACTTTCTACGGCGTCCGACGCACTCTCATTTGGGTCCCACACACTTTCTACGGCGTCCGACGCACTCTCATTTGGGTCCCACACACTTTCTACGGCGTCCGACGCACTCTCATTTGGGTCCCACACACTTTCTACGGCGTCCGACGCACTGTTATTTGGGTCCCACACATTTTCTACGGCGTCCGACGCACTGTTATTTGGGTCCCACACACTTTCTACGGCGTCCGACGCACTCTCATTTGGGTCCCACACACTTTCTACGGCGTCCGACGCTTTGTTATTTGGGTCCCACACATTTTCTACGGCGTCCTACGCACTGTTATTTGGGTCCCACACACTTTCTACGGCGTCCTACGCACTCGCATTTGGGTCCCACACACATTCTACGGCGTCCGACGCACTGTTATTTGGGTCCCACACATTTTCTACGGCGTCCGACGCACTGTTATTTGGGTCCCACACATTTTCTACGGCGTCCTACGCACTCGCATTTGGGTCCCACACACATTCTACGGCGTCCGACGCACTGTTATTTGGGTCCCACACATTTTCTACGGCGTCCGACGCACTGTTATTTGGGTCCCACACATTTTCTACGGCGTCCTACGCACTCGCATTTGGGTCCCACACACATTCTACGGCGTCCGACGCACTGTTATTTGGGTCCCACACATTTTCTACGGCGTCCTACGCACTCGCATTTGGGTCCCACACACATTCTACGGCGTCCGACGCACTGTTATTTGGGTCCCACACATTTTCTACGGCGTCCTACGCACTCGAATTTGGGTCCCACACACATTCTACGGCGTCCGACGCACTGTTATTTGGGTCCCACACATTTTCTACGGCGTCCGACGCACTGTTATTTGGGTCCCACATTTTCATTCTACGGCGTCCGACGCACTGTTATTTGGGTCCCACACCTGTTCTACGGCGTCCTACGCACTCCAATTTGGTTCCCCCACACATTCTACGGCGTCCGACGCACTGTTATTTGGGTCCCACACATTTTCTACGGCGTCCGACGCACTGTTATTTGGGTCCCACACATTTTCTACGGCGTCCTACGCACTCGCATTTGGGTCCCACACACATTCTACGGCGTCCGACGCACTGTTATTTGGGTCCCACACATTTTCTACGGCGTCCGACGCACTGTTATTTGGGTCCCACACACTTTCTACGGCGTTCTGCGCACCCCTACTGGGGTCCCGCACACTATCTAAGGCGTTCTGTGGATTTCTTTTGATTCACACCGTGCGGCGTTCCAAAAAATACATCCAAGATCCCGCCGTATTGATTGAAGCGTTGCCCCGTTTCAGGGAGCGTTCAATCCTAAGCAAATGCCTATCAGTGACGGTGTTTATTTCATTAGTTCATTTTTACGAATGAGTAAACGTCGGATGGTTTATAATAACATGTTTACGTGTTTTTGTCTTACTTGACCCTCAATTTTGAGGTCCCGCAAAAATTGAGCTACCAACTTCAAATTTTGTCAGGAGCTAGCGGCAATCATAACAAACTTTCTGGCAAAAAATGAGCTTTCTAGCTCAACGATAAGTGTTCCAACAAGATCATGTACGCCAACTGAAAAAAAAGGAGATGAACCCTTTTTTCGACCAAAATCACGTGGTTTTGACAATTTTTCTCGAATCTCAGGGAACCATTCCAGACCATTTTTTGAACAGTTATTCAACTTTCTAAAGTATATTAAATGCAAAAAGAACGGACTTCCTACGTTCACTCTGGACCCTGATACTGAGATCAGGGGGTTGCGCGATGGGGAATCAAAGCCAAATCTGGTGAGCGCTTCGCGCTCACCACAATTTCACAGAATTTTTGAATAGACAATGACTGATAACGCTATCGGAAAACCCATATCAAAAGCAGCGTTCATTTTTATGATTGAATCTCAAAAGGCCCCCTCCAACTAGATTTGAGCCAATATTCGTAATCGCACGACAGCCTTGTCGGTTTCTTGCGTACCTTCCGCGTGGAGGCGTGCATTTTGGCCCTTATATGTATTGAACATTCCAACCTAATTGCAACTTTCCCGAACATATGCGCACGCGCACTCCCATTTTATTTCCGTATACTTTCTACGACGTCCTGCGCACTCCTACTGGTCTACCGTACCCTTTCTGCGGCGTAGAGCGCGCTCCTACTTGGGTCCCACATGCTTTATGCGGCGCCCGACGCACTTCCACTTGGGTGCCACCTACTTTATGCTGCGTCCCCCGCACCCCCACTTGGGTCCCCCAAACATCTTCCGGCGTTCTGCACACTCCTACTGCGGCGTTGAATACTTTTCGCGGCGTCCGGCGCACTTCCACATGGGTCCCTACGCTTTCTACTGCGTCTTGCACACTCCCACTGAGGCCCCGCTACACTATTATTACGTAATTTAGTGCAACAATAAATGCTACCAACAAATACCTCGGCGGTGCGAGAGGGGAGTATGAATGCTCCCAGAGACACCGCTGTGGCGGGGCAGGAGGCGCGGGAGAGGCGGGAGGCGCGGGAGGTCATGTTTTTACTCATACTCACCACTTTTTCCGCGCGGGCCGCTCTGGCAGAGCGAGAGATTGGAAGTATGAATAGGCCCTTAGCCACACCCGCGGTGTGGATTCGATCAACACGCCCAATTAAAGTGTTTCGGCTAGATTCACAGCATGTTCGGTTCTCTTCTATGTACAAGGGTCACCATTTTTGCTGAATCGCTTGATGCCGCATTGAGCACTGTCACTGTATTGTGTTTGCATAAGATCAGGAGGAACGGTATAAGGCTTCAGGGATCCAAACGGCTCATTTTTGTTTGAACACGATGACAAGTCACTGTGATAAGTATCACAACGTAGCTTGTTATGATGGTTATCAACACGTGATCACGTTTTGACGTGCTTATCACGTGCACAGCCGGTATAAAAGGCGCCTCTTCTCCCTCGAGTCCTCATTCGGCATTATGATGCCGGCCCTGGAAGGTGACTGCAAATCACTTTTCGGAGCACAGCACATTTCTGACAGCTATCCTCATGGCTGGGGTGGGAGGCGGCTTTCGCCACGATCCGCGGGGAGAGTGCTTCATTACCGCAGACCGCGGCGAAGATTACGTCCTTGTCGTGGACCCAGGCGGGAACCTTCTCTGCCGTGGGACCGCGACAACCCGGGGCGACATCCTTGTGGTGAGTGTTAAAATGAATAACCCGTGAAGTCAATGACGTCATCGTTCGGCTGCTCGTTGGGGGTCTACCGCTAGGCCTTTAGGTAGTGTCCTGACCGTGACTGTGACGTCATCACGAGCTTTGCGATGCTGAACTCCCGCTGCCCCTTATCGTATGGCTCCGCATAGGTCTGTGTTTTTTTCTCCTATCGGGAGTCTTACGCGGAGTGTCCCCCGACTTGCCTAAGAAGCGCTACTCACTTCCCAAGACTGAGCACGCTACAAACAAAGCGCTTCTCACTTTCTATACTAATTCACGCAGCACTTTTCCCCTTCAGAGCTATGCACTTTCCACAAAACAATCTCGCCTCTCCAACGATGCGCTATCGCGATCTCAATACGTACGCTTCCCATGTTACCCAAACCACCTTCAAATTATGAAAGGAAAGCTACTCCCCGAAAACCCGCACACGCACTCGACGGAGCATTGCTTATTTTCCTTGACGCTGCACTCTCAGCTCGTTGAGCACTTCCCACTTCTTCTGGCTTGGTGCGCTCTTCCTGTAAAACGCTACCGTCATGACACGGCACACAATATCATGAGGCACTATACACTTGACGACGAGACGAATTTCAATTTCGGCGACGCGAAAATTAATGACAATCCGCCGATTTCTTGAATGAAAATGCCATGATTGGTACACTTTTCGATCATACAATTTGACTTGATTCAACTTCGACGCAATCAGAATTATTGCTGCTTGGGCGCTATTCATACTCCTCAACGCCAGCGCGTGATACGCAGGCGTGGCGTTGGGTTATGAATAGCCTGACCACGCGCCCACGCGGCACGCTTCTGACGCCAGCTCTTCAGTAGCTTATTAATACACCATTAATTTCATTGCGTTTCTTAGGATTTGATTCCAGTATTATCCTTTGCTACCATGGTTCTGAACGCGTGCACAGAAATAGGGTGTTCGGGAAAGTTAAAGTCCACGTTTTTCCGCTCCGCCATGGCGTCCCCGCTGGCGTTTTCATTGTCCCCGCAGGCATGTGACGCGCGTAACGCGCTGGCGCTGACGAGTATGAATTGCGCCCTACAACGACTCGTCGGAACATTGTTATCTACTTTTGCAGCAGAGCTCGTCCAGACGCTGAGTTGACCAAACTTGTTAATGATTTCGTGTTTGAACAAGAATGAGCCGTTTAGATCCCCGAAGCTCTGTACCGAACGATCAGCAGTTTTCCCAGTTACTCAGACAGTCGGGGCTTAGTACGTCGGCACAATACCGTTAGTACTCCAGGGCAAACCTGGCGTACTTACGCTCGTTGTGTGCAGGAGCTGCTGGTTGCGGCAGCATATCCTGCCAGCGTAAGCTGGCGTCCTAACGCTCATTATCGCCAGAATTCGGACTGCCACCCTCCTTACCGGTGTTGGGTATAATTCTTGTCGCGGCCAGCAGCAAGGATATCATCTTCGCCACGGTCAACAACGAGGAAATTTACCTCGCGATCGGCCATGGGGATAATCCGCTCAGCGTTCAAAATTAACGTCCGAAAGGTGACACAAGGTCACCTCCTCGTACTGGCCTCAAACGGCCAACCGCCCCTTCAGCAAGACTGGCCGCCTTATATGTATACCCGCGGCCGTCGTACAAGAGGATGCTGCAATGTTCATTCGTATCAGACAAATCAATGGAGTAGAGTGGCAGCAGACACTGGAAGAGAGGGGCTGGCAATAGCACGCGTGCCACGAAAAAAACAAAGCGTTAGTACTCCAGCACAAGTAACAGGAGCTCGTGCTCGTTGGCAGCAGCTCCTGCTGTTACCAGTAGCTACAGCACGGCTGCTGCTCATCCCCTTGTGCTAGCGTACTAACGGTATTGTGCCGACGTACTAAGCCCCGACTGTCCGAGTACAAAAGTGCACTCCATGACCATACGAACAACCCAAAACTGGCGTTTTTATGAGAACAAAGACTTTAGCCATATAACCGCTACGTTTTTCACATTCCACCTCAGAAATAGGGGCGCAGTATCGGTTCTCGTTTTTACAGTAGACTCCAACATACCGTATTTCCTGTTATTGGACACCCCCTCTATTTCAACCCCTCCCTCTAATTGGACTACCCTTTCGGTGGAGATTGACGGATAGAACACCCCCCCCCCCTCTATCAGAGGCCCATCCCCCTTCAGCTGCAAAGACATTATCGAAGACCCATTCCTAGCGGACGTGAACTGCTACGCGCTGCTCGAGATGTCGACACCCAAAACCTTGTCGACATTTTCAAAGAGATGTTGAGGAGGACTTAAACAATGACTTTATTGATGATGATCTCTTGAAGTTCGCCGAGTAATTCATTATTGTTCCACTTTGGTTTGCCCAATAACCTTTGTTTGCCCATATTGACTCTTGCAATGACCGGTTAAAAATGAGAACTTCCCCCTCTGTTTGAACCCCTCCCTCCAATTACCCTACCCTTTTGGAGAAGGTTGAAAAATAGTACACCCGGGTGTTCAAATACAGGAATTACGGTAAATGTACTTGCGAGGTCGTTCAATAACCTTCGCTTCACATGGCGTAATTAACTAAACTAAACTTAAAGCCACCGTGTTGTAAAAAATGTGATTCTGTGCATGAGTTTTTCACTCACTCTGCATACAACGTTTTGAAAAATATCTATGCAACGACCTCACCAGATCTCGTACCCTCGATCGGAATTCCGACTTGGATTCTTTCTGAAAAATTGCATAATAGTACACATAAATACGTGAATGGAATATGATACTTGCAAATTGAGCCTACAGAACGACTGTGAGGCACACCATTCACTTAATCCTGGTCAAGTAGATGAACGGCGTATAAATTTCATAGGTTTGAGAATATGGATGTGCGTGATTGCGACTATCAACTACCGACTTTAAAGGCACAGTCCAAGCTCAGAAACTAAACCTGAGATTTCCACATAATTGTGAAGTAGACCCACCCCATATAACGCCTGCCACGATTCCTCCGAATAAGCGAGATATGGGAGAAAGCACCCTTGGGCTCCCACATCAGGATGCCACTCTGGCACGCCCCTTTTACAATCTTTCGAGCCCAAAGTTGGCAAGATGTGCGATGGTTTTCGATGAATACCCCAGTCCTTTCCTTCATTCTCAGCCTCTCTCTTTATTCAGGTCGGCTCGCATAGATCGGTTGCAAATGTCGGAAGTTACAAGACTCGGACAACTCGTCAACGATGCTTCCGCAGCTCACTCTTCGAGTGACCATAACTTCCTTCCCAGGGGACTTTTTACAATTCCAGAAACCTCATTGTTATCAGCGTGCCCTTGAAGGCAGTGGTCGCGATAAAATATGCTTTTCTTCTTTTGCTCTCTGAAACCTTTTCTTGGTTTACAGTTGTAGGACCTATAAGAAAAAATCGCGAAAAAACCGCTGGTTCGGGCCTAATTTGAAGCCTAAACTTTCTTGTCTTTCGATGATGGACGAGCCCACTCCACATCATCGGCATCAGGGCTGTGCGTAATTACGAATTACGGTTTACGGTTTACGAATTACGGGCGTTTTTGGCGATTTTTTTACGATTTACGATTTACGAGATTTCGACCGAAAATCGTAACGAATCGTAACAAATCGTAACAAATCGTGAAAATGGTGGATCAACTAACGAAAGACGATTCTTGTAAGACGATTCTCGGTCTTGAGACGACTGGCAGTTCGGCTCGTTTTCTCAATCTGCGAATAGACTCCTGTAGCTGTCCGAGCCACTGTTGTTGCTTTCCGGGCCACTGTTGTTTCTTTCCGTGCCATTGTTGTTGTCCGGGCTCCTGTAGTTCGCCCGAACAGCAACAGCAGAGATTGAGAGCAAGAGCGGAAATGTCAAGCGGCCCCAATTCTGTTCGGTGGGGCTCTGCGCCGAGAATCTTCAGAGAATATAAAGTTGCTGTCTACAGCATGGTTAAAATTAACTTTTTTTGCATTTCCAGCATTTGATTGTTCTTTCCAATTTCAACTGAAACTTGTTCTCTGGCATTCTCTGGCATTCTCAGGTGGGCGAAGTTAACAGCAGAGAGGTCGGTTATGGCGAAATATAGTTGTTGATAATGAGATTCCCTAACGATCGACTGCTCCGCTTTTCACACCGACCGCCTCTAATTTATTGTTGGGGTCCAACCTTTCTTTGTTGCATAAACGAGACAAGTCGGTGGAGCCGAGCTCCACAGTCATTCATCTCCATGGACTGCTTTTGACTGTATGATGAAAACGAGAGGCGCAGAAATTTGATGGATCTACTATCTACATCGTAGCGAAATTAAGGTTCACAGTTGCAGACAACCGGTGTTGCAGCACGTGGTACGAACTGAATCATGCTTTACCCCGTGTCCTGGCACGATTAATCTTCATCCCAGCACCATTATCTTAAAGCTGTGGGCTGCAAAATCGGTTTTCTGCCACTGCGCACAGGAATCCCCATGAATTAATTACAGGGCTGGGCTCCAGATTTGGCTGTCTTATGGAACCAAAAAGGTTGGAGCCCAATATACACTTCGCTGCAGATTTTTAAATAAAGTTCGAAAACAAGCCTCACCACGCTTTGATCTTGGGTGGTTCAAAAGTTACCACGAAAACCGGTATTTCGTGAATTGAAATCTGCTGAGGAATCGGGAAACTATTTTATTAACCTGGAAAGTCTATTCGACGGAGAGTTTTACGGGTTTCCGGAATGACCTTCAAAGCCCTACCTTCAAAAGCAATTATGCTTAGCGAGGAAAAGTGATAAATTCAAAATTCGGTTAGGAATTTCAGTAATATTATGGCTGCAATGTCACCTACTTTTCCAGAAGCTTCCTAAAAGTTTTTAAATTGAAAATTCAAGCACATTCTGAATGCAAAAGAAAATAAGATCAGGAAAGTTTGTATAGCGGATCAGACAGGTGGTTTGCCAAGTTTCGAAATAGTGCTTGTCTTTGATTTTCTAGATTATGTAAATTCTGTCCGACTGACAATGAGACTGTCCACTCGGGCGATCAGCGCGCGTGTTGAGCGGTCCTCGTGACGGCATTTATTCGGACGAGCCTTTCCACGCCTGCAAGCGGGTATCTGGGCTACTATTCATTGTTCGCCTAATGCTCCTTCTAATCGACTTACCAGTTCAAAAAATGCCTTTCGGACAGCCGCTCGACACTCACACCAACCGCGTGGGCGGACAGTCTCATTCGGCTGGCCTTTATGTCCATTCGTGGGATAAAGAGTGATTTTTTTTCGTTGTTTTGCTTATTCGTATGTATCCTTCTCTAGAAAGATATGGCGATTATCTTCGAAATTTGAGACTTGAAAGAAACCTTTACCCTTTAGCATTTCAGAATCCTGAATCACCTTCACCTCTCAGACCGCTGACTCCCCATCACCAGCCCTATGTTTATGAGGAAAAAAGTCGTTAAGAGTGACGCTCCACAAATGTCGAGGGTTTGTTTCTTCTGAATGGGCCACCTTAAAGGCAGTGTTCACTATGATTTTCGTCCCCGAGTTCTTCATATAGCACAATGCGTTGGCCTCCAAGTGTTACTAAAATTACGAAGAAACTGCGAGAAACGTATTAAAACGTCGTATTTCAGTGCCATTATTCTACAACATGGACTAGTGGTCCGGTTGGGTGAACAGGTTAATGGTGGTTGTCACCGGTGGAAAATTGGGTCAACCGCAAATAGAAGAATATGTTTTGCAATGCAGGAATAGTTAGGGCCCCAAGAAGAGAACGGAGAAACAGAGTAGAGAATTGCGGGTCCACCAAAGATTTCATTGCCACAACAAACAGTTCCTGTGAATAAAGAGGCGGGGTGAGAGTAAAAGATTTCGTGTACTTCTGGTGGTTCTCAATTTCTACGTCATTATAGTTCTACCCGGGGGCCACCTTATCAATTTAGCGAAAAATCTCAAAATTGAAGATTGTCGTGAACACTGCCTTTGAACAAGTCTGTGTCTTTCCCTATACAGACTCTCGAAATAACTAAAACTCTCGAAATCGAATTTTCTCCTAACACAGTGTTTCCCTCCTCGGCTTTCGCCGAACTGAGTTTGGTATAGCGATGATACTTTATGTTTTCATATTCTATAGTAGGTCAAAACGTGGCACAGGTTCGGTACTTGGCCAAGCTTAAAATTTTACTGTTCTGTAAAGTTGCTTCTATCCCACGTACGTTCACTGAAAATTTTTTCAAGTACTGCACAAAACCGTGTTATTTTCAAACCAAACCTCAAGGCCTACCTTTGATGTGAAAACAGCTCATCACTAAAGTGCTGAGGTGTTTCCGCATCAAAGGTAGGTTTTGAAGTTTGGTTTGAAAATAACACAGCATTTTAGTGATGAGGTGTTTCCATATCGAATGAGTTTAAGGCCATGTGTGTGATTATTCGTCATCAGTTACGAATTACGAGGAAATTGGAAAATTACGATTTACGATTTACGAAATCACAAAATTCAGTTACGCACAGCCATGATCGGCATCGATGATCTCTAGTATCAAGAACATCAGCTGGCTTGAAATTGAATTTCAATCAATGAACATTGACTCATCTAGTCAAAAACATTGGCTGGAGTGCTTTCTTTCATCGCTCAACTGTTTTTCATTGGTTAATTTGCATTTATTTCTTCCTCTGAATGTCGATGATTTTTGACTGCTCGGCATGAGACTGCGATCTTTTTTGGAGGCGCTGTGCACGTAAGCACGAACTGACATCTTTGGGCCCTATAAACTCTAATTCTAGCCTATTTTTCACCGCTCTACCGTCCTAGTTTTTCAGCTGTTTTCGATCTAAGCTGATTTTGGTAGTTTTTTCTATGACGTTTTTCATCGTGACCACTGCCTTTGAAGGCATCGTGCGCGATGAAAATCACATTCAATTTTACGTTTACAATCAAACAATCCGGGATACCTGCCAACACAAACGAAACTTGAGGCTCTGAAAATGCGCCCCTTTAAAGTTAGGGTCACCAGAAAACTGCTGATGGGTCGATCATCTACCACAACTGGGTCGCTCATCTACCACTTCTTCATAGAATGTTGATGAGGCCGTAAAACAACATGAAAAACAGTTGCGGCACAAACCGCACATGCAGAGCAACTTCGAAAATGACAGTGAAGAGGTCTAAAAATGCAGAAAAACTTCAAAAACAATATTGCCTCGGAATTCAAATTTTTTTAACATTGTGTTCAAACTGATTTTTTTAAAATGAAGCCCCTTTAAGGGGCTTTCTGCACATTTTTGTTTACAAAGGAGTCGAAGCAATACAAAAACATGAAAAAATAATGTATGGTTTTCATCGTCGACACTGCGTTTAAGTGCTGAAGGCCTTTTTCGGTGCTACATTGAACGACTAATAATTGACGACTATATAGAACATCTGAAGCGTCAAGCTCTCTCAGACTTTACTGGCCTGAGCAGATGCCAAATGACTCACAGGGACTAACTTGCGGATCTCCTCTAGATCAGAGCGGTCGTAATGGTGTTGCCTCATCTGCTTCAACATTCCCCACGGACGACCTGAAAGGAATAGAACAATTCAATCTCGGCGGTGAAATTCTCTACAAATTGATACCTAACACCCCTCCCATAATCAAAAGGTACGGAGAAGATCGCTCAAAACCCGTTTTCTCTTTGTCCAATAACATTGTCCGCAAACGCGCCTTTGGTCGAAACGGGACAACACAAGTTTTCCTTTCAAAAGAAAAACCTGAGACCCCAAAGGTTCTGTTTTCATCCTGGGCCTCCCTCTACAAACTACGGTTAGATCGCCCGGATAGTTCGCAGCTCAAGGTATTTACATTATTCCAAAAGGCGAGCCATCCAAAAATACCGGGCCCCAAAGCTAGACCGAGCTGTGTCGGCTTGGCTTTAGAGCGCGGAAACCGCAGAAACTTTAGAAAGAGCAAGTCGAAACTACACTCTCCGAGGCTAATCAGCAGGATTAGGAGTGCAGTAATTACTAAATAAAAAATTTAACTCGAAGAAAACTTTTCACTGCAAAAACTGACTAATTTTTTTGGAACCTGAAACGACGTAAAAGCTCTGAGCATTTTTCAAAAATTTTGATCTCCAAGTGGGGGGAGCGTAGATTCTCCGTAATTCTCTACGATCTTCTTTGGCAAGCTACTACATCCTGCTCTATCCTCGGTCTTTTTTCTGATATTCTGAGGCTTACTGTACGCAACGGTAGATCTAATGGTAGCAAACTGGCGTAACCTATCCGAGTATTTCGAAAATCGTTGAATGGACCTGGAATCTGTGCTCGGCAGCCCAATAACACCAGAGAGAAGTTTTGAGGTAAATCCGATTTATTGGCCAGACTACCTTATATCAAACGTAGCCTATCGTAGTCTATCAAAAATCGATATACGAACCTCAGATTCGTGATGACCACCCCATATTACGTCTAAAAAAGTTTCGAGGCGAATGTACCGTAGCGTTTCAGAATTCATCAAAATTCGCATTTTGTCAAGAAAATTCTCTCAGTTAGGGGCCTCGAGCCAATCCTGTTCAAATTTTTAGAAATCGATAATTGGACTTCGATTTCGTGTTCAGGAACGCGATTATGTACATCCTCAGAAAAAAAGTTAGGAGCCAAATTCAAAAAAAAAAACATTTTTTGAAAACATAAAAACTGCCTAATAGATGTAAGCTCTGGTACATCCCTAGTGACTTGTTGATTTCGATTATCACCAGCAACGGAGCGGTGGGCCGCGGTGAAATATAACTAGCGATAAGGAGGTTTCGACGAAAAAGCCACCGCTCCGCGCTGTGATAACAGAAAACATGAATTCACTTGGAATGAAACAGAGTCTACTTTAGCGCCCAAATGATGAGACTTTCTTACTTCGGTTCAGAAAAGTTGCATGCAGAGAATTGAAAACGTAATTGGAAGTGCAGCTAGTAACTGGAGCAAATTTCGTTGGAAACGGCGTTTCCGGCCAGTTGTGAATCCTCAGTAACAGGGATGTTTTCAGGCTTTTGATTGAACATCTCTGGCCGTGGATATGCCATAAAGAAGATCTCTACAAGATCAGATCGACCAGCATTTAACACTATAGATTTCAACATCCTCCAATCGATTCGCAATAAAAAAGTTTTTCGATTCTTTAGACGCACATGTATTGAGAAGAAGGGTTGCGTTTAGAAAGCTGTTGAGGATGGTGATGAATTGGTAGGGCATCAATTGAGACACATTTGGACTGTCCCTGCTGACCGAATTAAAGGCAGTGTTCACGATAAAAATCCCCTTTCTCTTTTTTCGTCTATCATGAAAACGATCCCATTTTGATTCCAATGATGTCTTTGGAATCCTACGATACCTTCTGTGAACGGAGTTACGGTCCCTCAAAAATTGAGCTAGGGAAGCATGGTGGACGAGTTGTCCGAGGCTTGTGACTTCCGTCTTTTGCAGCCAATGTATGCGAGCTGACCTAAGTAAAGAGAGAAGTTGAGAATGAAGGGAAGAACGGGGCTTTTGATCGGAAACCATTTCTCATTTCACGACCTCGAGTGTTACTTTGCTCACGTCGAGGGACTGAAAGGAGCCGGACTTGCCCAAAACGGCAGGGTCTTCCCTCTTTTCTAAGCCGTTTTGCGGCTCCTGGGTAGCTTTCCATCCCATTTCTTCGACGCTGTTCTGCTTCTGAGAGCCACGAGAAGCGTTTGTCATGGGCAATTCGAGGATGAAGTTCATCGTGGAAAGTGCCTTTAAGCAAGACCGAAACTCTGGTAAACTCATAGCATATCTAGAGCGTCTACATGGAGCTCTCAAGTTCGATTATCACCAGCAGCGGGGCCTTTTCGAAATATGTTAGTTGGTTACAAGGATGTTTAAAGGCAGTGGTCACGATGAAAAACGTTATCTAAAAAAACTATAAAAATCAGCTTAGATAGAAAACAGCTGAAAACTATAAAGGTAGCGCGGTGAAAAACGAGCTAGAATTAGAGTTCCTAGGGCCCAAAGAAGCCAGTTCGTGCACACGTGCACAGCGCCTTAAAAAAAGATCGCAGCCTCATGCCGAGCAGTCAAAAATCATCGACATTCAGAGCAAGAGATAAATGCGAATTTACCTAATAAAAGTAGTTGAACAATGAAAGCAAGCACTTCAGTCAATATTTTTGGCCAGACGAGTCCGAAGGATAATGTTCATTGATTGACATTCAATCTCAAGCCAGCTGATGTTCTTGATATCAGAGATCATCTTTGCCGATGATGTGGAGTGGGCTCGTCCACCATCAAAAGACAAGAAAGTTCAGGCTTCGAATTTGGCCCAAAACAGCGGGTTTTTCGCGATTTTTTCTCATCGGTCCTACTACTATAAACCCAGAAAAGGGTTTAGAGAGAGAAAGAACACAAGCATACTTTATCGCGACCACTGCCTTTAAACGATAAGCCACCGCTCGCCGCGGGTGAGATTTGATTTCGAAAGCTCTCTAGAAATGCCTTAAAGGCAGCGTTCACGATGATCATCCTAGTTGACTTTCCACAGTGAAATGATAGGCGAGAAGGATCCTAAACTCCCAGTGCCGAAAACTCCCAGTGCTGCAAACAAGCGTTTTGGTGTTCCAGAACCGGCCCGTGCTCCAGTTCCGCCCCTCGATATAAACAAATGAAGACTCAGATTGCAGGAGTAATCAAGTCAAGGAAGGGCTGATAAGTGAGCTGATCGCCTAATTGCACTGATAGGCATCATCCTTTATAGCGGTCAACTCCTCCGCGCTAAAAATCAACGTAAACAAAGGAGGGCCTATTTCGGCTCAAAAACACGGCTTTCGTGTCCTTTTTAAGCATGCTTTGCTATATAGGGCACCAGACCTTCCGTTAACCGTGGAGGTATTGGAATTGAAATCTTTCGCTAATACTGCCTTTAAAAATAGGGGAAATGTACGTACCTTCAACGGCGCGAAACAGTTTTTGCAACCAGTTAGGGATGAAAGAAAACGGATTCTTCTTGATGAAAGCACTTGAGCAGCACGTGCAGAAAATGCATACGAAAAACGAGAATATCCTCATAAGATAAGGTATGATGTGAAGCAAGTAATAGATCAGCGAAAGGGGAGGTGGAAGCCACAGTTTCGACTCATACCTGAAGAAAGAAGAGCTGTTACCGGAAAGGGATTTGTACCAAAACCTTCGCCATCCTGGGGTGCGTTCCAAGATGATTCCCATGGCAAACGTTTTTCATGGAAACGTAGCCACAGCGGCGTGGAAGCAACTAGCAGTTACAATTCGTGGCCAGGGGAAACAAGTTTGACCATGGAAAGGCTATTTGCCTTCCCACGGCATCATGGAAACATTCTTGGAACGCACCTCTGACCATTCACTCGGATAGGCACATGCGCTTTTCATGTTGTTTGAACATGTGCTCTGAAATTCACTTTGCAGAGAGGATCCCGTCCGAATAAAGTCTTCAAATTGTGTGGTTTTCGATGAAATACATCGTTCGCCCTCAAAAGAATCAAACCGCTCGGTCTCAAATTTGATATCAGCTAAGCTGAGAGCATTTTCCAGTTTAGCAAACTGAAGGGTAGCATAGAGGTCAAACACCATCCATCTACGATTTGCTTAAAGGCAGCATACACGCCCGTAAACGTGATTGAGATAACTACCGGAGTAGAAAGGTATGGTTCCTAACTTAACGCATACGCATTTTGAAGCGTCAAAAACGACCCACAATAACGCTACATGAGTAATAAGTTGACCCCGCCCTGTATCTGTACGCCCCCCGTATTTGCGTCCTCCTCTAGAACTATGGTTCTGAGCCATTCCCACCATCAGCGACGTTTGTGGGAGGTACAAAAGTACACTAAGCAAACCACAACCCCTGTATTGGAGGGGAACAGCAGATACAGGGGGCGGGCAGATACAGGGGCGCGGCCAACTTCTTACTCATGTAGCGTCATTGTGGGTCGTTTTTGACACTTCAAAATGTGTAGGCGTTGGGTTCTGAGCCATACGATTCTACTTCCGTAGTTATCTCAATCACGTTTACGAGTGTGTATGCTGCCTTTAAAGGCAGTGGTCGCGATGAAAAAAAATTGTTGAGAAAACCATAAAAATCAGGTCGGTTCGCAAATGGCTGAGAGACCGTGATGGTGAGAAACAAGCAAGAAACGGGCTTTAATTGAAGTCATTAATTTCCTAAGTTGATTGTTCGTGCTCACGTGCACAACTGCACTCGAAAAAATCGGGGTTTCGTGTATGTATAATAAAAAATCATTGACATTTACAGGCAGAAATAAATGTGATTTTAGATCATAAAGACAGTTGGACGATGAAAACAAGCACTCCATTAAATGTTTTAACTACATGAGGACACAAATATTCGAGCAGGCCGGAATGGTTGCCTGAGATTCGAGAAAAAGTGTCATAACCACGTCATTCTGGTCGAAAAATGTTCATCTCCTTTTTTTCAGTTGGCGTTCACGATCTTGTTGGAACACTTATCGTTGAGCTAGAGAGCTCATTTTGGCCAGGAAGCTGGTTTTGTTTGCACCTAGCTCCTGTCAAATTTTGAAGTTGGTAGCTCAATTTTTGCGGAACCTCAAAATTGAGGGTAAAGAAAGACAAAAACACGTAAACATGTTATTAAAAACCAACCGATGTTTGCCTATTCGTGAAAATGAACTAGTGAAATAAACACCGTTACTGATAGGCTTTTGCTCGGGATTTGACGGGGCAACGCTTCAATCAATACGGCGGGATCTCGGAAGTACATTTTGGAACGCCTCACTGTGTGACTCAGAAGTGCGCCACAGAACGCCGTAGATAGTGTGCGGGACACCAGTAGGAGTGCGCAAGACGCCGTAGAAAGTGTGTGGGACCCAAATGGGTGTGTGCAGAACGCCGTAGAAAGTGTGTGGGACCCAAATGAGAGTGCTCAGAACGCCGTAGAAAGTGTGCGGGACCCAAATGAGAGTGCGCCGGACGCCGTAGAAAGTGTGCGACACCCAAGCGGGAGCGCGCCGGACGCCGTAGAAAGTGTGCGGGACCCACGTGGGAGTGCGCCGGACGCCGTAGAAAGTGTGCGGAACCCGAACGGGCGTGCGCAGAACGCCATAGAAAGTGCGAGGGACCCAAATGAGAGTGCACTGGACGCCGTAGAAAGTGTGCGGGATCCAAGTGGGAGTGCGCCGGACGCCGTAGGAAGTGTGCGGCACCCAATTGAGAGTGCGCCGGACGCCGTAGAAAGTGTGCGGAATATAAGTGGGAGTGCGCCGGACGCCGTAGAAAGTGTGCGGGACCCAAACGGGCGTGCGCAGAACGCCGTAGAAAGTGTGCGGGACCGAAATGAGAGTGCGCCGGACGCCGTAGAAAGTGTACGGGACACAAGTGGGAGTGCGCCGAACGCCGTAGAAAGTGTACGGGACCCAAACGGGCGTGCGCAGAACGCCGTAGAAAGTGTGCGGGACCCAAATGAGAAGGCGTCGGACGCCGTAGAAAGTGTGCGGGACCCAAGTGGGAGTGCGCCGGACGCCGTAGAAAGTGTGCGGGACCTAAATGGGTGTGCGCCGGAGGCCATAGAAAGTGTGCGGGACCCAAATGAGAGTGCACTGGACGACGTAGAAAGTGTGCGGCACGCAAGTGGGAGTGCGCCGGACGCCGTAGTAAGTGTGCGGCACCCAAATGAGAGTGCACCGGAGGCCGTGGAAAGTGTGCGGGATCCAAGTGGGAGTGCGCCGGACGCCGTAGAAAGTGTGCGGGACCACAACGGGCATGCGCAGAACGCCGTAGAAAGTGTGCGGGACCCAAATGAGCGTGCGTAGAACGCCGTAGGAAGTGTGTGGGACCCAAGTGGGAGTGCGCCGATCGCCGTATAAAATGTTTCGGTACCAAAGTGGAAGTGCGCAGGACGCCGTAGAAGTTGTACGTGGCTCCAGTGGGAGTGCGCAAGACGCCGTAGAAGGTGTGTGGGACCCAAGTGGGAGTGCGCCGGACGCCGTAAAAATTGTGCGGGATCCAAATGGGTGTACGCAGAACGCCGTAGAAAGTGTGTGGGACTCGAGTGGGCTGCGCAGGACGCCGTAGAAAGTGTGCGGGACCCAAGTGGGAGTGCGCCGATCGCCGTATAAAATGTTTCGGTGCCAAAGTGGAAGTGCGCAGGACGCCGTAGAAGTTGTACGTGGCTCCAGTGGAAGTGCGCAAGACGCCGTAGAAGGTGTGTGGGACCCAAGTGGGAGTGCGCCGGACGCCGTAAAAATTGTGCGGGACCCAAATGGGTGTACGCAGAACGCCGTAGAAAGTGTGTGGGATTCGAGTGGGCTGCGCAGGACGCCGTAGAATGTTTGAGAGACCCAAGTGGATCTGCGCCGGGCCCCGTATAAAATGTGCGGTACCCAAGAGAAAATGCGCCGGACGCCATAGAAAGTGTGAGGGACCCAAGTGGGAGTGCACCGGAGGCTGTAGAAAGTGTGCGGGACTCAAGTGGGATTGCGCCGGACGCCGTAGAAAGTGTGCGGGACCCAAGTGGATGTGCGCCGGGCCCCGTATAAAATGTGAGGTACCCAAAAGCACGCCCATGCCGATCACTTTTTCCGCAGGGCTACCGTAACCATTATTGAAAAAAACATGATAACGAATGTAAACACACGCTCATAACATGCGGGGTATGAAAGAGCGGAGGAGCGGTATGCATCCATTCATACACCGCTCTCCTCGAGACAAGCACGCCCATGCCGATCATTTTTTCCGCAGGGCTACCGTAACCATTCTTGAACAAAACATGATAACGAACGATAACACACGCTCATAACATGCGGGGTATAGAAGGGCAGAGGAGCGGTATGCATTCATTCACATACCGCTCTCTTCGAGAAGCCGCTGGGAAGTGACTGAGGAGGTCGAAATTGTGCAAACATGATTGTTGGCTATTACGATGTGCTCATATCCAAGCTGACACTTGTAAAATTTTTGATGGAGGGTTACGGAAAAAATGATCGGCATGAGCGTGCTTGTGACCCAAATGGGTTTGCGCAGAACGCCGTAGAAAGTGTGTGGGACATCAGTGGGAGTGTGCAGGACGTCATAGAAGGGGCGGGGGGGGGGTAGGGCATCAGTGGGTTCACTTTCAGTCAACACCACCAGGCATAAACCATGTTAGAAAGGAAACCTTCAGGAAAAATAAACGAAATTTCTGAAAGTTTAGGTTCCTGGCAAAAGTAAAGATTCGGCATGGCCATTTTTTCGAAAATTTAGAATTATACTCAGTTAAAAGGGGAAGGTAAAGAAAAATGGAAAAAGTTTTGAAATATTCCTGAGAACGATTTGGCGTAGAATAATTTGATTTTTGGGAAATGTAGTAACGATTTGGCGTAGAATAATTTGATTTTTGGGAAATGTAGTGAAATAGTTGAAAGTATAATTTGGCAGTCGAGTTTGAACCAACTATTGATAAGAGTTGTGCAAAATGAGAGATCGCGTTGGATAAGCTTATCCGTAGAACATATCAAAGCAAAATCACGCGTGATAAGGCAAGCAGTAAAAGCTCGTTTGGGAGCTGGAATGTCGCGATCTTCACGTATTAAGTGAAGTAAAATCAAGTGTTCGCTCCATGACACGCGTGATTTTGCTTTGATATGTTCTACGGATAAACTCATTCAACGCGATTTGTCGTTTTGCACAACTCTTATCAATAGTTGGTTCAAACTCGACTGCCAAATCATACTTTCAACTATTTCACTACATTTCCCAGAAATTAAATTATTCTACGCCGAATCGTTCTCAGGAATATTTCAAAACTTTTTCCATTTTTCTTTACCTTCCCCTTTTAACTGAATATAATTCTAAACTTTCGAAAAAATGACCATGCCAAATCTTTACTTTTGACAGGAGCCTAAACTTTCAGGAATTAGTCATTGATTAAATCTCGGTTTCAAGCCAGCTGATGTCCATGATACTAGTGGTAATCGATGTCGGTCATGCTCGGAAGACCGAAGAAGCCGGTTGCTCAGAAGGTTCGAGGTATCGGTCGATTCGTTTCCAACTCGAAGCCTGCTACCAGTGCGATTCGAGCGGATTTTTCGACTTCTGCTAGAAAGAACACGGTCTGCAGTCGCGGTTCACAGAAGAAAACCATTGTTCATCCTCGTCTCCGACATGGTGCGTACCCTACTGACCCACTAGGAGACGCTCGAGTGCTGCACTCCATGAAGATCACGGCAAAGGATTTGTTCCAAACGGGTGCTTTCTCCTCTAGCCATGGTAGAGCATTTTTTATGGAAATTTAGTGCACTGATGATTTTTGTCGATAAGCAGAGTGCACATACTTATAGGAGAAGTTCATCAGTACACTAAATTTCCATAAAAAATTCTCTACCATGAGAAAGTACCCGTCAAAAACAAATCCATTGCCTTGATCTTCATGGCGTGCAGCACTCGAGCGTCTTCTAGTGGATCAGTAGGGTACGCACCAGGTCGGAGACCACGATGAACAATGTTTTTCTTCCGTGAACCGCGACTGGGCCCGTAGAAAAAAAAACCCTCCGCCGCCACCACATAAAGATGGCAACAGACCTGAGGTACATCGTGCCCAGATGCCACCTATTGTCGCCAACCCGGAGCGACCCTTATCTACAGGATAATTTTGTTTGCAAAAATCAGTCGAATGACAGAGTCGAGCCACGCATGCTGATCGCATCGACAACGCGCACAGCAACTGAACCGTGCGACCATGTTGCAGGCGGCATTCTCCGTATTAACAAGGGTGTGAGATCAACAAAACAGTCAACAGCAATCTATTCCATCTAAATCATTCCCTTTAGGTCTGCAGTCCATCCTATTCTTATAGGTTTATTACAAACTATGCACGGCTATCTCTGCTTACACGTTTTCAGCGGTTGAACAAGAACAAATTTTCGAATTTGCAAAGAAGTTAATGTTTTCTGTTTTTTTTTTCTGAAAAGTCCGCAGATTTCTCTAGAATTAGTCAGAGTGATACTTTACGTTCAGAAATATCCTTTTTCCTCCCGTGCTATACTTACCTTCTTTTAAACTTAGCAGGCGATGTTCTAGTTCCAGAATTATACCTATTCTCACAAAACTTATGATTTTGCTTCCGGGAACCATGTTTGTACATGATCACGCTGCTATTCGCTTAACAAACGTCGAACTAAAATGAGTTAAGAATAGAAGCAAATCTTAATGGTTTTGAATATTTCATGTTTCCGATAAAGAAACATGCCCTTTTCAGAGGCTGGGAAACCATTCACAAGTTATCACGAGAATTTTACCTACACCCAACAATTTTGATGATAACTCAGCTACCTTTTGAAAACCGTGGTGTAGGCCTGTCCTTGATTGTTTCTAGGGCGAAAAAGTGAAAACAAATCTTGAATGTTGATAGGTATCTCTCAGACTTCTGGATTTTTCTTTCGAGAAATTATCGTCCAGATTTTTTGTCTGATAGGCGCTCATATTCATTAACCCCTTGTGCTTTTCTTCTTTGAAGGAAACTTATCATCACCTTTAATCCTGCTGCTATGCTTGACTGCTGCTGCCGTTTCCTCCTTTCCTTGCTGCTCAAATTTTTTTCTTCGACTTTGTTCATAAGTACTGTACGCAATGTGTCTCACGGTATGCTAGTATATAGGTGAGGTTTTTTTGAGGGGGGGGGGGATGGGGTTATCCAGAAAAACCTGTAAAAATATCTCGTAGCTAACAAAATTATTGAATAATGAAACAATCCGAAAAATTCGCTTAGCACTCTGGAGATAAAAATTTGTCAAATTCAACATCACATTATTTTCGTTTTTTCGCGGAGGAAACTCACGGAATGGACCATACAGTATAGACACTTTACGTACGGCCTTTTATGGAAAAAAATAGCCAACCTGAGGGGTCAGAAACAGAAATAATATTAGGAAACAAGCAGCGCCCGCGAAAAATCAACAGCTGAGCGATTGATTATGAAAGACGGCCAACATCATTGCAGCAATAATCAGCTCATTGAAGCGTTTTCCGTTGTTGTACACTTCATGAAGACTTTTTCTCCATGATTTAGCCCATGTTAGGGGAGGCTATCATTTCAATGCCCAATTCACAGCCACTTCGTGGAATTTTCGCATGATCAGCCCAAACTCAGAATTTTACTTGAACCTCAACGGAGATGGTCAAACGTCGTCAGAAAGGTCAAAGGATCGTGTTCTCCTCCCCGCGCCGCCACCACCTCGGTCATTCACGACCTATGACTATAGTTGTGCTCGAATATTCGCAATCGAATAAACATTCGAATAAATTATTCGATTATTTATTCGATTATCGAGTAATCGAAAAATCCCGATTTTCGATTATTATTCGAAATCGACTATCGAAAAAAACAGATATTCGATCATCATTCGAAATCGACTATCGAAAAAAACAGATATTCGATCATTATTCGAAATCGACTATCGAAAAAACCTCATATTCGATTATTATTCGAAATCGACTATCGACACTGACAATTATTCGAACATATTCGATCTTCGAATATATTCGAATAATCTAACACAGCCTTTGCCGGATCATACACAGAAATTTTTCGAAGGGCCAGTGCACCAGCACTAGTGTGAGTCAGGGCTGTGCGTAACTGAAATTTTGAATTGCGTAAATCGTAATTTTCAAACCCTCGTAAATCGTTAATCGTAACTCGTAACTGATGAGTAATGAGCTCAAACACAGCCTCAAACCTCATTAAACATGGAAACGCCTCAACTTCCCAGTGATGATATGTGTTTCAAAATAAATCTTTTTCGACGAGTACTTGAAAAAGTGCTTTCATCAGAGCAAATCTCTAGTCCGCAATCGCAGAAACCCGCTATATGAGCACGCGACACGATGACAATACTGGTGGGACCACGTAGTCCCGGCACGATCAACCTTCGTCCCAGCACGACTTCATCACATTACGTGCTGCAACAGCGTTTGTCCACAACTGCGGACCGGAATTTTCTTCTGGTAAGGGCAATACTGGTCGAAAGTGTAAATCGTCTTCTATCCAACGCTTTTTTTGGTTTTCAGCAAAACTTTGCGGTTTTCAAAGTTGAACCTGAAATTTGATGGAGATCCAGGGTACCGACTGAGCATTTTTAGCAGCCAAAGCTAAAGCCGCGAAAATTGATAGGGCAATTGAAACCACGACATATGCGCTAAATCAAAATAAGCACGGGAATTCTCAATAGAGCGAGATTTGTATATTTTTTCCTAACCTTTGACAAGGTGCTTCTATGGCTGTGGACGATGGCTAATTTGGATTTTTTCCTTTTTATCGATTTTTGGAAACGAATCAAAAACGAATAGGTGGTAAAATGAGTAATACTCAAAGGGGTGGAATAAATATCAAATAGCAGCAAGTTCTGCGGCTCATACTTGTTAGGGCAGACAATGTCGAAGTAACAAATTCACGAAAAGCGAAAAAGCTACGAATCACGCCTAATCCAGAAATTCCGCGAACACTATCCCCAACTAAGACAGTAACACTGATGGAATCGCTGGCGCGTGGCGGGCCGAACGGCTCCCATCTCGCTATACGACCGCTATTGTTCTAGGAGAAAGCACGTCATTTCGAATGTATCGCGCCTCTTCACTGTGGACACCCAGCGAAGACGCGACGCGACGTAGCGTGATCGAGATGTAGGCTGATTATAACATCGCGTCGTGACGCGAATGAACTCTGAACGGGGTCTAACGAAACGCCCGCTCGTGACGCGCTGGCGTTGTATGAATAGAACCGCTGTGGGTGGCATCAGACAGCTGCTAGTGTAGAAACGATGCGTATCGATTTTGCGTGCCGCCACTCATGAACCCTGCCTGAGCGGAATATTGACAATATTAAGCAGTTCAAAAGCTTTCGATGCCATTCTTGAAAACTGCCTCTTCAAAGCAGTAGCGTCGCAAAACTCTGAATTCGGTTGGCCCGTAGTTAAATTAATTCATTTATTCGAAATTATTCGATTTTCGATATTCATTCATTCGAAATAGAGAATCGAGTATATTCATTCATTCGTTCATTCGAAAATTTTGAAGTCGAATATATTCATTCATTCGTTTATTCGAAAAATTTAAAGTCGAATATATTCATTCATTCGTTTATTCGAAAAATTTGAAGTCGAATTTATTCATTCATTCGTTTATTCGAAAATTTTGAAGTCGAATATATTCATTCATTCATTCATTCGGTCCGTTTAGTCAAAAAGCACAACTATACCCATGACTTGGCTCCCTCCCTACGCGCCTCTGCAACGTGCGCGCTATTTCCACTTTCCACTCGCAGCTCGTGGCTCCCTTTAGAACTCACAAGGGACGACCCCCCGGGGGATGAGATGTCTTGAAAAAAGTTCTTCTAAAAGCTGTGGGGGATGGATATAGTAGCATTACTGTATGTGTGGTTTTACCTAAGGGCCTTACGATATTCCAGAAAAAAAAGAAAAAACTATTTGAAACTACCTGTAACCTCCTACTTGGAGCAGCTGGAGTGAGTTCATATGCTCGGCACACATTAACTTACAATAAGATTGCCCTATACAAGGTTTGACGGTTTGATTCTGACCCATTCGTGAGATATAAGCCGTTTCCGAGCTCGCTGTGCATTCCATTCCTCGCATCTCCTGATTGAAGTTGCGTAACTCACCGTGCAGGTATGGTCGAGAGGATAACGATGGCGAATGCTAAACTACGAAGGGTTGCGGGTTCGATTCCCGCTATGCAGCTTCTGGAAAGATTGTTTTGCATTTGTTCGATTGCTTATCCACGAGGTTTCTCATTCACATGTTAACTTGCTTTTTCCAATCTGATCGGATTTGCAATTTCTATCGCGTGAATCCCTGTAGTATATGAGCATTTCCTCACCTTATTCGAAAAATTAACCTTATCTTCTTCTTGTGCTGGCATTTCGGGTTCATTGAGAAACATTGTAATGTGAGGATCCTCTATTTTTGTGAAACTTTGCTTGAGTAAAGGAGAATACCTTTCTTGAACGCATAAAAGTCGTTTGCGAATCATCGGAGAAAAAAGCATTGCCATTGTAAGAAGCAAAGCAATGAACGCTTTCTTAAAAATTATCATCATTGCAGCAGTTTTCATTTTCAGAAGGCGACAATTGGTTGCCCAATACATCTGCTGATCCTTCATCGAAAACTACTAAACTTGGCTCGATAACGCAGAATTTTTTTTCGATTATCTGGAGTTCGGGTGGGAGTGAGTGAGTACATTGCGAAAAAAAAGTCAAAAAAAACCTTCTCTCCATATTGATCCAAATAAAGCAGATTGAGGTAGATAGGTGTTAGATATAGTAGCCAGCCGATTTTCGCTTCTGAAAAACCGAAAGCACAGCCATGATGGTCGGTTGAAGAGAATGCGCCCGCTAATTTTTCATGTTTTTCCAAGTTTTTGCTCTTTGTTCGGTCCTTAGGTAAAACCCAACATACAGTAATGTTACTATATCCATTCCCCACAACTTCCAGAAGAACTTTTTTCATGACGTCTCCTCCCCTGGGGGGGGGGTCGTCCCTTGTCAGGACCCGTAGCAAACCCCCCGCCCGCCGTCACCATATGAAGATGGCAACCAACCTCAGCTGCATCATGCCTAGATGCCATCAAGGGCTGCCAACTTGGAGCGAGCTATTCCACAGCACGAACTTCTTTGCAAAAATCTAGAATACTATGGCGTCGAACCACAACCGTTCGGCGCGTCATCAGCGCGCACAGCGACTGGCCATTGATAGCGGCGCTCTTTGATGGAATGTGGTAGAACAAACGGAGAACCCTTCAAAATCTGATCGTCTTAGTAGTAGCCCATTCCATCCTTCTCAAATCTATCACGAATCGCGGGTGACTATTCTCTTCATTACACATTTCAAACACTTTTACATGAGCTGAGCTTCCAAAGCCTTTTACCTAGAATTTTATATTATTTTTCTTGTGCATTTCAAACAATTTTTTCTGCGGCTGAATAATCGAGATTTTGACAAACCTTATCCAATCGTTGATTTTCGTTGGAAAAAGTCTTACTCCAAGTGGCCCAATACCTGGATTCCGACTACAACTTCTTTGCAAGTGAATGTGAATGTATTTGCACTTTTCTTCTAAACACCTTTTCGGAAACTACAGAAAGTTAATCAGCCCTCCTAAGCTCCGAGCTGGGTGAATATTCCATTCTCTTTAACTTCTACCCCAGATCACAAATTTCTCCTTGAGTGGGTTCCCGAACGAAAAAGGTTCAGAGGAAACTTTCTCGCCATTTAGCTTAAAAACTCATTTGTGTATAACCAACCATTTTCTACATTCGTTATTGTTTCAATTTAATAGAAGTGGTACTCAACTGTCATGCAAGTTTGCACATTAACAGGGCTTTTTCACATATATTGGGTTCAATGGTTTCACTGGTTGGAAAAAAAAAGGAGAGAAGAAATTAGGTTTTTATAGGAGTTTTTCTGACCTCTGGTATTAGATTTTTCTGTCTTCGAAAGGTAATCGTGGTGAAAACTTTTTCGCTTCTGTTCGAATTTTCACTGTAGTCCTCTCTACCTTCTCAATTTCCGCCAGCCTTCGCTATTCCACTCATTCCTTCGTATTCCCGCTGATTTGATGCTTTCAAGTTGATTTCTCATGTATAATGCATGTATGGAGTTGCACGTATTCTGTGATTGAGCTCGTCCTGTGTTTGCATATAAAGCGGGCTCTGTGAATCAAAAAGTTTGTGGAGAATTCCGATTTGTACAAAAAAAAGAGGTGTCGAAAACAGTTAACGAAAAACGTGGCTTGCTTATTTCTTTAATCTTTTTTTTCATTTCAAGCAGCTAAAAAACGTAAGTAATTTGGAAATATGTAGTCTCAGTAAAGCAGCGAATGTTTAAAAAATGGTCATCGCTTCAAGTAGTGCTCCAAGAAAACTTTTTATTACAAAAATTCACAGATTCGTGGATAAAACCTGCTGGATACGCTCACAAAACACAGAATACAAAACACCTCACATGCATTTTCATAAAAAAACCAACTTGATAGACTAAAAACAGCAAGAATATAATGGGAGAATATGTCTTGGCGCGGCCAAAAATAAACAGGTGATGGGAGCGATCGATTAAACGCCACACTAGAAGGGGGCCACCATTGTTGCCATTGACCCGATCTACATTTCACAGTTTTTCAAAGATGATCGGCCTGACAGATTTTCCCCTCTTGAGGCATTTCATCTTTAGGTAGGAGCTATTGTTCCACTACACAATTCGCAGCTCACCTGCCAAAATTTTGAATAACTAGTTCAATAATCAAACTTCCGCTCAACTTCGGTACGGGTGGTCATATCCCATTGGAGAAGGTCAAAAGAGAGCGTTGCCTCCCCGGCGCCGTCACCATCTCGGACGTACTCAACCCATGACCGAGATGGCAGCGGATGAGTTTGGTGATTATCAGTGCTATTTCGCTCGCCGCGTTGCACATCGCGCCGCCATCATGTGCCTCAGCGCCTACTTCACGTCCACAGGTGGCTCACATACCACTGGCAAATGGCTGCCTCCGCTGTCACTATCTGTCGCTGCCCACATGCATTGAGATAGGAAGGCGCTCACGTTTGGCTGCCTGGACGTGAGCCACATGCTGATGGCGCGGAGGCAGCGCTGAGTTCGCAACATCAGGGGGTTTGCTACGGGCCCAGGTCCATGGCTGCATGGCGAGGTGGGTGACATTCGGCTGCGAGCGAAGTCACCACCTCAGCACGCACACGTGCATTAGGATAGGGCGGCCACCACCTATTTCGCCTGCGATTTGAGCCACCACCTTGCGCCTGGGAGGCAGCTATGAGCTCCCACCTTTCGGTGGGATTGCTACGGGCCTTGCAGACCGTCTTCTTTCTAGCAGAAATCAAAAAATCCGCTAGAATCGCACTGGTCGCAGGCTTCGCGTTGGAAACAAATCGACCCATACCTTCAACCTTCTGAGCAACCGGCTTCTTCGTTCTTCTAGAAATCACTTTGCTCCCTCAGGAGTCAGAATATCACTGGTGCCCGTCGGCTTTCCTCGAAGAACGGTAGAGCTGCTCTCTTAATCTCGTGTTGGTCATACCCACTTGATTCACAGCATGTAAAGTGTGTCCGAATGAGAATGGCGACCCATGCGGCCGGCGTGCTTGGCAGGCGGTTGTCGCGTTCGTCGCTCTCGGACGAGCATGCGAAGCGTCCTTCACAGCCATCGACTACGAACGGGGCCGCCGGCACCGGCTGGCAGCAAACACTGCGCCGAACAATCAGCTCTGCAACAGGGAGGAGGAGGGATTGCCGCCTTTCGAATCCAACACTCGTCCGAGAGCGGCACATGCGACGACCGCCTGCCAAGCACGCCGGCCGCATGGGCCGCCATTCTCATTCGGACTTACTTTGATGGGACTAGCTAGATCTAGGAGTAGCGGAGACCGCAAGGTATTCGAACTGTGAGTTGTGAATATCTATCATTACTCAATAAACATTTGAGTCAGAAGACCTCTTCGAGAAGGATAGTGTTTCTACCCCATTTTCGAAAGTGCGTCTATACTTTTGATACAGCATATTTTGGGGTTAGGTGGGGTTTAGGTGCCAAAAGTTACGTACTTTTTCACTCTGAAACGTTGTGCACTAGGGTTTCCCGGCATGACGAGTTCGGTGGTAATCACACATTCCGTGACGAATTTGATCGAGACCCAATAAAGGCCTGATTGGGGGTGCGTCTATACTTATGATACGCACTGTATGTATAGCTCGCTTCATGCCGCGTGAAATTCGTGGTCTTTAAGCCGTTTGCGAATCAAACTGATTTTCCTGGTTTGTTCCACAACTTTTTTTCATCGCGACCACTGCCTTTCAAGACAGCATACACGCTAACAAACATGGACGAGATAACAGCTAAGACTCCGTCCATAGCAGACGACCAGCGGCAGGCGTCAAGTCGTGGATGAAACGCTGGCGCATGACGCTCGACGGCTGGCGCATGCAACGTGTCCGATGACTGCACGTGGTTAACGATGGTATTGATAATATTAGTGATATGCCTCCACCGTCAGCGACATGCCGGCTGCAGTGGTTGCTGGGGAGTCGCTGGGGAGCGAGATCAATAACAAATGTTGAAGATGCAAATCTCCAGCGTCACTTGACGCTAAGACGCCTGCTATGGACGGAATCTAAATAGGCCCGCACGGCCCGTACCATGTCGCCAACGACGCCTGAAACCATTCAGGGTGGCAGCATTCGAGCGATTCCGTCTCGCACGCCGGTGCTTTCCCACCCCTTCGAGTAACAGGATGAAAATTGATACTTGAGAAAACTTGTGAGAATTGAGAGTGACAGCACGGAAAACGTGATGGGCAAACACGCTGAGCGCTAACTGCTATGTCGTTTCACTGTGCAGCGCTTTCCGTTATCAAACAAAAAAGAGAAAAATAAACAGTGGAGAGACATCATTTCGATGAATGGGCCTTACTCTGAGAGAATTTTCCGCGCTGGTACCGCGATGCTCCTGCGATCGCTGATAGCACCGTGTTCGTCTCCCCCTCGTCCCGCGTAGCGCGATAGTTACCCAACCCATCCGTTAACATTCTCGCGCTCGTACCGTGTTGGTACCGCGATGGGGACCACGTTTACCAGGCTAGTACCGTTGTGCACTTGCGATCAGCGATGGTACTGTGATCGTTTCCCCCTGTCCCGCGCTCTCATTCTGTGAAGATTTGTAAAGCAGCCCGAAATACGGCGCGGGCAACTACCCTATGAAGTCTCGCTTGCTCATATGAGTCCGGGTGGAGCAAGCAGCAGAGCGGTCGGCCGTGGCAGAAAACAATTATGATAAGGAGATTTTAACATGATAAGACCGATAAGCCCTACTTCATGCGAGAAATGCGAGAGAAAGGCTATAGCTTCGTGTTGATTTGATTGGCAACACTCGTACGAGTGAACTACCGAGAGGGTAAGATTGACAGGACGCGGTACGCTCAGAGGTGGAGACTGTCAGAATGTCACGATCGTCCCGCGATAGCTCCACGCTCGTCTGCTCGCGGTTCTGCGATGCAACACCCCAAATACCAGGTTGTCCAATAATTCTTGTCCGAAAATTTCACCATTTTTATTTTTTTTCAAATTTATTGAAAAACAAGTCTAATCAACAATATAATCAACACAGTTATCCACTACAGTGATCCATCGATTGGGCAGGTCGCCGATGCCCTTCGCCCAGAACTCCGGGGGCTGCGACTCGAAGAAGTCCGCGATGTCGGATTTGAGGTTGTCGCAGTTGGTGATTTTTCTTCCGGCCAAATTTTGCTTCAGCGGGCGGAACAAGTGGTAGTCGGAGGGGGCGAGATCCGGGGAATACGGCGGATGGGCAACCGTCTCCCAGCCGAGCGTCGCCAACTTCTGCTGGGTCTCCTTCGCCACGTGGGGGCGCGCGTTGTCGTGCAGCAGGTGGACCGAGGCCTGTAGGGGACGCTATTCTCGGATGGCGGCGGCTAGTTTCTCGAGCTGATCGGTGCAGATAGAGGCGGTGACCGTCCTGCCTTGCGGGAGCAGCTCGAAGTACATCATGCCCTTGGTGTCCCACCAGTAGCAGAGCATGATCTTCAGTGGGTGCAGGTCGGCTTTCGGCGTCGTCGGCGGCTCTTCTCCGCGCGGGATACAGACGGCACGGCCGGCGACGTTGTCGTAGAGGACCCAGCTCTCATCCTCAGTGACCAGGTCCTCGAGAAACTCCTTGCGAGGCGGACGAAGGAGGAGGGACTGGCAGACGGCCACGCGGCTCTGCTTGTTGACGTCCGTCAGACGGTGGGGGATCCAACGGGCCAGAACTTTATGGTAGCCGAGTAAGTTGAGTCGATTGTGCATGGTGGACTTGCTGCAGCCGAGCGTCGTCACTAGTTCACGGGTGGTGGCTCCCGGCTTCTCCTTGATACAGCGACGGACTTCGTCATCATCCACCGTAGAAGGCCTCCCGCTGCGCTCCCTGTCCTCGAGGATCGTGTGGCCGCTCTCGAAACGATAGAACCAGCGGCTGACTGTGCGTTGGGACACTGCATCCTCCTTGCACGCTCTGCAGATGTTGGCGACCGCGATGCCCGTGTCGTTGCCCAGCAGCCACTCGTAGTACACGAACGCACGAATTCGACCTTGGTCCATTTTAGCTTGTACTAGTAGCTAGACGCGGCGACTGCGCCTTATATACCCCTAGCATAGAACTTTGGAGAACCTTCTAGAAGGTTCTTACACTTGCCTGATATTATAACACTTCTAAGGAAAATTATAGAATTTTGAAACTTTTCGGACAGGAATTATTGGACGGACTGGTACTTCAATGTACAGACGCGATACGCTATCAGGTTGAAACTGGTAGAATCTCGCGATCGTTCCGCGATAGCCCCTGTCTGGATTCCTCAGAGTTCAGCAATGCATCATCGCGGG
This sequence comes from Aplectana chamaeleonis, assembly GCA_029168955.1. Lineage (NCBI taxonomy): Eukaryota > Metazoa > Nematoda > Chromadorea > Rhabditida > Cosmocercidae > Aplectana > Aplectana chamaeleonis. The sequence continues at coordinate 342,406 of JAPDOI010000550.1, read as the reverse complement.
AGCATCTATGAACGAACGCGGTACGCTCTCGTTTTGAGACTGGTAGAATCTTGCGATCGTCCGGTGATAGCCCCGTGCTCGTATCCTCTCAGCCTCTACCAGAAACCAATGGGATTCTATCCGTGAACGATCGAGGTCAGAGTAGAAGCTCATTCAATTTCCAATATCCCTTTTTTCCTTAGAATATGACCAGATTTCTCTGAACCATACACATGATGGTGAATGAACCATCTAAAGATCACCACAGGAACTTAGTAGTACGATAGAGCCGCTTTCAGAAAGAATAAATTTACAGTGAGCAGAGACTTCACATATTTTTTTAATAAAAAAAGTAGCCATTACTCATATCAGGATGATCGTTCGAGTGCGGAAACACTGGAAAACAGAAAAAGGTCTTCTCAAGCCCTACTGAAGCTGAATGAATCAAGTAAACAAGAAAATTATGGACAACACCATCAGAGCCAGCGTGAGTGCTTGCTCGTTTCATTATTCTTTGTACTCGAATGGCACAACTATGTATATCATATATACATATAGTAGCGGTCATAAATCTATTGATATGGCCCCTTTTACAAAAACTGTTTTTATACATATCTCGGCCTAGGCTTGGCGAAACTTTATGAAACTCTAGTAAGTTATAGGGGATCCTAAACCTTGCATTAGACATACACACGCTTAGGTTTTGGGGTGACAGTTTCTAAATATGGAATTTATTTGCAATTTCGTGGTAATATTTCGAATGAAGAATACTCTCTCAAAACATGGCTATTACAATTCTAAACCTGTAGCAGTTATTTGCTACTAGAAGATCTTCTGAACAGTAGTATAACGTTGTGGGAAACAATCTGTATCAAAATTTTTTTAAAGACCGAAAATTGACCAGAATACAGTGCGTTTCATAACTATAACGACAGCCTTCAAAACACCGGAATCAGGGTCCTCGCGAACTTTAATAGGATGGCACGGTTACTATTGGACTCAGCGCACCTGAAAATCTTTGTTCGCAAATTTTGACGAGAAAATGTAAAGAAACAAGAATTTTCGGGTACTCAACATTCAAAATGGCCGTTTCATAATTATAGCGACACTTTGGTTATTCAACTTTTTATTGAAGATTAAAAGCACTCCGAAATGTTTTGATAGTCTATCACTCCTCCATGCCTAGAAAGGATCTGGAAAATTCGTTTCGGCATGGGGTGGACCAGTCGTTTAAGCACTTCTGTGTCCATGTTGCTCCAGGCTTTGATTACGGCTCTCTCGAGATCTTCAACTGATACGTATGTCTTGCCTCCACCGTATATTCAACAAATCAAGATTCTCCAGATGTTCTCGATAGAGTTTACGTCAGAGGAATAGAAAGCCGGCTATAACAGTAACATTGTGCTTGTCCAACCACGTCTTAGTGGAGCGACTTGCATGAATTGACGCGCTGTCTTGCTGGAAAATGAGACCGTCACGCTCAAGTCTGGCAAGCACAGGTATGAATCAAGTTTGCGACACCTCTTGGTAATCGGCGAGATTCATTCGAGTGGGAGTGAGGGCGATCTGAAGCGTACCGCCTTCATAGAAGTCACCCTATACCATAAGACTTCCACCATCAAAGTTCCGTTTGGCGAAGTACCTCGGCTCCTCGCGGAGATCTCGTTCCAGTTTAAACCTTTTCCTATCCGAAAAAGTCACCTGAACACAATGTTCACTCCGGAGCAACCTCAGTTAAAGACCTTCGACCAACCTGTCGCTATATTCTTTACGGCGACCTGAAGTGCCTTGTGCGACTCGGAAAGGCGAGGTACTGAACACATCTGAGAGTGCTTTATGTTTGGGTTGAGTTTTATCACCCACCACACTGTTGTCTTAGACGTGAAAGTTTGGCTAGGACTTCATTTACCGTGATGGCCGAGCTCGATACAAGCCAACCTATTCGGCGTTCGTCCTGACCAAAGAGCTTTCTGGATCTTCCAATGTCCTTTTTAGAACCATACAACTCACGATCATGCAGAAATCGGTGAGCGGTGACCCGGTGACGATTAAGCACTTCCCAAATCCTTCTAGCGTCAAGACCGGCCTTGCTCAGCACAAGAACCTCGTTTTCTCGCCCTCAGAGAGCACTGTACCGTTCGTCATGATAGAAATACGTTAAGAATAAATGTCTCTACTTATACAGTATTCAAAACCCGGAAATGCTCGAGAAATTTACGACAAGGGCAATTCCAACATAAAGTGTCGCTATAATTATGAAACCGCCCATTCGAAGGTGAAGTATCAGATAATTCTTATTTCTTTATATTTTTCTGTCAATATTTGCGAACAGAGATTTTCAGGTGCGCTGAGATCAATGGTGACCACGCCGTCCAATGAAAGTTTGTGTTGACCATGACACCGGTGCTTTGGAGGGTGTCGCTTTAATTATGAAACGCACTGTATGGCATATTTTTGGGAAATCACCCGCATAAAATTAATCGCTCGAGAACCGATCTAAAATATGTACTTTAAGGACATTGACAAAGTACAACTGGTACACGAATTTCGCTCTTTTTCGTTAACGTCGAAAGAGATACTTAATAGATGTGAAATTGCGTAATTTCATTTTGAATTCATTTCAAGAAAAATTCTGAAAGAGATTATTTTCTCACAAGGCCATTCAACGATTTTGTAGAGCTTTTAATAGTTCTAATTTAAATTTTACCACGAAATTAGAAATAAATTCCATATTTAAAAAGTGTGACCTCGAAACCTGAGCTTGTGTATGCCTAAAGCAAGGTTTGTGATGTCCTATAACATACCGAAGTTTCATCAAGTTTCGCCTAGCCTAGGCCGAGATATGCATGAAAACAGTTTTTGTAAAAAGCCATGTCAGTAGATTTATGATCGCTACTGTATGTGCTATTCATAACCACCCTGCGCGGGCACTTACGTTGCAAGGAAGAAATAGTTCTCGTACTTCCAGTAGACTGCTGAACCTGCTCCTGACACCTCATCATATTCCTTTCTGAAATTTTGAATAATTTTGCAACAATATGACCTTCAAGTTGTGACCTTACATACATGATAAGAGACTGCGAGTGTTTCCATTCAGTGGCCAGCAGAGGCACTTGATATAACAGGCCGCCTTATTAGGAATAACTATTCATTCAATCTGTTAGTACGCATAACTATGGGGGCAGGCAAGGTCAGGCAGATATTGTTCGGCTGGACAACGGGGGGTACGCAAGAATTTTTAAAAGCTTGAATTTTTTTCAGGGGACGTAAACTTTTTGGGCTAAAAGTAAAAATAGGGGGCGTCTCCAATGGAGAAAAGCTACAAATTCAAATAACGAAAAAATTGTAATACGAAGAAAATGGTAAAAGGAAACAATACCAGCTCTATAACAGTACAGGTGAAGAACGTCTCTATACACAAAAGTGCAAAAGTAATACTCTAGGCTGTAGCCAAGGTTTGAGCTCACAAGACATACTTCTAGACGAGTTACAATACAGGTCGTTTCGCGAAAGCGCGATGCTATCGCTCCGCAAGGGGGCGCGGTCGGTCCCGCGACGAGTGCCGACGCACGGTAGAGACGCCGTCGAACTGACTTGGGCGGCGCGGTCTGAGTCATCAGTCTTCGCCCCTGCCGCGACCAAGCGTGGTCCATCTTCCTGCAGCTCTGTGCTGCTCTTTATTCCTATCTGTGCTGTTCATCGTATCGGGGCCTCTGGCATTTAGAACGCTACTATTCCACCTGCTGTACAGCTGGCTTGGGAGAAGCATATTCAATGAACAGGTTTAAGGCCTAAACCTGTATTATCGATCGTGATGCAATAATTCAGTGGTGCGTTTCCCTCTTGTAATACTGTTTTCTATTTCTATCCATCTCCTCCTCTAAGATCTCTCCACATTACTCTTGTAGTATAAACTAATATATATTAGCTTGTGTTCTGTTGTGTATGCAAGAGGGACGTATATTTTGCACAGCATATAATACAGTCGGGATGTGTGTTGACTAGTCCAGCGAAGTTCAAGTGTGTTGCAACTGGTGTCAAATACGCATTATGTGGTGTTATCGTGGGTATTACCTTTATTACAGTATACAGCTTGCCGGGGTTAATTAGTACAGTCGGTTATGTTACCTGTAGGGAGTCTGTAGGTTGTATCTCCCGGGACTGACGTCTGGTATCAGACCCGGGGGAGAAAACCACCGATTTGCAAGAGACCGTATCTTTTCCGTTTTGGACGAAAAAGGCTCAAAAACGCGTATTTTGCGTCCTTTTCTCATAACTCTGCTCAAAGTCGTCCATTCTGGAATCTGAGGAGATATTTGGAATCAGCATTGAGAGCTATTCATTTTGAGCCTCCACATGTCTTACTCTGCAACAAGGCATATAGGCGTGACACAATCAATCAAGTGCGCGAAACGCGAAGGCGGAATTAGGAAGAGGATTGAATGTGTTTATATAACTACTGTTTATTCTAGTGGAATATTCTGAAGGGATTTTGATTAAAATAAGGAGATTTAAATTTCAATTTCTCCTATTTTCAAGTATCCATATTTCGGTCATTTTCCGGGTTACGTCCTCGGCGCAAACGATATCAATCGACGTGAGACTCGGCAAGTAACCTTTTTTTGTTATCTTCCTCTAATTAAACATTGCAGCAGTTCAATTCGTTGAACTCCATTTTTCACCCCATTCAGATGTGACCAAACAGCGTTTTTTCGCATTTTTGACGCCACAGGAGACTCAACAATCGTCCTTCTCTAGGGCGCAAGACACTCGCGGTTACAAGGGCTATTAGTGTAGACTCCTTAAAAAACAGTAACAACCGGTGTGAAAGCTTTCTCCGCCTAGCGACACCCTGGCCACTTTGGCTGAAAACGACCTGAATTTACCGCCTTCCCGTTCTTGGCTCAAGTAGGACCAAATGACCTGAGACTCGGCCAGTAACCTTTTATTTATGATCTTCTTGCAGATAAGCTCTACAGCAGCTTGATCAGGATGAAATGTACTTCTACAGGATCGTTTTTGACGCAGAATCCGATTATTATCTTCGTAGCTGCCTGAACCCACTCTGAAAAAAGTTATAGGCGTTTTGCACCGGATTTCCGTACCTACTCTACCTCGAAAACCGCGCATTAGTTTTCGGAAAATCCGGAAACGGACCTCATAATTGTGTTTAGCAACCAAACTGCCCCTGAGCAAAGTTTCTGTGAAGGCACGTTTCCCAAACTTTGACTGCTTGTAGACGAGTGACTTTCGGTAGCTAGTAAAGCTCATTCGTCGTAATATCGGTTGATTATACATACAAAAACGATAACGGGCCTGAAATTGTGTGTGCAACATTTCGTATGAGCTGGAAAGGGATCTCATCAGGTGTTAGAGAATTAGAACACAGCCATGCAGTCAGGTAATCATAAATGGTTATTGGGTCAATGCGCGGAATATCTAACATAGGGTGTTCAATGTCGAAATCGATGATTGGTTTTTCACCATTATCTAGTGAAAATGAGAATTCGCCTGCAAAGGCATTCGCTTTCTCAGTATCCGTCACCACACTCTTTCAGTTAATACATAACTAAACCTCTGAGGTTTTCCCTACAAACAATTTCCTTTTCAGATACTTATAGAGATCTTGTTTCCTTCAAGATGATAAAATTTTCTTTTCTGAATTGGAGTTGAATTTTCTCAACCGTTCTGTAAACTGTTTGGTGATGCGGGTGTATCCTAACCAATAACCACTAGCGGTTGCATAATGAAATAGCCTTTCTTTTCGCTCGAGCATGTTTCGAAGATAGGGAGGTAAGTTGGACTTTGTGGGTGAAACAGTGACCCATGGAACAAAAAGTTCCATTGCATGATTCAAAATCGCTATAAACATTTCGTATTTTTCGTCAACAGTTGCGACAGATTCGAAGGAATCTCTCCAAAGAATGGATGATAGATAGCTATTAACCAGGTCGTAATTGCACTTAGAAAATAATCTAACGTATACTGTGTCTTGCTTTGTACCACAGAAAATCGTTTTAAATGTAATGCTTCTATGGTCAATCTGCCCATTAGGAGCATGAACAACCACATTGTCGACCACTCCACCCGAGTTGCAAAATATTAGGTCGAGAATATTATTTCCACGGGTCGACCGCTTTACAAGTTGAGCAAAACCATGGCAACACATGAGGATTGCTAACTGATTGTGATTAGTTTCGCTCCAGTCAATCTCTGGTAGGTTAAAATCGCCTAGTACAAGAACCGGCCACGGACATATGGAAAGATCACGTGTAGCCTTGAAAAGCTGATTTGTCATTGAGGAAACGCGAGAAGGGGATCTGTACACTAGTACGTTTCTGACTGTAGTGCTTCCGTAAACAATATCGGCCGTTAAGATTTCATAGCCGGAAGGAATCGATTCCGAAAAAAACTATGGTGTATGAAAAAATACTCTTGAGCGAAATAGCTACCACACCTCCAGAAGAAGAGCTTCTATCCCTACGAAAAACTGTGAAGTCTTTAGACCAGGCGCCTAGCATTGACGACACTGAATGTTCGGCTTTTAACCAAGTCTCGATGAAAAAGTATATATCATGGAGACCCCCATATCATATCATGAACTATACATAATTACACATTATTGTTCCTACAACACCTCCCCCGTTAAGTTATTACTTGTATGTCTTTCTTGACGGATCCACGACCATGCGCAACGGCGGATGACGGTGTCGAGTAGATCGTCTAAGCTGTTGAGGAGCAGGCGGCGTTGCTGGCCGTGTAGTCGATTGATGATCCTCAGGTTGAGCACGGTTGTTGATCATCGGCAAGTCGAAAACGTCGAGAAGTCGATTATTTATTGTCGTATCATCTCTCGGCCGTAGCTGGTTGATATGACGGGTCCACTCTAGGCCTCCACAGCGGACGATGTAGGTGGAGTTTCCTGTTTTACGCATTATGACGGCAGGAGTCCATGTGGCTTTCGGACTGCGGTAATCCTTGGCGTAAACAGCGTCGTCGACATCAAAGTGACGAGCCCGAGCACCATGTCAACGATTCAATTGTCGTACCATCTTGACGTCACGTGATCCTGGTGCTGTGACGTTTGGAGACAGCAGATCCAGCTCGGTTCGCATCCGATGTCCCAAGAAGTTCTCGGCGGGAGACAGATTGTGCGGTCCAGACGGGCAAGGAGTCGACCGGTATGCCATCAGGAAGGTTTGAAGTGCATCTGCTGTTGGTTCCTCCCCCCTCAACTTTGCGAGTCCTCGCTTGAAGGTGTCCACGAAACGTTCGGCTTGTCCATTGCTCTGCGGACGGAACGGTGGCGTGCGAACGTGGGTGATTCCTCGTGAACGGCAGAACGACGAGAATTGTGAAGAATTGAACTGCGTGCCGTTGTCCGTAACGAGAGTCTCCGGATTTCCAAACTGTGAAAAGATTTTCTTCATGACGGAGATAGTTGCAGACGACGAGATTGTTGTCATCTGGATGATTTCTGGCCACTTTGAGTAGGCGTCGACGATAAGCAGGTAGAATTGACCATCCAGAGGTCCAGCAAAGTCTGCATGTACGTGTGTCTATGGAGAGCTGGGTTTCGGCCAGGATTGTAGTTCTGCCTTGACTGGATTTTTGGAGGCTGCTGCACACTTACTGCAACTTTTGAGAATTCCTTCAATTTCGCCATCCAGTGTCGGCCATTACACATGACTGCGCGCCAACATCTTCATCCTTCTTTGTCCTGGATGAGCCTTATGGAGCGTCGCGAGTATACGGCGTTGCAGTGATTTCGGAATCACTACGCGGGAAGCCGTTAGTAAACAATCATTGACAGTTGTGAGCGTGTCTCTGCGGTTGTAGTAATGAGACGCGAGAGCGCGTCGATTTGGCCCGAATTCTTCGTGTTGACGTACTTGATCGAGAAGTTGTAGTTGAGTAGCGTCGTAGCCCATCCCTGAAGACGGTTCGCACTGTAGACTGGTATTCTTTTCTTGCTTCCAAATACCGAAAGAAGTGGTGTGTGATCGGTCTTCAACGTGAAATGACGTTCATGTATGAAGCGGTGTAACTTCTGCACGGCAAAAATGAGAGCGCGCGCTTCCTTCTCAATCTGACTGTAATTCTTCTGCGCGAAAGTCAAGCAACGGCTTGCATGCTATATAACCTTCTGTGATCCATCTGGAAAGCGGTGTGACAGCGTTGCTCCGATCCCATATTTGGAAGCGTCGGCTGCGACTATGATTGGCAGGCACGGGTCGAAGTGCGCCAACAGAAAATCCGACTTCAAAGTTTCTTTGATTCGGCAGAATTGAGATTGATACTCCGGCGTCCAATTGTAGACAGCATCCTTTTTGGAAAGGGCATCCAGCGGAGCGCGGAGGTTGTGCAGGTCCTTGACGAAGGTACCATAGAAGTTGACGAGCCCAAGGAAAGCGCGTAGTTGACTGACGTTCTTTGCAGGTGGCATCTCGTGGATTGCTTTGATCTTAGCGGGATCCGGGAGACGTCCTTGCGCATTGATGATGGAGCCCAAGTAAGTGAATTCCGTCTGCAGGAAAGAGCACTTCTCCAGTCGAACACGGAATCCATAGTCTTGGATCTTTTGGAGCACAGCTTCAAGACGAGAATTGTGTTCTTCGATGTTCCTACCGGTAACCAGTATGTCGTCAAGGTAGGCGGCAATTCCTTCCGAACCAGCGATGAGAGCATCAATGTGCTGCTGGAAGATTCCTGGAGCAGGCTTCACTCCAAAAGGTAGTCGATTGAAACGATACAATCCTCGGTGCGCGTTGATCGTCAACAAGGGCTTTGACTCGTCGTTCATTCCCAATTGGAGATAGGCTTCAGCAAGGTCGAGTTGGGAGAAGTATCGACCTCCATTCAGCTTTGTGAAGATGCCATCTGGTGTTGGAAGAGGGTGCTGGTGCTGCTCGAGTGCGTCGTTCAATCCTGTTGCAGAGTCGGATTAAACCATCTTTCTTCTGAACGGTCACGATAGGTGCAGCCCATACTGAGTGATCCACGGGCGAGAGCACGTCGGCAGCCACCAAGCGGTCGATTTCTTGTGAGATCCGCGGAGGCGCAGCATGCGAAACTGGGCGAGCCTTGCCAAAGACAGGCTTGGCGTCAGGTTTCAGCACGAGTTTTGCTTTTAATTTCGTGCACCGTCCCAATTCTGGTGCAAATACTGCAGTGAACTGATTCTTCAGTCGAGTCGTTAGGGAAGAATGCTGAGTAGATGAAGACACGTTGAAGACGGAGCCTTCTGTCAGACGGCGAAACAGCGGTCCGTGTTGAGAAATCCAGTCAAGGCCCAACAATGATGAAGTATCGGCGACGTAGCATGTACCTCGTCAATTGTGACCATCAATGAAGAAGTCGCATTCACATTGTCCACGAATATTCAGCTTCTCGTGGTTGGTGGATTGCAAAATGATGAGCGAAGGCCGCAACTTCGGTCGGCCGATAGCGATCCAATCGGATTGGCTGAGCAAAGTGACATCTGCTCCGGTGTCGAGACGCATCCGGACCACCGTTTCATTGATCTGCACTGAACGGTAGATACGGCTAACAGGAGCGGAATCGGATGACGTAGAGGCGATAACGACGTTGTTTGCTAGACTGGGTTTTCTTCTGTGCTGCTTACTCTTCTGCTCGAAGTTTTTGCAGAAACATCTTCTGTGGCCAACGATTTTGCAGTCGTGACACATCTTGTTAATAAACGTGCAGTCCCTTGATCAGTGGTGTTCTCCACATCGGAAGCATGGAGAAGGCAGTTCTCAATCTCGAGCCTTTGAAGAAGAAGGGAGCACTCGATTCCGGCTCGTTTTTGATTTCACTGCATTGATGCTTGATCGTGGAGTAGATCTTTCGAGAAGAGCAGCACCTTGTCGGATGTTGATGAAATGTTGAATCTCTGGGTGAGTTCCTTCAACGTCGTTTGAAGATTGTCTTCCATCTTACGCAGAGCACGAGCACGGATATCGGCATCCGCTGGAGAGGCAAGTTCACAAATCGACACAAGGCACTTCATTTGCTCGGGTGTTACGTCGTTGAATTCCGCCATTTCATGTCGTCGATTCACAAGTCCTGTGTAGTCACGCAACGTCCCATCCACACGTTGTCTTTTCAGGTATGCGTAGCGTCGAGCGAAGATCGAGATGTTGTGTCCAAACAGCTCTTTCAAGGTCTTCACAGTATCCGCCAGTGACACGTCGGAGGCCTTCTTCGAAAGGATATGACTTGTGAAGCGAGCGTAAGTCACGGCATCCAGCTTTGAAACAATCAGTCGAGCCCTCGCGGCGTCGTCGAGGATGGCACCGTCCTTCGAGATGGATGACGTCTTCTCGTACCGATTATACCACACGTCGAAGGTACATCCATTGTCTGGATCGTAGACAAATTCTGGTAGCCTGGTTGACAGCGAGTTAGTGACGAACTCGGTTGTAGTGACTGAAGTAGTCGAGCCGGATGGTCCTGTGTTGGAGACCATTCCCTCCATGCGTTTGACTATCTCGTTGAACATCGACAGCTGTGCTTTGGCCTGAGCATCCAAAATTTCTCGCAGTAATGCAGCGTCCATGTTCGTTTCGGCTGGCTCACTAATGTTCACTCGTTGGGTTGGTTGATCAGTCGCAGAGTACTAGAACTCAGACAGCAGTTCGACCAGGCTCGAAATTTGTGAGCCGGGGCTGCGTGAGCTGTACTTGATCAGCAGTTCGACCGGGCTAAATTCATAGCCGGGGCTATTCAATCGATCGATCGATCCTTGTGCAACCGGACTTGAAACAAGCCGGGACAATCTAAACCAGACTCGAAAAAGAGCCGGGAATCAATGAATCGTCGACAGTATTCGACCGGCCCGAGGAAGAGCCGCGGACGACCGGTGGTGGATCGATCAGCCCTTCGACCGGGCTCGAGGCAGAGCCGGGGCTGAATCCACGAATTGAACAGCCACTCGACCGGGCTCGAGGCAGAGAGCCGGGGCTGACTTCTCGAATTGATCAGCCGATCGACCGGGCTCAGGGCAGTGAGCCGGGGCTGAATCAAAGTCATCCGGGCAGCCGCGTCCACGTCCGTAGTTCTGATCGCCAGTTGTTGTAGAGCTGCTGCTTGAAGACGAGTGACGAATGAACTTTATTAGCTACCAAAGAATTGCAGACATCAAAAACAGTCAGAGGCTCCTATAGGCCGCACCGTCTATAACGCGGGTTTTGTTATACGCGTTAACATGCAATGCTACGTCACAGTCATATACACGGCCGCCGCAGCCAAAGTGCAACGGCGATAAGTCATAGTACAACACGTGCAATGGCAAATCGCGACTTCTGACGATTTCCGGAGTGCTACGATAGATTGCTCAAATTGTTCCACTGGGGTTATTTGGAGTGCTGAACGCGAATCTGAGGTCCGTTTATCGTATTTTGACAGATTACGGTAAATTGCGGTGGGTATGCGGTTGTTTGGTCAAAGTCTCAGATTTGACTCAAAATTTGTATGCGGGGATTATTCGGGGTAGTAAATACGAATTTAATGGCCATTTGTCGTTTTTTTACTACTAAAATAGGTTTTGCCCCCTAAGGCCTTTTTTAGAGTGCAATCGCTGATCACCGCGATAACACGTTTTGAATACAGATCGACGTGCGACGCGATCTCGATCGATGCTCATGTGTATCATCCCATCGCGTCGCGCGGCGATCGAAGTCTAAAAGAGGCCTAAGACCCCCGTCATAGTCGGCCGATCAGCTGCAGCCAACCCGGCCGATACGTATGCAATGCATTGGCACTCAGATGGAAAAATCCCCCGATGGGTCCGGAGTGCACCCGCCCGCTGCGTCACGTCCCTTCCGTGTCCGTCCCGGTCGATACGTGTGCAATACATTGGCTCATTCAGGTGAAAAATCCCCCGCTGTGGCCGGACAGCGCCGTCCGCAGTGTGTTCGAGTGCGCCCGCCTAATCGATTTGCATACTACCGACATACTAGGGACGACGCTGGATCACTCGGGGCGGGAGAGGACGGCGCATTCCGGCTTTCGGCCGGCTATGACGGGGGCCTAAATGGCATGGTCCCTGCCGTGACCTGCACTTAACTTCGAACTTTTGACAAACGAACTCCAGGTTCGTGATACACTACACTACCCTTACATACAAGTTTTGAGCCGAATCCGGAGTTTTTTCAAAACACTCTAAAAATTCCATGATGGTACCCTCGTCTTGCCGCCAGGCTTTGAAAACGCGTGTAACTTGTTTTCAGAGTGGTTTTAAGCAGCTGCGAAGATCACAATCTGATTCAATGTCTAAAACGTCTGTAGACAAGTATATTTCATCCGGAATGGCCAGGCTGACTGAAAGTTGTTCCTTTGTTAATCCTTCGTTTCGTAGATTGGACAACGTACATTTTTCTTCTTCCTAGCGTCTGTTTCACGAGTTCGCAGTGCCGCTTGTTTGCATTTTGCTCGCCATTTGTTCCTGTCAGCGATGTCTCTCATAGTAGGTTGCGCTTCAGCCATGTCCGTTTTCACTCGATCAAGCCATCGGGTTTTCGGTCATCCGAGGGGTCTGGTCCCTACAACTTCCACCTTGAATGCGGTGTCAGTTACTGAGCCTTCATCCCTCCTTTAAACATGGCCAAATCACCTGAGGCGATACTCTTTCGTCATTGCAGTAATGGGGCCACTTCAAAGGTGGAACGCACCAGGTCATCCGTTAATATCTCTCCCAAGGTAACTCCCATTGACCACCTGAGCATCCACATCTCCATCACATGCAGAGATTGCTCAACAATTTTTGTGGCCGCCCTGCATTCGGTGGCGTAAAGGGCGACTGGTCTCACTACCGTCCTGTAGATTTTGAACTTGAGGCGTATTGGTATCTTCCTGTCACTCATTACGCCAGTTGTCGCTCTCCACTCCGTCCACGCTGCATTGATGCGCCCATGGGCGTCCAGTAGCACGTCGCCGACAGATGTGATCCTTGATCCGAGGTACCTGAAACTGTCCACTTACTTAAACGCAGTGTTCACGATGAGAATCACAACCCAGTCCGACTCAAAAATGGTGTTGTTTGATCATGTGGCAGGTGATAGTGAAGAAACACCGAAAAAAAAACGTATAAACCTAAAAGAACGGTTTCTAACGTTCATGGCGTAGATGAGCTTACTGGCTCTGCTAGTTTCCGCAAACGCTCAGCAAGCAAGCGCTTATCGCGAAATGTGCGCGAATCGGTGAGGCTGGACGCGGCAGAGTTGCTTGGCAATTTTAAGTCGAAAACGTGCGCAGCGCCACAAGATCGTCCGAATGGGGGGCGCAACGGGATAACCTTCAAAGCCGCATTTATGGATTTCAGGCCCTTTTTCGCTGATTTCTTTGACCCTATACCCTCCAGCTTCTTAGTGGTTTCACACTGAAACCTCGAGAACGAGATTCATCGTGGACACTGTTTTTAGGGTTGGTGCCATTATTGCTAATGGATCCTTCCTCGACTCTCGGTCCACACTCCATGTACTGGGAGAGGGACTTTAGGATAAAATCAGAGATCGCTGGTGTAATTAAAAACTCGTTAGCGCTGTTCGCACCTCGGCTCGCTCGCCAGAAGGCCCCTCCCACCTCGAGAGAGAGAGCAGACAGCTAAGATCGCGCGGCGGTTTCCGCGCGGCCAGTTATGCAGGTTCAATTGCGGCCTCTCGGATTATGATTGGACTACAGACGGTAATCGATTCACTGCCAGTATATTGATTAGGAGGATTGACAGCGCATGTTTATTAGATATTACATGAGCATGCAGTATTACTTTTCCTAGATATTTGAACACAAAATAATTATGTATGATCCGTTGGATTATTACACTCGGAAAACTATTAATTTACATAAGTATTTGGTGACAAAAGTACTAAAGAATCACACAGCTGAGTTTAGTGCAAAACGCGACATCTTCTTGCAGTACTCCACAATCTCGTCCCGAGAAACGTCAGTCCTTCATTACACGTAGATGAAACGGTCTACGATTAGCACATACCCACCTGCTTGTACCCACAAGGGTAAACAATTTTTTTTTCGCTAATATAACAATTATTTTATTGACTTTTTTATGCAAATGCTTATTCGTCTAAAAATTTCCTACTCTGGGCACCTGCCATAATTTTTAAACCTATTTTCCCAGAGGATTGATATACGCCGAGAACTTCATCCTTCATCCTTTTATTTTCAAAAAAAAAGTTTTCATTCCGATGATTACTTCATTATTTTTCTGATGAATATTATAAGATTTTATTCCGATGATTATTTTATTCAAATTCCATAGGTTCCATCAAGTGATTTGATTTTCATGTTCCACGCATCCACATTCATTTATCGATGAAACTTTCGCTAAAAGCTATTGCTTCATTTCGATGATGATTATTGATTATTTTATTTTATTTCGATGATTATTTCGGGACTTGTTCAATGTTATTATTATATTACATTTCTATGATTGTTTTATTTAAATTCCACAGATTCTATCAAGTAATTCAATTTTCCAGTTCCACGCATCCACATTCATTTAAAGGCAGTGTTCACGATGATTTTCGTTCCCGAGTTTTCTACTCAAAACAGCTTTCGATTTCCGGCCAAAAACCGAAGACGAAATTTATCGTGGACACTGCCTTTAAACGTCTTATTTCAATGACATTAATCTCTAGCCTGGACTAGTTTTCCGTTTGGATGAACATGTTGTCACCGGTAAAAAAAATGGGACTAAAAATGGAACAAAATTTTGGGCGAAACAGTATTAGTTAGGGTCCGAACGGAAGAACGCAGCAACACAAAATAGAGAACCGCAAAAGACGGGTCCACAAAATATTTCATTGCCACAACAAACAGTTCCACTCAGAGTAAAGAAGCGGGGTTAGAGTAAAGGATTTCGTGCCATTCTGCGGCGCTTCTCTCGGTTTCTTCGTCATTTCTGTCCTACTCGGGGGCCAAACTATCGAATTAGCGTTTAATCTCAAAATTGAAGATTATCGTGAACAGTGCCTTTAAATTAATTGAACACCATTTGTTTTTCTTTAGTAGAGATAACTCCTGGTTTTGCTTTTTATCCTTATCCATTCGGTATTCGTTACCTTCCTCTAACACCAATCAATGAGATTACCATGCCTCTATCTTTGCCTATGGCAGAGTCATTAGGAGTGTCCCATTCAGAACGACGCCAATGCATCCACTCACCCTCCTCGACGAGGAATACGAAGGCACACCTCATCGTCGCGTTGCGGCGATCTAGTCACCGTGCGGAGTTGGCGAGAGATTCTGAGTCGAGGCAGATAATTATACCTCCTGGTAATCTGAGTCGAGGTGCGAACCATCACTAATTACAGTCCCACTAAATGATTTTATCCTAAAAATGCGCACCCCCATGTACTCGGTTTTGGCGACATTAAAGACAGGGTTCGCGATAAAAACGATTTTCGAGTTTTCTTCATGAGATTGTTGTTTTGGTCATGACAATAATAAAGGTGAGTGAAAAAACCCGAGAATTCGCGTGGGGAAAGCTCAAAAACAAGGTATAACGGCTAATTACAGTTGTCGCCCTGCCCCCTAATTAGCGCGATTTTGAATAATCCGTGTTTATCCGCCTTTTATTTTGCTACTAAAGTTATGAGTAGTCCTCAGAAATGCTAACAATTACATTAGAAGGAAAGTAGAAGACGGCAAAACAAATTTTTATAGAAATCTAGATAATTGGGGGCGGGAGGGCACCAAGCCATAACTTGTTCCTGAGCGTTTTTTCTCTATATTCTTACTTTTTTTGATGGCCAGATCTACCTGCCCATGAGGATAGCTTAGCAACCGATTTTATCGAGAACCCTGCCTTTAAGACGCAGCCCATAACGCTGCAGGCGATCGTTCCATAGTCGTATTTCAACTTGCAGCTCTTCTAGCGACTCGGCAGCTAACATTACGTCGTCTGCATACAGTATAGTCCAAGGATGTGGTTTCTGCAGGTCTTCAGTAATCGCATCCATGCATAGGATGAACAGCAGCGGCGACAAGGCTGATCCTTGGTGGACCCCCCGACTTAAAGGCAGGGTTCGCGATGAATTTCGACCTCGGGCTTTTTGCATAAAATTGGCCTATGGTGGCTGCTTATCAGAATAGGAAGAAAGAAACTGCGAAAAAACGAGCGGAAACGGTCGAAATTAAGCCTTATTTCTAAGGCATGCATTTTGCAAGTGGACGAGTTTCTTTCAAGTCATGCCCCGTGGACGAGTTTCGCGTCGCTGGCTGCTGTAAGGAAATCGGATGCTTTTAGGATGTTTTCACATGCTCGTTTGTTTTCTTTATGTTAGGCTAGTATTTCATTGTTTTCTTCTCTTCAAACTTCCTTCTCTTCTGCTCGATTTCACGTTTTCTCATTACTTGGGCGTGTTTAATGTATTTACCGTTTCATGACTTTTTCTGTAATGGAACCTCAACTCTTTAGCTTCCATTTCTAATCTTTCGTTTTTGTTCCGAGTTTTTATCCGTGAGAGTTTGTTTTATCCTGTACAGAATCTGAGCTCCTTTTTTTTCGAGAATTTTTTTTTCAGGAATATAACTCACAGGCTTTTATGTGTTGTTATCCGCATTCTACGCATGTCGCTCATGGTGAAGAGTATGCAGAGGCTATAATCCAAGGATTTCAGCGCTTATTTTGTGTGAGTCCCTTAGCTTATTTCTGGCCGCTTTGTCCTTTCATACTTGATATTTTTTCTTCATTCCATCTGTATATCCAGTTCAGGCGCGGTCACAGGGTCAAACGACTGCTGTTTCGCAGAATAATGAACGGGGACAAGAGATTAAAATGAAGCAAAATTTGGGAGGGGGTTGAAATACTGTGCGAAATCGGGAAACACTCTTCAAGGTTCTTCAGTAGAGTAAGGGGGTAGTGGCATATAAAGCAATTGGGATAAGTGAAGTTCTTTTTTAGAAAAATTCAGTCCGAAACTTGCCGAAAATCAAATTCATTCAGAGAGGGGTTAACCAAAAAAATTTCAACATTTTTCAAAAACTTTGGTCGCCAAGGGGAGGGGGATGTTAAGCTTAGCTTGCTCGGATGAGTCCGAGTGTAGCGAATAATGTTATCCAGCCCACCCCCCCCCAATCGACTCATTGGCCGTGGGACAGATTTTTGCATTGGAGCAGGCTTTTCGAGATAGCCTTCTAATCTTCTCAGAAAGTATCAATATCACAATTTCGCAGGATTTCTCTATGGTAGGAGCAAATATCAAGGATAGAATGGCTCAATTCACATGTATAGCTATTTTCGATATAGTATGACTGCATAACAGTGAAATGTATCACTGAAGAACTATAATGAAAATATTCTATTTTATTACGGTTTAGATATCAGTGAAGCATATAATTATGACTATGAATGTACTATACTAGAACTATTTTTGGCGTAGAATCCGATTATCGTCTTCGCAGCTGCCTGAAACCACTCTAAAAATGTTATACGCTTTTTTCAAAGCCTACTGGCAAGGTAAGGGTACACCCCCCATGATTTTTTTCGGGTGTTCTGGAGAAAAATCTCGGATTCGGCTCAAAACCTGTATGCAGGGTTAATCTAGAATGCTGAACACGAATCTGAAGTCCGTTTGTCAAAATTCCGAAGTTTACCGTGGGTTACGGTAGGTACCATGCCCTTTAGGGAGCAAAACGTACCTCCATAATTTGAAAATCGACAAATGGACATTGAATTCGTGTTCACCGCCCCGAATAACCCCCGCATACAAACTTTGAGTCAAATTTGATACTTTGACCAAACTACCGAATACCCATCGTGATCTACGGATTTGAGTCAAATCTGGAAGATTTTTTGAGTGCCCTCAAAGCCCTCTAATTGGTA
Organism: Aplectana chamaeleonis; assembly: GCA_029168955.1. Lineage (NCBI taxonomy): Eukaryota > Metazoa > Nematoda > Chromadorea > Rhabditida > Cosmocercidae > Aplectana > Aplectana chamaeleonis. The sequence continues at coordinate 324,582 of JAPDOI010000550.1, read as the reverse complement.
TAATGACCAAATGTGAGCGGTGTCTTTTTTAGAATAATGGCATATGAAGCACAAAATTGGACTTTTATTCAACTTCACTACATCAATATTCCGCACCAAAACCAGATCTAAATTTAAGCGAAGTTCTTCTACCCTTCAGTATGAAGGAATAAATAAAATCAGAGGAAATCTTCATAGGAAAGTCAGTCAAATTCAGACTATATCGAAACCAACTATACATGTGAGTTGAGTCATTCTAACCTTGAAATTTGCTCGCACGATGGAGAAATCCTGCGAAATTGTGATATTGATACTTTATGAGAAGATTGGAAGGCTAGTACGAAAAGCCTGCTCCAATGCAAAAATCTGTCCCACGGCCAATGAGTCGATTGGGGTGGGTGGGCTGGATAACATTATTCGAGTGGAGCAAGCTGCGGAGCGGTCGGTTATGGCAAAATATAACAGTGGAGATTTTGACATGACATGATAAGTAGCCTAACTTCGACCGGCTCAAAATGAGGGAGCTAGGCTATAGCTTCGCCGAGGTTCGGGACAAAGTTCTGTCAGACCCTGCTCGGTTGTGTAATTTCTCAATGCACGATGAGGGGGTCGTTGAAGTGTAGACCAAAAATTAAAATTTTTGTGTGGAGAGCGTGATAAATTCACTCTTCTTCTTATTCTTTGCGTCCATAGTGAAGGTTTTGTCTTATTTATAGACAATGGGCGACCAGTCTTGGAATCGTCCAAAGCTCCCAATAAAGAAACACAAATTCTCCCAAAAACTAATAGGAGATCAAAAGAATTTCTGATATTTTGGCCTTCAGAAGGAGGGGATTGTAGCTTTGCTGAGGTTCTACACAATGGACTGCTTGATCCTGTGTGTATCTCGCCGATTTCCATATAATGGAACTATCCCATTTATTCGCCGGTTGTTGTTTTTTTTCAAGCGCAGCTCTGCAGTCTGTTTTTTGAATTCACCGGCTGCCAGCTCAAGGTTGCTCGAGTAGGGTTGTCCCAGCAGGCTGCGGCGCGGGGTGTGGGTATCCACAGCGGGGGGGGGCTGAGCTACGCAAGGGTGGAGAGAAGGGGGTCTGATCTCCGCCAGTAGACAGAGGGAACCATTCTGACCGGGGGTAGGATTTGCTGTCCTATGCTATGCTATCATAATGCAAATTTAGCTCGTGGAGGGAAGAGGTCTGAGTGAATGCAGCCTTTTCCACACCTCGAGCCGTACCCTGTACCCTAGCTCATTTTTGGCACCCCCAAATTTGGCGCTTTCGTACCAGTATATTGTTACACTGCTATCTGAAGAATATTTGTCGAGATGCTGGGTCCAGCTCAACGTTGCGCCGAATCTGGAGCTGAGAATCCCTCGGTGACTAGAATTTTCGACGATTCTCTCTTAGAATTTTCGAACCTCAGCCCGATTTTTTACGACCCCCCGCGGAATTTTTATTTTCGCGTCGATTTTCTCAAGAGCTCTTCATCACCCATTATATTGCGGCCAACCCTTTCTTAACGGTGTGAGCGCGTGTGCTGCCTTCAACGTCAGTTCATAATCTGTCCAGGTACTGTGCTTCTCGGAGCCAAATTCCGCTCCGCAATTGCGTCTCGACCCGTTTCGCGGGCGCACGCTCACAAGTCGGACCCGTTTCCTGCTCCGCAGCCCCGATCTTATGACTCTGGGTAATTTTCAGAGACTTTAAATTAAAAAGAATGGAGAGAACTGAATAAAAAAGCCACCACGAGCAACTTCGGAGCTCGAAGTTCGACCGACTCAAGTGCGTGCGACCGCAAAGCGTCCCGAGACGCAATTGCGGACTGGAATCTGGCCTCGAGAAGCATAGTAGGTGGGCATCAATTGCGCGGATCTGGCTCCCATGGGGGGATGTTTGCGATTTCTAGCGCTGCTTTTCGTATCATTTCGCTTCTTCTTGTTAACAAGGGCCCATTCAGGGGTATAAGTCCTGGTAATGGAAGATTACTTATGGGTTTATCTAGAGTGTTCAGGACTAACCAGTTCATGTACACGAACTTCGCCGAACCAATCAATCTTCGGATATTTGTCGAGACATATGAGAATTATGCGAGGTATGTATTTTTCAACTACTTTTGTTTTTCGGCATTACTATTTTCTCTGCTTAGTAATTTTTTTTATCTGCAAACATTTGTTATATCATTGATTCGCGGCTATGACAGGTTCGGTCAGCTGATATCAATGGTGTGAGGATCGTGCACAGGGATGAGCGTAATCGAAATTTTGTAATTCTTTAGTCGTTAGCCGTTCAACCGGCCAAAACCCTCGTTAGTCGTTAGTCGTAAAAATCTAGGCTTTGAAAACAAGCACAACTGAGGCAGAAAAAACCCTGTGAATAGAAAAAAGGAAGGCATGAAGATATGTATGTTTTTTGAAACATTCATTTCCATCTAAGACACAAATCATTCCTTGTTAGAGAACCTAGTTCAAGCTGCAAGCCTGTTTACACATAAATATAAATATCTCCTTAACCACTCGGACAACGCTGCACGAAACCTAATACTCGAGAGTGTGTGTTTATCGATTTTTGTCTTTTTTTTTCGGTAACAAAAGAAACCAAATGGGAAACCGAGACAATCTACAACTCCGTTTTCTTAATGCAAAATTTGCCATTCTGCACTATATGATGCTATTTGAGATCTACCCGATGGTGATAACACGGAGAATCGCACCGACTGTGCACGAATTGTTCTTTGCTCAGCGTCACGAGTCGAGCGCTTACGTGGTTTGGAGCTTGTTCTCATAGTGGGGGGAGGTCGGAAATTAGCAGTAAAAATTTTACCCCTGAGAGGTCGCAGCACCATTTTATAGAAACCCCATATCTCAAATTTATGACTGAAAATCGAGGAACGGCACCCTTTACAATCCAATCATCGGATACACTTCCTGAAGTTGTGGCCAGCAGGCACCGCTTCATCTTATCACTTCTGATAGTACCCTCTGCAAAAATCTCCGCTGGAACCGGTTCAGTGAGCCTACCATAAAGTAGCGCGACCCACACGAAGTTGCATAAATGCTGCGCCTAACCTTGCGCAACGTTCGGATTGGGTTTTAATATGGGGTTCCAGAACTGCGAAGCTGTGTCAGTAAATACAATAAACACTGGAAGCTACGGTTATTTTGAACCATTCAACTAGAAAAACCGACAGGGAAATATGTATCAATCCTGGTGTAATCCTTGGGTTGGAGCGCGATTTGAATAATTATTGACTTTCTAAGGAATTTCGGGATTGCTTACGAAAATATTTTTATTTTCGTCAGTCGTAATTACGCACATCCCTGACCGTGAAGAGCGTTTTTTGGCTCCGAGCGATGCCGTTGTCAATCGCACTACGCGACTGGCCCTGAATGGTTTTTTTAAACTTTTATTCCGTGGCCGGGACAGGCCTTTCATGAAGTATTATTCGGGCCCAGGGTACGGATCGGGGTGCGGATTTCCACACAGATATTCGTGGGGAAGTTACCGAGAGCGACAGCAGAACTTCCCTCGAATTAGGGGGAGGCGAAGGGGACCTCTCTACAGCAGAGTAATAGGGGAAGTTCCCACAGCAGGAGTTTTCTTGTTCTCCCGACTGCAGGTCTTCCCGCGACCTTCCGACTGCAGAACTTCCCATTGTTCAATGATTGATCAAAAATCAGCTTGCTAGTATTCGCTGTTTTCGTCAGTCTCCTGTTCTTGAAAAACTGCAATCGGTCCCAAAATATTCACCTCAGACTAACGGTCATAGAAAAGCTTATTAGCTTCTCTGCAATCCAGACAGAGATGCCTTACGTAGTCCTTGAGTGGCAGATCTACCCCCTCAACTTGCGAGGTGCAAGACCACCTCGCGACTAGCCCGTCTGCATCACCCTATACGCTGCGGCTTTGTTTTCGCGTTCATCATGCTCAGGGGGAGGCCATGGGAAGAACCGTGAGGCAAACTTCCCTTGTTCTTCCCCCCCCCCCTCCCGAGTTGACTGTTTAGAACGCCTTATCGTTGTGTATAATTCGAGGGGAGAGGGGCGAGACTTCCCCCTCCAGGGGGACGTCTCGCTCCTCTCCCCTCGACTGAGTGATAACGACCAAATCAGGTCTATTGTCCCCGGGAACTTCCTCACGAATAGATGAGCATGGGGGGCTAAGCTGCAGAGGAGTGTAGGAGGAAGGGGGTGGGTTCTGAGCTCCGCCGGGAGACCAAGTGGATCGACCTCTCTGAATGTTTTTTGATGATTCCTCTTCTTCAAATTTTATATGTGTAAAATAAATAGTTCCTCATCCTCAAATTTAAAAAAAATGCAGACCAAATAGCACTCCTAGGAGTCTGAGAAAATCGCCAAAAATTTGGTGCTAGAGGAAGGGGGGGGGGTCTGAGTAAAATTGGCTGTCTCCACATCTCGTGCCGTACCCTGTCCGGGCCTACGACCTATGTTATACTGCGCCGCAGAGCTTGTCACTAGCCTCTGTGATATACTCGCTATTGGTTCGTTCTTTTTTTTACCAATGGCAGGCCTGTCGCTAAGGGGAGCGACATGCATCGCGACACAGTGTGCTGTATGCGATAATTGGGTCGGGACCATACTCCGCGTCGCGGCTATAAGCGGTTTCCAACGAACACAGCTATCTATCAGATTTGATTGTTTCTTTGAAGACAGCATACACGCTTGTAAACGTGTTTGAGAATACTACGGAAATAGAATCGTGTGGCTCAGAACACAACGCCTACGCATCTTGAAGCGTCAAAAACGACCCACAGTGACGCTACACGTATGTGAAGTTGGCCCGCCCCCTGTATTTGCGTCCTCCTCCAAAACAGGGGTGCTGGGCCATTTCCACCGCCGGCTACGTTTGTGGTTTACCTATTGTACCTATTCTACCACCCACAAACGTCGCCGACGGTGGGAATGGCCCACCACCTCTGTTTTGGAGGAGGACGCAAACACAGGGGAGGGCAGATACAGGGGCGGGGCCAACTTATCACTCGTGTAGTTTCAATGTGGGTCGTTTTTGACACTTCAAAATGCGTAGACGTTGTGTTCTGTTCTGAGCCAAACGATTCTATTTCCGTAGTTATTTCAACCTAGTTAACGAGCGTGTATGCTGCCTATAAGGAGAAGGGCTGTTCGTGGAGTGAAATGGGATGGGATATGCATACAAGAATGTTGACATCTTCATTGTTAACCATTTTGTGGGGAGTTTAGAGCATATATGCGTTTGCCCCCGATGGCATTGCATTGCTCTAGATTGCATAACGATGCAATAACATCGCGGGGATATGCTTACTTGCTGGAATGTTGTATTAATGAAGATTTTCGATTAGTGTGGTTGAAAAGGCAGGTATCAACCGTTCTGTATCAACAATTTCATACCATTTGACACCTCGCGCTGCCGCTCTGCTTATCAAGACAGTCGGGTGCTATCGCAGCAGGGGGTGGTGGGGGGGAGGGCAGTCGGCCATCGCATTCGTTCACGCCCATTTTCCGTGCCGCCGCTTTATGAGAACACCAATACGGGATTTCCTTCCCCCTTCAAAAATCTGGAGACTCGTTGCGGCACAGAAAAAAGTGCGATACCGCAGTGCCCCCCCCCGCTGCGATAGCACCAGCCATTTACTCCGTCGATACCGTTTTTTATGATCCATCACCGCGGTGGGCAATATGATGGCGGTCTAATGCCGGGATCATATTACCGTCGCGGCGATGTGTGAGAAAGAGCAGTATCGATAAATCGTGGCGATAATGCGCTTCCAATAGAATTGATTGTTTTGGCGAGCAAGATGACATCTGGTTGAGAATTTTTTCAAGTTACTGTGCTTATCTGGGCCAAATTCCGGTCGGCAATTGCGTCTCGACACGCTTCGCGGCCGCACGCGCTCGAGTCAGTCGGGTTTCCAGCGCCGAAGCCGATTCGATGTGGCTTTTTTATACAATCTTCTCCAATTTTTCTTAGTTTCCAGTTTCCAAAACCCACCTAGAGTCAGCAGATCGGCGGCTGCGGCGCTGGAAGCTCGTCTGACTCGGGAGCGTGCGGTCGCAAAGCGTGTCGAGACGCAATTGCGGACCGGAATTTGGCCCAGATAAGCACAGTACGTTGCGATATACCATTTTGGCTTGGCTATTGTTGTTTGTCCATCTTTTTTTGCTTCAGAGATGCAAGTCAAAAAGCCAGGATTTGTCTCAAAGCTCTATCATACAAACTGATTATGGCTTCTTTTCAAATGAAACTCTTTTTGCACGACAAGCGGAAGCTCCTTATTGGGCCGTTCGTTCGACTGCGAGCTCCTGGGGAGTACTCTGAGAAATTTGGAAATGTCGACTTCCTCGTCAAGTAAGCACGTTTATATCTTGAAAAATCTTTTCTGAGAGAAAGTTACTATGAACATGACAGGAGTTCAAAATTTCAAAGGCAGCGCAATTTCGGCAGAAAGCCGAAATTCGTCTTCGTTTTCGCGCCGGAAAGCGACTTCAAATTTCGCCCTCGTCTTTCCGCCGGAAATCAAAACACCGGGATCTCATTGGAGCGATAGTGTTGAAATAACGAACAAAAACGAGCCCGAAAGAGCCCTTATCGGCTCCGAAATTCGCTCGTGCTGGTCCTTTCCTCGCGGGTATCAGATACGTATCGATTGATTAGAAATAACTGACGCGAGCGGATTTCGGGGCCGCTGAGTGCTCTTTCGGGCTCGTTTTCGTTCGTCTTTCGACCCTATCGCTCCAATGAGACCCTAATCATTCGATTTCTGACGAAAAAAACGAAGGCAAAATCTATCGTGGACACTGCCTTTGAACTTCTTCGTTGAGATGATTTCCTTTTGTCTTTTTATTGTAGGAGATTTTTCAAAAATAAGAAGCTTCTAGTGCACATGTCTGAATGCAGGGTTCTCTGGAAATTAGGAGCATTCATTTTTTAAATTGTTTGAAATTGTCGCAGCGCTTCTGTTCCTCATGCAGGATCAAGCGGGACGTTGCGTAATTTTTCGAAATCGGAGCGATCACCATCAAAATTATTTTGACAAAATCCAAAATTTTTGCGGTCCCCCTTCAAAGCGTGATTTCTGGGCAGTTTAGATTTGCAGTCGGACTCAAGCGTCGAAAACCTAAGCAGTGCTACGATCCTTCCATTTGGTGATCAAAAAGATCGAGAACTTCTGGGGTTTCTTCACCAAATCCTCATTTTTAGTCTGGAACTTTTGCGATCCCCCTCCTAAACTTCATTTTCGGGCCAAAATTTTTGCGCCCCCTCCCCCCTCTCCCTCCCTGTTGTAGAATTTCGCGACCCCGTGTTAGACTCCTCATGTTAGATGATCTTCTTCTTCGTCTTTGCAGCCGCAAAAGGCTTTTGTTGACAAAAACCCTCTCCGCAGAGGGGTTGACGTCGGTTTGCACGGAAGCGATCTTCTTTTCTCCTCACTGCCACGGCACGAACGTACGACGTCTCGGCAGCATGTTAGATGATTCACATAGGACCCTGCTTTCCGAACCCACAGAGCCTTTTTCTCTGGCTGTAACTTTATGGATACGCAACATTGATTTACCAAGCTTTGCTAACTACTTTTACTACGTCGAAAAATTGGACTGAGAAGAAAAAAAAACCCAAATGGAGGTAGGGAAGTTGAATATGGGCGTATAATTCAACAAGTTTTCAGGTGGACGATAAACGTGAAATCGTCAATTGTGACAGTGCTAAATCGAGTGCTTACAAGAGCGGACGACACCGAAGTCGTCGATGAAATTTGTTTTTTGTATTCTTGTATATTGTTTTTCAATCATAAATGAGTGGAATACCTTGTTTGCATAAGTACGTTGTTTGCATAATGTCTACAGATGTTTAATTTTTTCCGATATACAAAACTGAGTAGATGGGATGAGGAAAACCTAGCGGCGATTAGGTTTAGCTAGAACAGCTCCACTTATCCGTTATTTCCAAGGAGAAGTGAAGTTGAAAATTGAAGACTGTGGTTGCTTGTAAACAATACTTCAACGGCACAGTCAGGGTATGTTATGATGTTGTAGTCCGGCCACCATGTATAGCAATCCTACCCAACTCGATAACTCAGTTCGCTCAAATAGGCGAAAGAAGAAGCGGGGGGAAGTTGGCCAGGCCCTCAGAAAAGAGTAAGTAGGTTACGCCTACCGACAAGTTTTTGCTCTCAATAGAGACGAGAAGCGTGCTGGAGTTTAATCGGAAGCTATTTTCTTTTTTTCGTTACCAGCCTAGCTTTATATTGTGGTGTGCTCCATTGCGATGTCTGCGAATAACGAGAAAAAAACAAGTTCGAGACGAATCGTCCATCAAATTTTCGCCGTTCGAATCAATCTTTGAGGACAAAACTCCGTTCGTCATCGTTTTGAACGATTCTGTGGTCACCATTGTGATGAACACATAATTCTGTCCAAGGCACGCATGAGAACTGTCAAGAGATTTTGACATTGGACTGTGCCTTTAAACTCGGTCAGGAGATTGTGAACCATTTTTCATTTTTGAATCTCGGATTATATGATACGCCTCATTTTGATGGAAGGTGCGGCGCAGATAAGTGGCACAAGTATACACGAGGTACAGTATTCACGAATCGGTGTGTCGAGGTTCCGTTCTGCCGGTGCACAATATGCTGACGCAAACGCAGGGGGGCGTAGCATATGCGACCGGCTCCGACTTTGCGTCAATGTGTTGCGCACCGAAGACAGTGAAACCACAACCGATTGTATTGTCATAAAAAATGACACGAACGGCACATATACTCCAGTGATACTCGAAGGAAACCTACTGGTGGAATATGCATATCACAGAAAACGTCATGTTTGCATCAGTCCCTGGTTCTTTTTTTTATTCAAGAAGCCGACTCGAGTGCTGGTTCTACGCCACCGCAACCAATTCGGGACTCTGCTGCGAGCCCTAGTTGTATCGCCATTCCGCTCCAGACCGTGATTGATAAGGCATATTCGAATGAGGGCTCCGTGACAAACCTAACCTGCAGGCTTGAGCGTAGCGTTTCCTGCATTGGTCGAACATTATCGAGTCCTATACGGAGCCAGCCAATATCGTCGGTCGGGCTCTGTTGAAGTCCATATGGGGTAAATATCGTGTGATGAGATGTGCTCGGTTCAAATGCACGTAAGAACACGACGCATACAGGGCGGTTCCCATGGGATGCGGCACGGAAAATCCAGGTGCATTGGTTACACCTGGGGCGGTAAGCTGATGCCCACTATGATGGCTCTCCGGTCATTATTTTTTGCAGGTATCCAGACGGTAAAACTTTTTTTGCAGAGATTTCATTTTTTTCTTTAAGACATTTTATAAACAATGATTTTCCGTGGTGCTCTGTGAGCGGGGGGTGGGGCACTACGGGCGACTCACATGACCACGCCCATTTTTCCGTGCCGCAATGATTCTCCTGATTTTGACAAAATTTAAAAAGGTGCTTAAGTTTAGTGCGGCACGGTGAAATGGGCGTGGCCAAGTGCATAGCGCCGTAGCGCCTCACCCCCCCCCCCGCTTACAGAGCACTTTTTCTGTTGCCCCTCAAAAGTTTAAGCTTGTTGGCTTGTTCATTTTATGGTTCTTTTCATATTTTGATTGTTAAACATTCCATGTTTTCATTTATTGATGTTTGATCACTATGATTATTTCTTTGAGTTTATAACATTTTGATGTCGCTGAGGCATTTTGCTTTTAATCTTGAACTTCTGCTCTTCACAATTAGTTTCTCTTGGTGAAATTCAATATCAGTGTTTCTGGATTCATTTTCTGAGAATGTGTTTAAATAAGATCTCGAAACTCGTAACTTCAGATGGCGAACAGCTGACTGCAGCTGTATCTTCTCGCTGTATTGATCTACAATCGCCACGGATCTTCGTGATATTTTGCGTTCTTTGCTGTTCGTTGGAGCAGACTCGGTGCGCATATGCTATAATATACGTGCACCGAATTTGCGCAAACAAGGATAATAAGGAACGCAATGTATCTGTAGAATCCGTGCCGACTGTATATCACTTCCTTCCTGCATTTTTGAGAAGATTTATTACCATGAAAATAATGTTTTTATAAATCCTTTGTGAGGGTTCAATGGCATTGGACGGAGCTGAACCCGTTTCGGGAAACGATTTTTTGTACTTTTCTCCATATTTTGAAAAGTTTTATTGTTTGTGAAGTGCTGAACAGAAATGTTTCGACAAATGCTGATCCCAGAATGCCGTCAAACTTTCACAACTAATTTCTTTAAAAAAATTCCATGAAAAGAGCTGGGCACAGTGATGCGTGAAGGGGATAATATTGGGGAATATTTCAAAATATGCAGCTGCAGACAGCTGTTTTTCGTTTCTGAAAATATTCAAATTAAGCAGCGCGTTCAGCATCTCATTAAACAATCTCACAAAGTGAATTGAAGGAACACAAGGTAAAATTAAGGAAAAAATTGTTCAAGACAGAAAATCAAAAGCAAAGACAGAAATGCTCGATTGGCATCACATGTTAGAAAACCACGTACAATATTTGTTAATGATTTACACACAACAAATGACAAAGCTGGAACGTCTAGCAATCGAAATATGGCAGAGAACATCAAATGTAAAAAAAGCCGCTCTGAAATTCTCGGAAGGGGGGCCGGGGGATGCTGAGGGAACTGTGAGTGGATTAAATCGATACGAAGCATTGCTATCATTGCTACAGCTGATAACGTTACATTAGAAAACGTCAGACTGTTCCTTTTCCGAGCACGGTATCATTCCTGCTGCTTCCCCCGAGATTCTTCATAGGGAATTTTGGAGCTCACTGCCCCAGGACTGAAAATGCTGAAGCAGGCGACGAAAAAAACAGCTGACATAGGATTGGCGGACGACTTTCCAGAAAACGGGGCAACGTGTATCCAAGAGACAATGCAGCAAACAGTTCCCTGATATCGATATGAAATCAGTCCCATCCGGAGGCCGACGGCCACCAAGAGAGGTGGAAGGACATCAGCCGATCGGTTCAATTAACTGGTTTCGGAGCGCGCTTTTCGCGATTTTGTCTTCGCAGTTCTTGAATGAATCCCGGGCCCTATGGTTTCCGTTTTCATTTTAGTCTGACGCATGGACCAGGCGGCTGGCCGTGAGGGGTTGGCGGCCTCACTGGAGAATGGGGTTTCGATTCGCGCAGGGTGATCTACCGCCGCAGCCCCGTCCATTCATTAGACTAAAGTTGTTGCGGAGACTCTACAAGGTCATGTTGTTAGCCTCTTCACGATATTTATCGCGAACCCTGCCTTTAAAGGCACTGTTCGTGATAAAAATCGCTTTTTTGTTTTTTGGCCTATCTTGAAACCGGTCCCATTCTGATTCCAATGATGCTTCTGGAATCGTACAAGACCTTCTGGGAATGGAGTTATGGTCCTTCAAAAATTGAGCTAGGGAAAATGGTAGACGAGTTGTCCGAGGCTTGTAACTTCCGTCTTTTGCAGCCTATGTATGCGAGCTGACCTGAGTAAAGAGAGAAGTTGAGAATGAAGGGAAGAACTGGGCTTTTGATCGCTCAACTAACGATTTCGAGTGTTTCTTTGTTCACGTCGAGGGGCGGGAAGAGGCGGGACTTGCCCACAATGGCGGGGTTTTCCCACTTTTCTAAGCCGTTTTGCGGCTCCTGGGTAGCTTTTCGTCCTGTTTCTTCAACGCTGTTCTGCTTCTGAGAGCCACGAGAAGCGTTTGTCATGAAAAATTCGAGAATGAAGTTTATCGCGAACAGTGCCTTCAAATATGGAAGGGGTTACTAGTTCCTGCTGAGCACCTTAGAACACTGCTCGGATTCGCATACAGCAAGCTTACCCCAGCGCACGTACTCTTCTGGCACTCCATGTGACTTCAACGACATGTATACAGCATCGTGAGGGACGCGATCGTAGGCTTTCCAAAGTCGAGAATCGCGATATAAATGTTGCGGTTCTTCTCCCGGTGTTTCTCTATTAAGAGCCTGACTGCATGTATGGCGTCGACGATCCCCACAGTCCTTGACAACCCCACATCGATTTGCCGTCATTTTCGAGATATTCTTGAGTTGATTGTCAGGATACGCTCGAAGATTCTCATGGTGTGGCATAGCAAGCGAATCGGCCTGTACGAGGAGCATTCGGCAACATCTCCCTTACCCTTCCAGATCGGCACCGTTACACTTGCTTGCCAGATATTCGGGGTTCTGCCTCTAGCGATAATCCGATTGAACTGTTTGGCAAGCCATAAAAAGAAAAGCATCCGGCGTGTTTTGAGCTCTGCGTTGGATTGCTCTCAGCTTCTGTACTCATTATGCTATTATGAGATTGCGAAGAGATATGTGCCAGAATTTCAACTATATCTTTTTCAACACAGATGTTGTTAATCTATAGCGAAGAGCAAGTCGAAACCACACTCCTCGAGGCTCATTGGTAGGATAGGAAGCGCGGTACGTATGAAATAAAGAAATTAGGGTTAAAAAACTTTTTTCCGAAAATTTTCAGAGTGAAAACTGTTAAACTTTTTTTTCAGAACGTGGGGGGTGTAGCGTGAAAGTTTTCGATATTTTTCAGATTTTTAATCTCCAATTGGGGGGACGTAGCTTCGTCAAGGTTCTGGACAACGCCCTGCCTGACCCTGGGACCAGGTTCAAGTCTAGCCAACCACGGGTCAGACTTTTTAGCAAGCCAACTCAGCACAAACGAAGTGGCTCACCCATGTCCTGTTCCTACGGAGGACGTGGGTCCAGAGTTTTCGCGCCTCGTTGGAACATGTCAGTGCGCAGTATACATTGAATCCGACTCATTTCGGACAATAACTGGTTTTCTTATCACCTTCTGCCTAATACTTGAAGAGAAAATTGTTTTTTCAATCAATACTCTTTATACCAATCATGCGAGGACAAACCTGTCCTTCACTTACGATATTGAGTGCTTGTTGCATGGAGGTTATTCGAAATTATTCGGATGAAGCTATCTCTAGAATCTTCTAAAACCCCTTGCGAACAGAGTTATTGCTCTTCAAGGTATGCCTATATTTTTGGGGTAGAAAAATTGTGGACGACAGACGGCAATGGACCGAAGAGCGAAGACCAACGCATATTTGAAGCGTCAAAAACTGCCCGCAATGGCCATAAGAGAATGAGAAGTTGGCCTCGCCCCTGTATTTCTCCGCCTCAGAACGGGGGTGCTGGGTCTTTCCCACTTTTGTCTATGTATGTGGTTCACCTATTGTGTCTATTCTACCACCCACAAACGTCGTCGATGGTGGGAAAGGCCCACCGCCTCTATTCTGGAGGAGGACGCAAATACAGGGGGGAATACAGGGGCGGGGCCAACTTCTCACTCGTGTGGCGTCATTGTGGGTCGTTTTTGATGCTTTAAAATGCGTAGGCGTTATGTTCTGAGCCATACCATTCTATTTCCGTGGTTATCTCGAACAAGCTTATGAGCGTGTATGCTGCCTTTAAAGGCATCGTACACGATGAAAACCAAATTCCAGATTTTCCGTTCAGTCGAACTAGTGGGTCATAATCATGTCACTCAGAAAGTTTGGAGTTTCAAAATCGCCTCAGAATGGAGATTCGCTTACCTCAAAAGGGCTTCCTGGGTTTTGGGGGGGGCCTTGGGGTCGATCCTTTGTTACAGGGAACAAATTCCGTGGTCGCTGCCGGCGATCGTGCGTTGAAGCGTCGTAGGGCGCAATTCACACGCCAAGCGATTTCACGTTCGGCATCCATCGAAAGCAGCTGACAGCAACAGTATTAAGCTTTCTTGAAATGGGTTGTTCTTGAAAAGTTGACGTTTTTGAGGGGGCTTTTCGCAACCTTTAGTCACTATAGGGATATAACAACACGAAGACGTTAAAAACCCAAGTATGGTTTTCATCGTGTACGATGCCTTTAAATCTCACGGGAACTGTTCGTTGTGACAATAAAATCTTTTGTGGAATCGTCTTTTCTTCTTCTTCTTTGCAGCCACATCGAGAGTTTTGTCATAGGTTGAGGAACTGGGCGACCAGTAATGGATTCGTCCATAGGTCCATTGTGGTCAGCGTGGTTGGTCTCTCCGGACAATTAGACAGATGTGCTGTATCGTGGCCTTGGCATCCACAGTCTGGGCAAACGTCCGAATGGCTGCTGTCAATCTTGCTGACGTACCGCAGCCCTTTCCAGATGACACCGTACGAACTGTGTGTGCTCCTCGTGCAATAGACGGAGTCGTTCTTGTTGTGAATCGTAACTTCTTTGCAGATTGACCTTGCTTGGAGCATCGGCGAATGGATTTCTGATGTCTCTCTCCTTGACGGGGTTCAGCACTCTCCATGAGGGGTGGTTGGGTTGCTTCATGATATTGATGAAAAATTGTTGGGCCTGGAGCTGACAGTGCTCCTTTACTGGCCATAATCGTGTCTCCGCATGCAAATGCTCGACTGGGGAACTTCTTGCACATCCGGTAGCTGTAGAAGTGCGGCATTCTGTACACGCTGCATCTTGGTCCACGAGGCCTCTGATACCAAGTGATAGTGCTGCCACATCGGTGCAGCGTACTCCAGAGCGGGCTGAAGTATGGCCTTGTAGGTCCTGATAATAGTTTCCTTGCTACTGCCCCATGATGTACCGCCCAGGGCTCTGAGCACATTAAGCTTGGCTTTGACGACGGCCTGCTTCTGCTCGGTGTTCTTGTGAAACTTGAGCGATGGATCGAGCACCAGACCGAGCAGTTTGGGAAAGCGAGCAGCCGGTAATCGATCTCTGTCCCACTCGACATGCGGGTGGGCGCTGTGCTCTGATGGATCCGTTGTGAGTACAGATACCGACGATTTGGATGTCGAGATCTTTAGCATTTTGCGGTCGAAAAAGCTTTTCAGTGTGACCAGGTACTCATTGATCTTGAAGGCGGCCACATTTATATCCCGATCCCGACACATTATTGTCATATCATCGGCATAGGCGACCACCTTGATATCCTGGGAGGGGCGGGCAGGTCTTCGAGGTACAGACTGAGAAGAGCAGGCGATAAAACGCCGCCCTGCGGGACTCCAGCTGCAATAGGAATACTACCCGGCCAAAGCGCCGCTTCGCGGCGCTTTGTCCGGGAACCGTAAGCCGGGGGGTTCGCGCCGCTTCGCGGCGCTCTGTCCGGAAACTGTGTGGCTTTTCTGAACCAATTAAATCTCTCACGGTCAGAAAAACCCCGGCCAAAGCGCCGCTTCGCGGCGCTCTGTCCGGGAACCGTAAGCCGGGGGGTTCGCGCCGCTTCGCGGCGCTCTGTCCAAACTGTGTGGCTTTTCTGAACCAATTAAATCTCTCACGGTCAGGAAAACCAAGGCCAAAGCACCGCTTCGCGGCGCTTTGTCCGGGAACCGTAAGCCGGGGGGTTCGGGCCACTTCGCGGCGCTCTGTCCGGAGACTGTGTGGCTTTTCTGAACCAATTAAATCTCTCACGGTCAGGAAAACCACGGCCAAAGCGCCGCTTCGCGGCGCTTTGTCCGAAAACCGTAAGCCGGATGGTTCGCGCCGCTTCGCGGCGCTCTGTCCGGAAACTGTGTGGCTTTTCTGAACCAATTAAATCTCTTACGGTCAGGAAAACCCCGGCCAAAGCGGCGGTTCGCGGCGCTGTCAGGAACCGTAAGCCGAGCCGGGGGAACCGTGAGCCGGGGTTCGCCGCTTCGCGGCGCTCTGTCCGGAAACTGTGTGGCTTTTCTGAACCAATTAAATCTCTCACGGTCAGAAAGCCCCGGCCAAAGCGCCGCTTCGCGGCGCTTTGTCCGGGAACCGTAAGCCGGGGTTCGCGCCGCTTCGCGGCGCTCTGTCCAGAAACTGTGTGGCTTTTCTGAACCAATTAAATCTCTCACGGTCAGGAAAACCCCGGCCAAAGCGCCGCTTCGCGGCGCTTTGTCCGGGAACCGTAAGCCGGGGGGTTCGCGCCGCTTCGCGGCGCTCTGTCCGGAAACTGTGTGGCTTTTCTGAACCAATTAAATCTCTCACGGTCAGGAAAACCCCGGCCAAAGCGCCGCTTCGCACTAGCAAGGCAAAAAAAACTTTCTGTTTCACAGTAACTTTAAAACACCTGAAACAGGGGACGGTGGTGGTTATTAAAGTCACGGGAGCCCTATAACTACGATGAAATGCAGTTACCGTTTCTATTCGAGAAAATCCTCATCAACTGAAGATCTACACGAAGGATGTCAATGGTCCGCCAAAACTCCGCCACTTACAAAGAGGTGCAGTAGTGTGTGAAAACACTACACTTTCCTGTCCAGAGATTTCAATTAATGATTTCTATTTCACTTAAAGACTTTTTGAAACTGCATTTCTCTCAGGACTGCTTTCACAGTGGAATTAAGAATTTGCCCGTGATCCTTGCACGATTAAGTGTGGCGGGCCTTCTCAAACGCGGCAGTGCGCAGCTCCAGACCGCAATTTCACTCCGATAAAGACACTACTTACAGTCTGGTACAACGAATTTTCGAAACTCTCCACAGTTTTTCCTTCATCTTTGTTATTTTTAAACGATTCGCTCGAAAATTCTTCATATCAAAAATTTGAGATCCCCTTTAGCGTGTGGATTACAGGTCAAGTCCGGAAAAAAGCGGTTGTAGGTGAAGCTGAAAATGTGACACCATACTCGCCATATTTCTTGTTTTTTTTTTACTGGAAATGCGATTTGAAAAATAGTGAGGAGGGGACTGGCCAACGAAAGAACGACGTTAATCAAAATCCAGCCTTCAGCGATTGCCTTAAACATAAGTGTGAGCTCACTAATCGAATAGGGCGTTATGTGCCTTGCCGCGATAGATCAGTGGCCTCTCTAGGCTTTTATGCATTACCGCATATTAGGAGTGAAACAGTAACTGAACAATGACTATCGTTAAATGTCGTTTTGTCGTCGGTCCGCACCCGCCCCATAACTTTCAGAGCCCCAGATAAAAAAAATCAATAACCGCTTTCGCATTGACTTAGCCTAACTGCCACTCCTTTCAGCTTACCAAAATCGCCCATGAAAACCACTTTCTTTTCGACATAGCTAAATGTCCATACACATGCATTGAATTCTCTTAAAATTTTGTGTTTCAGCCTTCAATGATAAGTGAATTCCTTGTGTCCGGGTTTGGGGCGGGTTATAAAGCCCGGGAGGTGGTTGTAAGTCACGTGAGTGATCTTGGTGTGTCACCAACGCACAAAGGTCGAGACCTCAGGTGATGCCGGGAACTGAATCTCATCCACGTAACGAGGATGATGTCGTTTTGCTGGAGGAAGGAAAAGATCTCAAACTGCTCGTTGATTTTTTGGTTTTTCCAAAGGCAGAATGCTGAGAACCAAAAAACGTAATCCTCCAACCCTCCCCCAAATGGTTGCACCATTGCATGAGCCTAACTAAACTTTGAAAGTTTTGGTGAACTGAAATCCACATACGGTTCAATACTGTTTTGGAGTGGTTAGAGATGTGACGAAATAGTGCTATAGTGATGGAGGCCCAGGTGGTCGTTCTTTGTGCTGCTATTCAAATATTGTAAGAAAGGATAGGCATGATGATTTTCCAAGCCAAAAAAAATTATTTCCTTTCCTAATGCTTTAAACGTTCCGAAATTGGTGTCGAATGGGTATTTGACGCGCTGATCACGAATTTGCTATCAATTTTGCGATTAAAGGTCTCGTTAGAGAGTTATGGGGTAAGTTTTGCTGGGAGGTCGTGTAGCAGCAGAATACGAAGCGTTTTCCAACCGGTGGTCGAAGAATAGCCCTTGATTACTGTGGCAGAATCATCTCGTGAAGTTGTCATCGTTCAGAAAGGTTTTCAAACTATAAAGAAGCCCTCGAGTGAATCTTACAGCCGCTTGAAAAGATATTCACAACGGTTTATCGGAGTTTGGGGCGGGTTATAAAGCCCGGGAGGTGGTTGTAAGTTACGTGAATGATCTTGTCGTGTCACCAACGCACAAAGGTCGAGACCCCAGGTGATGCCGAAAAAACTGAATCTCATCGACGTAACGAGGATGACGTCGTTTTGCTGGAGCAAGGAAAAGATCTCAAACTGCTCGTTGTTTTTTTGGGGTTTCCAATGGGAGAATGTTGAGAACCAAAAACGTAATCCTCCAACCCTCCCCAAATGGTTGCACCATTGCATGAGCCTAACTAAACTTTGAAAGTTTTTGGTGAACTGAAATCCACATACGGTTCAATACTGTTTTGGAGTGGTTAGAGATGTGACGAAATAGTGCTATAGTGATGGAGGCCCAGGTGGTCGTTCTTTGTGCTGCTATTCAAATATTGTAAGAAAGGATAGGCATGATGATTTTCCAAGCCAAAAAAAATTATTTCCTTTCCTAATGCTTTAAACGTTCCGAAATTGGTGTCGAATGGGTATTTGACGCGCTGATCACGAATTTGCTATCAATTTTGCGATTAAAGGTCTCGTTAGAGAGTTATGGGGTAAGTTTTGCTGGGAGGTCGTGTAGCAGCAGAATACGAAGCGTTTTCCAACCGGTGGTCGAAGAATAGCCCTTGATTACTGTGGCAGAATCATCTCGTGAAGTTGTCATCGTTCAGAAAGGTTTTCAAACTATAAAGAAGCCCTCGAGTGAATCTTACAGCCGCTTGAAAAGATATTCACAACGGTTTATCGGAGTTTGGGGCGGGTTATAAAGCCCGGGAGGTGGTTGTAAGTCACGTGAGTGATCTTGGTGTGTCACCAACGCACAAAGGTCGAGACCTCAGGTGATGCCGGGAACTGAATCTCATCCACGTAACGAGGATGATGTCGTTTTGCTGGAGGAAGGAAAAGATCTCAAACTGCTCGTTGATTTTTTGGTTTTTCCAAAGGCAGAATGCTGAGAACCAAAACGTAATCCTCCAACCCTCCCCAAATGGTTGCACCATTGCATGAGCCTAACTAAACTTTGAAAGTTTTGGTGAACTGAAATCCACATACGGTTCAATACTGTTTTGGAGTGGTTAGAGATGTGACGAAATAGGGCTATAGTGATGGAGGCCCAGGTGGTCGTACTTTGTGCTGCTATTCAAATATTGTAAGAAAGGAAAGGATAGGCATGATGATTTTTAAAGCCAAAAAAAAATTCTCCTTTCCTAATGCTTCAAACGTTCCGGAATTGGTGTCTTATCGGTATTTGACGCGCTGATCACGAATTTGTTGTCAATTTTGCATTTAAAAGTCTCGTTAATGAGTTATGGGGTAAGTTTTGCTGGGAGGTCGTGTAGCAGCAGAATACGAAGCGTTTTCCAACCGGTGGTCGAAGAATAGCCCTTGATTACTGTGGCAGAATCATCTGGTGAAGTTGTCATCGTTCAGAAAGGTTTTCAAACTATAAAGAAGCCCTCGAGTGAATCTTACAGCCGCTTGAAAAGATATTCACAACGGTTTATCGGAGTTTGGGGCGGGTTATAAAGCCCGGGAGGTGGTTGTAAGTCACGTGAGTGATCTTGGTGTGTCACCAACGCACAAAGGTCGAGACCTCAGGTGATGCCGGGAACTGAATCTCATCCACGTAACGAGGATGATGTCGTTTTGCTGGAGGAAGGAAAAGATCTCAAACTGCTCGTTGATTTTGGTTTTTCCAAAGGCAGAATGCTGAGAACCAAAACGTAATCCTCCAACCCTCCCCCAAATGGTTGCACCATTGCATGAGCCTAACTAAACTTTGAAAGTTTTGGTGAACTGAAGTCCACATACGGTTCAATACTGTTTTGGAGTGGTTAGAGATGTGACGAAATAGTGCTATAGTGATGGAGGCCCAGGTGGTCGTTCTTTGTGCTGCTATTCAAATATTGTAAGAAAGGATAGGCATGATGATTTTCCAAGCCAAAAAAAATTATTTCCTTTCCTAATGCTTTAAACGTTCCGAAATTGGTGTCGAATGGGTATTTGACGCGCTGATCACGAATTTGCTATCAATTTTGCGATTAAAGGTCTCGTTAGAGAGTTATGGGGTAAGTTTTGCTGGGAGGTCGTGTAGCAGCAGAATACGAAGCGTTTTCCAACCGGTGGTCGAAGAATAGCCCTTGATTACTGTGGCAGAATCATCTCGTGAAGTTGTCATCGTTCAGAAAGGTTTTCAAACTATAAAGAAGCCCTCGAGTGAATCTTACAGCCGCTTGAAAAGATATTCACAACGGTTTATCGGAGTTTGGGGCGGGTTATAAAGCCCGGGAGGTGGTTGTAAGTCACGTGAGTGATCTTGGTGTGTCACCAACGCACAAAGGTCGAGACCTCAGGTGATGCCGGGAACTGAATCTCATCCACGTAACGAGGATGATGTCGTTTCGCTGGAGGAAGGAAAGATCTCAAACTGCTCGTTGATTTTTTGGTTTTTCCAAAGGCAGAATGCTGAGAACCAAAAACGTAATCCTCCAACCCTCCCGCAAATGTGTGCACCATTGGATGAGCCTAACTAAACTTTCAAAGTTTTGGTGAACTGAAGTCCACATACGGTTCAATACTGTTTTGGAGTGGTTAGAGATGTGACGAAATAGTGCTATAGTGATGGAGGCCCAGGTGGTCGTTCTTTGTGCTGCTATTCAAATATTGTAAGGAAGGATAGGCATGATGATTTTTTAAGCCAAAAAAAATTATTTCCTTTCCTAATGCTTTAAACGTTCCGAAATTGGTGTCGGATGGGTATTTGACGCGCTGATCACGAATTTGCTATCAATTTTGCGATTAAAGGTCTCGTTAGAGAGTTATGGGGTAAGTTTTGCTGGGAGGTCGTGTAGCAGCAGAATACGAAGCGTTTTCCAACCGGTGGTCGAAGAATAGCCCTTGATTACTGTGGCAGAATCATCTCGTGAAGTTGTCATCGTTCAGAAAGGTTTTCAAACTATAAAGAAGCCCTCGAGTGAATCTTACAGCCGCTTGAAAAGATATTCACAACGGTTTATCGGAGTTTGGGGCGGGTTATAAAGCCCGGGAGGTGGTTGTAAGTCACGTGAGTGATCTTGGTGTGTCACCAACGCACAAAGGTCGAGACCTCAGGTGATGCCGGGAACTGAATCTCATCCACGTAACGAGGATGATGTCGTTTTGCTGGAGGAAGGAAAAGATCTCAAACTGCTCGTTGATTTTTGGTTTTTCCAAAGGCAGAATGCTGAGAACCAAAAAACGTAATCCTCCAACCCTCCCCAAATGGATGCACAATTGCATGAGCCTAACTAAACTTTGAAAGTTTTGGTGAACTGAAATCCACATACGGTTCAATACTGTTTTGGAGTGGTTAGAGATGTGACGAAATAGTGCTATAGTGATGGAGGCCCAGGTGGTCGTTCTTTGTGCTGCTATTCAAATATTGTAAGAAAGGATAGGCATGATGATTTTTCAAGCCAAAAAAAAATTATTTCCTTTCCTAATGCTTTAAACGTTCCGAAATTGGTGTCGAATGGGTATTTGACGCGCTGATCACGAATTTGCTATCAATTTTGCGATTAAAGGTCTCGTTAGAGAGTTATGGGGTAAGTTTTGCTGGGAGGTCGTGTAGCAGCAGAATACGAAGCGTTTTCCAACCGGTGGTCGAAGAATAGCCCTTGATTACTGTGGCAGAATCATCTCGTGAAGTTGTCATCGTTCAGAAAGGTTTTCAAACTATAAAGAAGCCCTCGAGTGAATCTTACAGCCGCTTGAAAAGATATTCACAACGGTTTATCGGAGTTTGGGGCGGGTTATAAAGCCCGGGAGGTGGTTGTAAGTCACGTGAGTGATCTTGGTGTGTCACCAACGCACAAAGGTCGAGACCTCAGGTGATGCCGGGAACTGAATCTCATCCACGTAACGAGGATGATGTCGTTTTGCTGGAGGAAGGAAAAGATCTCAAACTGCTCGTTGATTTTTTGGTTTTTCCAAAGGCAGAATGCTGAGAACCGAAAAACGTAATCCTCCAACCCTCCCCCAAATGGTTGCACCATTGCATGAGCCTAACTAAACTTTGAAAGTTTTGGTGAACTGAAATCCACATACGGTTCAATACTGTTTTGGAGTGGTTAGAGATGTGACGAAATAGTGCTATAGTGATGGAGGCCCAGGTGGTCGTTCTTTGTGCTGCTATTCAAATATTGTAAGAAAGGATAGGCATGATGATTTTTCAAGCCAAAAAAAATTATCTCCTTTCCTAATGCTTTAAACGTTCCGAAATTGGTGTCAAATGCGTATTTGACGCGCTGATCACGAATTTGCTATCAATTTTGCGATTAAAGGTCTCGTTAGAGAGTTATGGGGTAAGTTTTGCTGGGAGGTCGTGTAGCAGCAGAATACGAAGCGTTTTCCAACCGGTGGTCGAAGAATAGCCCTTGATTACTGTGGCAGAATCATCTCGTGAAGTTGTCATCGTTCAGAAAGGTTTTCAAACTATAAAGAAGCCCTCGAGTGAATCTTACAGCCGCTTGAAAAGATATTCACAACGGTTTATCGGAGTTTGGGGCGGGGTATAAAGCCCGGGAGGTGGTTGTAAGTCACGTGAGTGATCTTGGTGTGTCACCAACGCACAAAGGTCGAGACCTCAGGTGATGCCGGGAACTGAATCTCATCCACGTAACGAGGATGATGTCGTTTTGCTGGAGGAAGGAAAAGATCTCAAACTGCTCGTTGATTTTTTGGTTTTTCCAAAGGCAGAATGCTGAGAACCAAAAAACGTAATCCTCCACCCCTCCCCAAATGGTTGCACCATTGCATGAGCCTAACTAAACTTTGAAAGTTTTGGTGAACTGAAATCCACATACGGTTCAATACTGTTTTGGAGTGGTTAGAGATGTGACGAAATAGTGCTATAGTGATGGAGGCCCAGGTGGTCGTTCTTTGTGCTGCTATTCAAATATTGTAAGAAAGGATAGGCATGATGATTTTCCAAGCCAAAAAAATTATTTCCTTTCCTAATGCTTTAAACGTTCCGAAATTGGTGTCGAATGGGTATTTGACGCGCTGATCACGAATTTGCTATCAATTTTGCGATTAAAGGTCTCGTTAGAGAGTTATGGGGTAAGTTTTGCTGGGAGGTCGTGTAGCAGCAGAATACGAAGCGTTTTCCAACCGGTGGTCGAAGAATAGCCCTTGATTACTGTGGCAGAATCATCTCGTGAAGTTGTCATCGTTCAGAAAGGTTTTCAAACTATAAAGAAGCCCTCGAGTGAATCTTACAGCCGCTTGAAAAGATATTCACAACGGTTTATCGGAGTTTGGGGCGGGTTATAAAGCCCGGGAGGTGGTTGTAAGTCACGTGAGTGATCTTGGTGTGTCACCAACGCACAAAGGTCGAGACCTCAGGTGATGCCGGGAACTGAATCTCATCCACGTAACGAGGATGATGTCGTTTTGCTGAAGGAAGGAAAAGATCTCAAACTGCTCGTTGATTTTTTGGTTATTCCAAAGGCAGAATGCTGAGAACCAAAAAACGTAATCCTCCAACCCTCCCCCAAATGGTTGCACCATTGCATGAGCCTAACTAAACTTTGAAAGTTTTGGTGAACTGAAATCCACATACGGTTCAATACTGTTTTGGAGTGGTTAGAGATGTGACGAAATAGTGCTATAGTGATGGAGGCCCAGGTGGTCGTTCTTTGTGCTGCTATTCAAATATTGTAAGAAAGGATAGGCATGATGATTTTTCAAGCCAAAAAAAAATTATTTCCTTTCCTAATGCTTTAAACGTTCCGAAATTGGTGTCGAATGGGTATTTGACGCGCTGATCACGAATTTGCTATCAATTTTGCGATTAAAGGTCTCGTTAGAGAGTTATGGGGTAAGTTTTGCTGGGAGGTCGTGTAGCAGCAGAATACGAAGCGTTTTCAACCGGTGGTCGAAGAATAGCCCTTGATTACTGTGGCAGAATCATCTCGTGAAGTTGTCATCGTTCAGAAAGGTCTTCAAACTATAAAGAAGCCCTCGAGTGAATCTTACAGCCGCTTGAAAAGATATTCACAACGGTTTATCGGAGTTTGGGGCGGGGTATAAAGCCCGGGAGGTGGTTGTAAGTCACGTGAGTGATCTTGGTGTGTCACCAACGCACAAAGGTCGAGACCTCAGGTGATGCCGGGAACTGAATCTCATCCACGTAACGAGGATGATGTCGTTTTGCTGGAGGAAGGAAAAGATCTCAAACTGCTCGTTGATTTTTTGGTTTTTCCAAAGGCAGAATGCTGAGAACCGAAAAACGTAATCCTCCAACCCTCCCCCAAATGGTTGCACCATTGCATGAGCCTAACTAAACTTTGAAAGTTTTGGTGAACTGAAATCCACATACGGTTCAATACTGTTTTGGAGTGGTTAGAGATGTGACGAAATAGTGCTATAGTGATGGAGGCCCAGGTGGTCGTTCTTTGTGCTGCTATTCAAATATTGTAAGAAAGGATAGGCATGATGATTTTTCAAGCCAAAAAAATTGTCTCCTTTCCTGATGCTTTAAACGTTCCGAAATTGGTGTTTTTTGGGTATTTGACGCGCTGATCACGAATTTGCTATCAATTTTGCGATTAAAGGTCTCATTAGAGAGTTATGGGGTAAGTTTTGCTGGGAGGTCGTGTAGCAGCAGAATACGAAGCGTTTTCCAACCGGTGGTCAAAGAATAGCCCTTGATTACTGTGGCAGAATCATCTCGTGAAGTTGTCATCGTTCAGAAAGGTTTTCAAACTATAAAGAAGCCCTCGAGTGAATCTTACAGCCGCTTGAAAAGATATTCACAACGGTTTATCGGAGTTTGGGGCGGGTTATAAAGCCCGGGAGGTGGCTGTAAGTCACGTGAGTGATCTTGGTGTGTCACCAACGCACAAAGGTCGAGACCTCAGGTGATGCCGGGAACTGAATCTCATCCACGTAACGAGGATGATGTCGTTTTGCTGGAGGAAGGAAAAGATCTCAAACTGCTCGTTGATTTTTTGGTTTTTCCAAAGGCAGAATGCTGAGAACCGAAAAACGTAATCCTCCAACCCTCCCCCAAATGGTTGCACCATTGCATGTGCCTAACTTAACTGAAAGTTTTGGTGAATTGAAATCCACATACGGTTCAATACTGTTTTGGAGTGGTTAGAGATGTGACGAAATAGTGCTATAGTGATGGAGGCCCAGGTGGTCGTTCTTTGTGCTGCTATTCAAATATTGTAAGAAAGGATTAGAGACATGGTGCTGGAACATAACTCTGGCTCGTCTGCCCTTGATGAATGCCGATATCCAGCATTTCTGCCACTGCGGTATTGATGATTCCAGTAAGTTGCTTGGCAGAACTCCATGGTTTACTGTGTCGAATGCCTTGGTAAGATCTAAGGCAACAGCCACAGTTCTCTGTGGCTTCTGGGCATTGAACCCATCGATGGCAAAGCTTGTATTTTCCAGCAGAGCTGTCGTGGTGGAATGCAGCTTTCTGAATCCATGCTGAATCACTTGCTTCTCATTGTGCTCCGCCAAGTCCTTTACGATAAGTTTTTCGGCTACATTTGCGAACGTGGACAGCAAGCTAATAGGTCTGTATTCCTTGACTGAAGCCTGAGGTTTCCCTGGCTTGGGCAGCGGCACAACGTTAGCTGTCTTCCAGTTCTGTGGGATGGTGCACGATCTGAACGAGGTATTTATCAAATCAGTGAGAAGCGGAAGGATTTCATTCGGTATCTTCTTCGAAACAACAGGACATATCCCGTCTGGACCAACCGCTTTTGAATTCCGCATATCCTTTATAATCTTCTCAACTTGAGTCGTAGTGAACGCTTCGGCCGTGCTCATAAGCGGGAGGCGGCACAGCTCTCGTACAATCACTCTATTCTGCGGACCACGCTTTGCGCTGATGATGAAAAAACTTCTAACGAGCGCATAAGCGGCTTCTTTTCCTGATTTGAATACACCGTTGTTGAATTCGATTGTGGAGACGGTAGCAGGCGAACTCTTACCCGAAAGCTTCCGTAATACCTTCTAAGTGGCTGCACTGTCCGTCTCGAAATCCAACTGCCCGGTGAACTTTTCCCACTCTTCTTTCTTGTGCCTGTCTAAATCCTTTCTGATCTCATCGTCAAGTTAAGCAACTACTCAGACAATGGGGTGGATCGACCGCGGGCGAAAAATCGCGTTTCGTACTGACCGCGTGCCACTATCGTACTGACCGCGGGCAAAAAATGCATTTCGTGTCGAACGCGCGCATTTGCGTACTGACCGCGCAAACGAAATAGTGCACGCGGTCGATACGCCTGGGCTGCGTACCAACCGCTCGCGAAATTCCATAGAGACGTACTGACCGCGCGCGTTCATCCTTGCGCGCGGTCAGTACGGATTATGACTTTTCGCTGCGTTTGGTACGTGAGCATACGCAGTCAGTACGCAAGTGGTCGCGTTCGGTACGCAACCGCCCGCGTTCAGCACGCAAAAAAACTGGTCGGTGAGTTCGTATTGTCAGTTAGCGCGGTCGGTACGCAATTGTTCGCGTTCAATACGCAATCGCTCGCATTCAATACGCTAGCAAACTGGTGGTTGAGATCGGTTTGACGATCTGCGCGGTCGGTACGCAAGGGTCAGCGTTCAGTACGCAATCGCCCGCGTTCAGCACGCAAAAAAACTGGTCTTTGAGGTCGTAATGTCAGTTAGCGCGGTCGGTACGCAATTGTTCGCGTTCAATACGCAATCGCCCGCATTCAGTACGCAAGCAAACTGGTGGATGATATCGGTTAGACAGTGCGCGGTCGGTGCGCAAGGGTTCGCGTTCAACACGCAATCGCCCGCATTGAGTACGCTAGCAGACTGGTGGGTGTGGTCGGTTTGTCAGTCTGCACGGTCGGTACGCAAGTGTGTGTACATACGCAAATGCACGTGCTTATTAAAGGCAGCAGACACACTCAAAAATGATATCGCTTTCGTGACATAAATCGAGGGGTTCGGGGCTGGTAGTATGGGGAACCAACTAAAACTGTATGCAAATAGAGGAACAACGGTTGATTTGTTTATCGGGTGAAAGTTGACGAGTTGCTCAGCGCGCGGTTGAAACAGCGAATATTAGCAACAATACGGTCGAGTTTGAAAAAGACGATATACTCTTCCAGCCTGTACTGGAACATTCACCTCGTTGGAAGCATCAAAAACCAGCAAAAGTCACCGTATTAGAACGATCTGTCTGAACGAGTTTGTTTTTGGGGCGTGGTTGCAGAAATTTTCGATTTGCACTTAGTATTTAGTAGTTTTGACTCGTTTTTGACGCTTACAACGGCGTGACCATTCTATTAGGAGCCATAAGACCCTAGTAACGTAGGTAAGGTCTGGCCGAAGGAGAATGTCCGCCCCAAGCGTTCGGCTTGGGTGTTGAACGGTCGTGGAAGAGTCTTCGCGGGGCTGCAAACAGCTGACTGGAATATTACCTCTTTCTCGTCTCGTCTTCTTGTTAGTCAATTCACATGTCCAACAAATGCCCTCTCAATTCCCGTTCGACACGCACGCCGACCGCCTGGGCGGACGGTCTCATTCGGACAGACTTTAACTCAACAACTTTTTCGAGCGTGTCTGTTGTCTTCAGGTAACGAAATCTCGAGCGCTTGCGCTTCTAGTCTATCAGTTCATTAGAAGAAAAGTCTTCCCTGAAAAGGTTTGACCTATTTTTGTTCCGGTAGAAAATCAGATGGGCTGGTCTCTGTGACAGCTGGGTCTTCAAAACTGAGAATCCGACAAGAACCACTGAAAGGGGCAATTTCTTCGATTATAATAGTTGTCTAATTCACAACTTGATGCACACATCTGGCTTCATCTATCCCGAGCCCAAAACTCGTTTTCTTCTAAACAGTTAGTGATCTTGAAAAACTCGTTATTTGAGGATGGAGCAACAGCATGGACGGGCGTAGTTATCCTAGTAATTGTAGCCGGTTTAAACTTGTTTTGTGTGGTTTTGTCCTGGGCTCTTGCTGACGTTCGCCTTAAGGGCAGCATACACGCTCGCAAACGTAATTGAGATAACAACAGAATCAGAATTATATGGCACCGAACCCAACGCCCATGCATTTTGAAGCGTCAAAAACGACCTACGATGACGCTACATGAGTAAGAAGTTGGTCCCGCCCTGTATCTGCCCGCCCCTGTATTTGCGTCCTTCTCTAAAACAGGGAAGTTGGGCTATTTCTACCGTCGTCGATGTGTGTGGTTTATCTACTGTACTTATTCCACCACCTCCGCCAACGCGTAGCTAAATGCCTCACACGGAAACCAGAGATGCCCAGAGTTTCGGAGGCATCTAGTCTAATTTTGACCCGAGATTTTACGTAAATTACGGAAAGTTTAGCCTCAGTTGGTGGAATTTTAGCTACAGCACCCGCATATTCTACGTAAATTCTCGCTACAGCACCCGCATATTCTACGCTTATTCTCGTTGCAGCACACGGTCGATCGACCCACAAAGTCTTGATCTGTACTAGAAAGACGATCTCTGCTGCGATCGAGTGCATCGCCGTTTCTTCCCCACGGCCTGCAGCACCCCAGCGGTCAAAATTGTCTCTAGCAAGGTCTTCCAGAGAGCGACACCGGGTCACCCTCCACGACCACCCACAGTGTCAAGTTATTCGTGGGTTGACTGGGCCAGGACTGATTGAACGGCATCCCTGCGTTCCGCGTAGCCAACGCGGGTTAAGATTGCATTTCAATACAGCCTGCCGCTAAATCCGTAGATTCTCGCTACAAAATTATAGCGAGAATATACGGGTTTAGCGTCAGAGAGAACAATGGTTCGAACGACACAAGAATATGCGGGTTTTGGCTATAGTAGCTAAAACCCTTAAATTCTCGCTACATGGAATGGGGCGGCGTTTCAGGCCGCGCCCTCGGAGGCATCTAGCTACGCATTGGCAGAGACCCACAAACGTTGCTGATGATGAGAATAGCCTAGCACCCCTGTTTTGGAAGAGGACGCAAATACAGGGGGCGGGCAGATACAGGGGCGGGGCCAACTTCCTACTCATGTAGCGTCATCGTGGGTCGTTTTTGAGGCTCTAAAATGCGTGAACGCTGTGCTCTGTGCCATACCATTCTAATTCCGTAGTTATCTCAATTACGTTTACGAGCGTGTATGCTGCCTTTAAAGGTATAGGACTGCCAGAAAAGTGGTTTAATGTTGAAGTTGAAGAGAGTTACCCGCTGACCACAGTGGTATCTTTGAAATCGCCCACGGCCTTCTTTGAAAAGAGTTATGGCTCCTTAAAGATGCCTATATTCTGGGGAGGAGAAATAGGTGGACGAGTTGTCTCAGGTCTGTATTTCTCTTCATTCGCTATCGTTGCGCGAGCGAGCCAGGACATGGAGACAGTCCGGCAGTGGACTGAAGAACGAAAACTTGTTGAAAACTCATCCATCCATCCAGACGCTATCGAGTTGGGAGATCTGTTAAGGGGAGTGGCCCGTGATGGTGAGCGAAGGAGGTCGGGCCTGTGATGGTTGCTTGTTTGGAGGAATTGAGATCCTTGGCACGTGTTAGATAGGGGGGTCTACTACACACTCAAATAAAAATCTCAAAATGTATGACTAAGGGTGTACTGTGCCTTCAGTGAGGGTCAAACCTACCCGAACGTAAACGTGGGGCCCTCTGCATCCTTTCTGATCACGAGCAATGAGCCACGTTTCGGAATATCCTCCGGACACAATTCGCTTCTCATCTAATGTCAGCTAACTGGACGTTTTGATGAATCAACACCGCCTTCGAAAAAAGTTCGCGCGAGAAAACACAACAATGTGTCATTCCTTCTGTAGTTGCGTGGTATTATAAGGACCCTATCAGTTTTTGTAGAGCACGAAAGGCTTGTGTATACCGTCAAAACTGAAATTCCTCCCACTTCTTACAATCATAGCTTAAAATCTTGCCGTCGAATGGATCTCACCACGCACGGATCGAAACCCCATTCTTCAGTGAGGCCGCCAGCCCCGCCCGGCCCGCCGCCTGGTCCATGCGTCAGACAAGATCGAAAATGGAAAGCATACTTCAAATATTCAGGCCTCTACATTAAATGTACCTCTTATAGAGCTGTACTTCAAATATAGGGTGTACTTCCAATTATCAGCCCCTGTTTTATGTGTTCTTCTAATAGAGCGCGCGTACCTCTATTATTCGGCGCAATTTTTTAAATTTCCAATGAACTGGTTGCATTTCCGGCGAAGATTGTTAGTATATCACAATAACATTGTGTGTATACAAATGTCAGATCGCATTCTGAAAATTCGAGCGAAATCGAATCGCTGCTTCCTCAATCCTTGAAATCATCCTCACGCTCTAGACCATTACAAACGAAAAAAATTTCGAAAAATTCTCCGAAAGTTTCGCGAAAATTTCGTTCGTGTACAACTATAATATACAGCCTGCAGATGTGAAGCCAAAAAAGTTCACCGACCGTTTGCGTTCTATGCAAAATACTCAGGCAGGACCCGAGACTATTTCGGTTCATGTGTGAAAATTTGAATGCCATTGAGCTTCTCGAGCATCTAGTTCTTTTTAGCTAAGCAGTGGACAAACTCTCAATTTACAGCTGCGCATTTATCTAGGCAACGTTTTATTGATATCCTGATTGTGCTAACAAGGTTGATAACACGGATGAGTCTACCTTGATCACAATCACGATCGATTCAGGAAATGCTTGGATCTCCACTGGCTAGAATTCATATCTCTAACGAGTTCCTTGTCACCCGATACCTCAATGACCTCCTTGATCACCTTGCTATCGAACACGCTAGTGGCCACCCCATCAACTTTTTCTCCCGTTTCCACTAGCGTACCCCACGAACAGAACTCAAAAATGACGGATTCATTCAAATCGTCGGGGTTTTTTTCATTTCCCCATTCTTTCCTGCTGCTCTCTTTCTCTCTCTTCTCCACTCTCTTCTCATTCTTCACAACTCCAGCAACTTTTTCTCTTTCCTCATTTTCATCATTTGATCAATGTGATACTTTTCTTCGCTTTATTTAATTACTCATTTGTTCATTCAATTGTTTGTCTATTTGTTCATTTGTTTTATTTGCTTAATTTTTATTTGTTTATTTAATCAAGTGTTTATTTATTTATTGGTTTAGTTGTTTATTTGCTTATTTATTCATTCATTTTGTTTCACTTATTTTTTATTTAGTTTGTCTTTTGATTTTTTTCATTCATTTATTTAGTTATTCAGTTATTTACTTTTTTTTATTTTTTGTTCTTTTATATTTTGTACTTATTTAGTTGTTTCCTTTATTTTTTAAATTCTCCACTTTGTTTATTTCTTCTTTTCTTTTATTATTTTTTAGTTTATTTGATGATTTATTCAGTTATTTATTTACCTAATTATTTGTTTGTTTAAGTAGTTATTTATTTAAAGGTGCAGTACCCTCTCAGACATGAATTTTATGATTTTTATTGTGTAGTATAAGTCTCCCGTATAACACGTGCCAAGTGCGAGATCCCGATTCTTCCAAATATGCTAGATACAAGCGATCACCACAGGCTAGACACCATCGCTCACCACCACGGGCCACACCTACCAGATTTCTGAACTCGACAGCGGCTAGATGGATGGACGACTTTTCAACAAGTCTTCGTTTTTCACTCGCGCCGGACTGTCTTTTTATGCTGGCTCGCTCTCGCGCAAAGATTGCGAATGAAGAGAAATACCGGCCTGAGACAACTCGTCCACCAATTTTCCACCTTCAAAATATGGGCATCTTTGAGGAGCCATGACTGCTGTTCATAGGGACAATTGGACGATTTCAGAGATACCACCGTGATCAGCGTGTGACCCTCTCCGAGATCAGCAAGTATTTTGCTGTCAAGACGATATATGGGCGACACTCCCGATCGTCGAGCGTATTCCTACGCTGAATCTGGCTAGAACTGCAGTTCCAACTTGAAGGTTGAGGCGTGAATGGGAAAGTCTGACTCTTGTCCCAACGACTACAGTAGGCGATGCCATGTGTCCTAGCAAACTTATAGCGCGCCCACGTGCAAGAAAGTCAACCGCCGGCCGTGGGGAGAGTTTGGCAAGTAGGATTTTCTTCTTCTTTCACTTTTTGCCTTTTTTCTTGATCTCGTTATTCTATAGAAGTTTCTTGCTCTCTCTCGTGATCTCGATCGTCTTGCCCTTCTTAATTTTACTATTCTTCATCTTCTTGTTCTTCTTGGTGTGGTAATGCTTACGAATGGTTCACTATTGATATTTTAAATTTGATGTTTTGGAAGCTCGCAAAACTTATTGACAATAGACTTTACCTAGACTCGAATGAAAATTTTCATGACAAAAAGAACAAGATTATCTTCTGTGGATAAAATATGAATATTTGTTGGCAGCAAATAGACACTGGAAGACTCCGTACTGCCGTTATCGGGGCGAAACTCCGCTCCGCAGTTGAGGACAGCCGCGGTTGCAGCATGCAGCACGCAGCACGCCGATAATCGTGCTGGACTAGCTCCCGACACAATTATCCCTTCTCCCAGCTAGATTATAATTGTGCAACATGCTGCAGCAGCGAGTCGCTGCGATCGCGGAGCGGATTTTCGGCCCCATAACGACTGTACAAGCAGTTTCAACAGCTGACGTATGCCATTGGAAAAGGCTTAGAATCACTATCAACGAGCACATTCGATCCCACGAGGATTCGTTAATTAAAACACACGGGTACTGATCTCACAACACGATTAACACATTGAATTTCTTCTAGAAAGATAAGGAAGGGGACAAAGGAAGAAAATGCGAGAGAAAAAATGGAAGATTGTAAAATGCAAGAAATGCCATCATAAGCTGAGGAAACGTAGTAAAATGCCTCCTAATACGGAAGTTTTATTTGAAAAGTGTCAGCGGTTGGTAAGCACGCGGAAGCAGCACGTATGCATTGCTCTCATTAGAATGGCGCGCATGAATGTCTAAAAGAAGCGCTCTAGATAAAAAGATTGTTGAGTCTTCATCATGAAGGTGTCTATCTGGTCACCAATGAAGTGAGAATGAGTGAAATTTTCAAGGGAAAAAAACGTGCAAGCACGACAGAACGATTTAGCGCGGCTGGTCTGCCAGCGCCAAATATAGTTATTCTTCATAAACACTAATTAAACAAAACTAAACCTCTCCAGCTAGATCGCGGCTGGAGCGATTTTGAGCTAAACACGCGGTAGGCTTGAAACGGGTAGGGCCTCGGTCATAGTTGGCCGATCGGCGTAGCCCGGTCGATAATCACGAAAGACATGAATGTGGTAAGGCCCCCGTCATAGTCGGTGGATCCACTGAGTCCCACCGGGTCGATACGCACCGAATTCGTGGGAGACGGGTGCAAAAAATCAACCCACCGAGTCCGACTGCGACCGCCTGATGCCCACCGCAATCCACCCGGTCGATACTGATGGTTCTCATGCGTACAAGGGCGGGGCCAATGCACCGACTGAGTCCCGCTGCGTCCCAACCGAAATCATCCTCACCCCATCTATCCAATGATGATTCTTAAAAATGGCTTACGAGTTGAAGACAAAGACATGTTGAAAACAAAAAAAAATTAGCCACCAAACACGTTCCGATTCACAGCTGAGGTGATAATCGTCACTATCAATTGCATGTTTCGCAGAGGAACTGGTTGGCGCTGGGGCAACCGAACTCAGTCGGACTCATTCGGACTCAGTCGGACTCAGCAGGTTTTTCGACGAAGTCTGACGGGCGCCTAAGGTGGAAAAAACACCCGATGCGGCTGACTCGACCGATGTTCACATGATATAACAAAAGAAATGAATGATGTCCATGATATCGTTGCACATAATTCATACATATTGACCGCGTCAGCCACAGCTGGCCACAACGGTGTTTTTTGCAACCTCCATCGTCTACGTTTTTCATACGTATCGACCAAGTAGGCCACGGCGATTTTTCTCTGACAGGGGCCTCGCTCCCTCATTCTGAGCCGGTCGAAGTAGGGCGTATCGGGTTTATCATTTCGAGATATCCTTATTTTGCCATGACCGACCGCTCCTTTGCTTGCTCCGCACGGACTCATCTAAGCGAACTGGACTTCAGATGTTGTTGATTGAACAAGCTCGTCATTTGCGGTTGGAAAGCCAGCCGTGTTGGGCTGTTCCAACTTTTTGTGCGCTTCCCCAATCCCCACCCCACTCCCAACTTTTGCTTATTTTTCACTCTTTGGGACCAGATATACACTTTCATGATAGAAAACAATTTTTTTGTCACAAACCCTGCATCCGAGTATTAATGCGTTTTGAAAGAGAGCCATTTGATTGAGAGCAACACATAAGCTTTGGTAAATCCCTAGTGACCTGTAGACTCCGATTATCATCAGCAGCGGAGCGGTGGGCTTTGGTGAAATACAATTAGTGATAAGGAGTTTCCGACGAAAAAGCCACCGCTCTATGCTGTGATAATCGAAAACAGGAGTTCACTTGAAATGAAACAGAATCTACCTGCCGCACGTGCATGCGTACTAACAGAGGTCAAGTCTTCGAAAAAGTTTTGTACTGACCGCGGGATATAGTCGGGCCTACCGCGTGTGAGTGCGTACTAACCACGGCCAATCCTACGTGCAACATTTGTACCGACCGCGTGGCAAGACGTCTCGACCGCGCGGCGATGCGTACTAACCGCGTGGCTTGGCGTACTGATCGCGTGGGAATGCGTATTGACCGCGTGACAGTACGTTTCGACCGCGTGGCAGTGCGTACCGATCGCGTGACCATGCGTACCGACGGCGTGTCAAGGCGTCCCGAACACGTGGCAGTGCGTACCGACCGCGTGAAAATGCGTACTAATCGCGTGTCATTCCGTACCGACCGAGTGGCAGTATGTATCAAACGCGTGAAGATGCGTACCGACCGCGTCACAGTGCGTATCGACCGCGTGTCAAAATGTGCCGACCGCGAGGCAAACCGTACTGATCGTGTGGCAGTGCGTACCGACCGCGCGACATAGCGTTCCGACCGCGTGGCAAGACGTACTGACCGCTCCGCGATGCGTACTAACCGCGTGGGATTCCGTACTGACCGCGTCGCAGTGCGCATTGACCGCGCGAATTTGCGTGCCGACCGCATGCAAATTGCGTTCCAAACGTTGCCCATCCCGCTGTCGGTACGCATTTTGTCCGCCGTCGGTCCACCCCATTGTCTGAGTACCGGGTCCAGATGGTTGACCGCTCTCCTGGCATCTCTTGTCCTGATCTTATCGAGGATCTCCCTAGTGACATTCGGATAGAAAGTCTTGACGCGGCCGACAGGAATAGCCGCTTTCATGGCTCTGCGGATCGCGTCAGATAAATGACACTCTTTCTGGTGCACGTCGCCATCTCAGACAATGGGGTGGACCGACGGCGGACAAGTTGCGTACCGACAGCGGGATGGGCGACGTTTGGAACGCAATTTGCACGCGGTCGGCACGCAAATTCGCGCGGTCGATACGCACTGCCACGCGCTCAGTACGGAATGCCACGCGGTTAGTACGCATCGCCGCACGGTCGGTAGGTCTTACCACGCGGTCGGTACGCTATGTTGCGCGGTCGGTGCGCACTGCAACGGTGTCAGTACGCATTGCCACGCGGTCGGTAGGCATTATCACGCTGTCAGTATACAATGCCACGCGATCAGTATGCTTTGTCTCGCAGTCGGTACATCTTGCCACGCGGTCGGTACGCATTGTGACGCGATCGGTACGCATTCTCACGCGGTTGATACATACTGCCACTCGGTCGGTACGGAATGACACGCGATTAGTACGCATCGTCACGCGATCGGTACGCACTGCCACACGGTCGATACGTACTAACACGCGGTCAATACGCATTCCCACGCGATCAGCACGCCACGCCACGCGGTTAGCACGCATCGCCGCGCGGTCGGGACGTCTTGCCACGCGGTTGGTTCAAATGTTTCACGTAGGACTGGCCGCGGTTAGTACGCACTCACACGCGGTAGGCCCGATTATATCACGCGGTCAGTACAAAACTTTCGAAGACTTGATCGCTGTTAGTATGCATGCACGTGCGGCAGGTAGATTCTGTTTCATATCAAGTGAACTCCTGTTTTCGATTATCACGGCATAGAGCGGTGGCTTTTTCAACGGAAACTCTTTATCACTAATTGAATTGATCAAAGCCCACCGCTCCGCTGCTGGTGATAATCGGAGTCGCATGTCACTAGGGATTTACCAGAGCTTATGTGTTGCTCTCAATCAAATGGCTCTCTTTCAAAACGCATTAATACTCGGATGCAGGGTTTGTGACAAAAAATTGGTTTTTATCATGAAAGTGTATATCTGGTCCCAAAGAGTGGAAAGAAAGCAAAAGTTGGGAGTGGGGGTGGGGATTGGGGAAACGCACAAACAAGTTGGAACAGCCCAACACGGCTGGCTTTCCAACCGCGAATGACGAGCTTGTTTAATAAACAACATCTGAAGTCCAGTTCGCTTAGATGAGTCCGTGCGGAGCAAGCAGCGGAGCGGTCGGTTATGGCAAAATAAGGTTATCTCGAAATGATAAACCCGATACTCCCTACTTTGACCGGCTCAAAATGAGGGAGCTAGGCCCCTGTCAGAGAAAAATCGCAGTCATTTGTCAATAAGCTTTGCGAATTTCGAAAACATCAAATTTTGAATATCAATACTAAACCATTCGTAAGCATTACCACACCAAGAAGAACAAGAAGGTGAAGAATAGTATAATTAAGAAGGGCAAGACGATCGAGATCAAGAGAGAGAGAGCAAGAAACTTTGGTAGATTAACGAGATCAAGGAAAAAGGCAAAAAGTGAAAGAAGAAGAAAATCCTTCTTGCCAAACTCCCCCCCCCCACGGCGGGCAATTGACTTTCTTCCACGTGGGCGCGCTATAAGCTTGCTAGGACACATGACACCGCGTACAGTAGTCGTTGGGACAAGAGCCAGACTTTCCCATTCACGCCTCAACCTTCAAGTTGGAACTGCAGTTCTAGCCAGATTCAGCGTAGGAATACGCTCGACCAGCGGGAGTGTCGCCCATATATCGTCTTGACAGCAAAATACTTGCTGATCTCGGAGAGAGTCCCACGCTGATCACGGTGATATCTCTGAAATCGTCCAATAATCCCTATGAACAGGAGTTATGGCTCCCCAAATATGCCCATATTTTGACGGTGGAAAATTGGTGGACGAATTGTCTCAGGCCTGTATTTCTCTTCATTCGCAATCTTTGCGCAAGAACGAGCCAGCATAAGAAGACAGTCCGGCGCTAGAGTGAAAAACGAAGACTTGTTGAAAATTCATCCATCCATCTAGCCGCTATCGAGTTCAGAAATCTGGTAGGGGTGTGGCCCGTGGTGGTGAGCGAAGGAGTCTGGCCTGTGGTGGTCGCTTGTATCTAGCATATTTGGAGAAATCGGGATCTAGCACTTGGCACGTGTTATACGGGAGACGTATACTACACAATCAAAAAAATCATAAAATTCATGTGTGAGAGGGTACTGCACTTTTAAATAAATAACTACTTGAACAAACAAATAATTAGGTAAATAAATAACTAAATAAATGATCAAATAAAATAAAAATAATAAAAAATAAAAAATAAAAAATGGAGAATTTAAAAAATACAGGAAACAATTAAACATATAAAAGAGCAAAAAAAATTCAAAAAAGTAAATAATTCCTTATACTTAAAGCAGTTATGTCCCGATGTTTGTATGTATGTATGTATGTATGTATGTATGTATGTATGTATGTATGTATGTGTGTGTGTGTGTAATTGTGTTTTCCCGTGAATCTTCGGAATGGCCGATCAAAACAGGGATGAAATGGTACCAACATTTGCGTGGGTTGGACACTCATCGATTATCAAAAAATCAGCCTGAATCACCTCTTGCGCGCCTCGGGGCCACCGAGTTTGTCCGTGGGGCGCAATTTTAGCCGTGGGTCATGAAAACCTCTATGAGTCATCCAGCGGTAGAAGTGCTACGCTCTAATCACGGCGACAGGTCTTCGGTAATATTTTACGGGACGCCGTACAGAATCTCGGGTTTGATGAGTCTGCAGGACAGCAGTGGTAGTGTGCAGGACCACAGTGGGGCTGTGCAGGCCGTCATGGTAAGTGTGCAGGACCCCAGTGGGAGTGTGCAGGACCCCTGTGGGAGTGTGCAGGTCGTCATAGAGATTTAGCAGGGCCGCAGTGGAAAAAAGCAGGACGTCATGAAGAAAGTAGAATTGAATCAGCGAGATTTTCTCAATTTTTCATGCGAAATCTTAGCCTTTGTGTAGCGAAGAAAACAGATAGGAAATCATGTATCTTGAGAAGCGTGCAACGCGTTTTGAGGAGTACGCGAAACTCTGGAGACACTTCCTCGCCAGTCTGACGAAACAATCAGCAGCTCAACTTCCGCATCATCTCTGTTCGTCACTCAATACAACCGCTCAGTCATTTTGATTCACTAACTTCGATAAACCAGTTTTATATATGTTGAACGTCTGAGCTTATCTAAATCTGCTTCAAAAACATAAACATCAACGGACATAATTCATTTATTGAGAACAAAGGCGTGGTGTTGGTCAACAAGGGAAACCACATCTAAAATGCGAGTGCTTTTTTCTCAACATGACAGGGATGGTAGAGCGAGAATAATAGCTTGCGTACATTACAGAAGGAAGGGGTCGTAAATAAGATGCCGGTAACAACCGACGATCTACCGCTGGCTTCTCATGTTTTGCTTTTTTTATGCCACGTTTTTTATGCCCTACGCCCTGCTATAAATGTCCGGCAGCCAGTTCTGCTCAGGAGAGTCCATACGGACAGCAACTTTCGGATATACGGAAGGCAGTCAACACCGTTTTGTCAGAATAATCTGCCTCAGGAAGCTAGCGGACGTGAACATTTTTTTGAGCGAAAACTTCGCTAGGTCTCGCTAGTAAATGGATAAATGAGTGAAGGAAAAGAATCAAAAGACAAACTAAATAAAAAATAAGTAAATCAAAATGAATGAATAAATAAGCAAATAAATAATTTAACCAATAACTACATAAACACTTAATTAAATAAACAAATAAAAATTAAGCAAATAAGCAAACAAGCAGTGAGCAAATAGACTAGCAAACAAATAAACTAATAAACAAATGAACAAATAGACAAACAAATGAATAAACAAATGAACAAATAAATAATTAAACAAAACGAAGAAAAGTATCACATTGACCAAAAGATGAAAACGAGGAGAGAGAACAAGCATTTGTAGTTGTGAAGAATGAGAAGAGGGTGGACAAGAGAGAGAAAGAGAGCAGCAGGAGAGAATGGGGTTTATGAAGAAAACTCCGACGATTCGAATGAATTTGTAATTTTTAAGTTCTGTTCGTGGGGCACGCCGGTGGAAACGGGAGAAAAAGTTGATGAGACCACTAGCGTGTTCGGTAGCAAGGTGATCAAGGAGGTCATAGAAGTTTCGGGTGACAAGGAACTCGTTAGAGATATGAATTCTGGCCAGTGGAGATCCAAGCATTTCCCTGAATCGATCGTGATTGTAATCAAGGTAAACTCCTCCGTGTTATTAACTTTGTTAGCACAATCAGGATATCAATAACACGTTGCCTAGATATATGCGCAGCAGTAAATTGAGAGTTTGTCCACTGCTTAGCTAGAAAGAAGAAAATGCTCGAGAACCTCAATGGCATTCAAATATTCACACATGAACCGAAATAGCCTCGAGTCCTGCCTGTGTATTATGCATAGAACGCACCCGGTCGGTAAGCTTTTTCGGCTTCACGTCTGCAGGCTGTATATTATAGTTGTACACGAACGAAATTTTCGAAAAACTTTCGAAAGATTTTTCGAATTTTTTTTCGTTCGTAATGGTCTAGAGCGTGAGGATGATTTCAAGGATTGAGGAAGCAGCGATTCGATTAAGCTTGAATTTTCAGAATGCGATCTGACATTTGAATACACACAAAGTTATGGTGATATACTAAAAATCTGGGCCGGAAATGCAACCAGTTCATTGGAAACTTTAAACATTGCGCCGAATGATAGAGGTACGCAATCCATTAGAAGAACACATAAAAGAGGGGCTGATAATTGGAAGTACATACTATATTTGAAGTACAGCTCTATAAGAGGTACATTTTAAATAGAGGCCTGAATATTAAAAGTATGTTTTCCATTTTCGATCTTGTCTGACGCATGGACCAAGCGGCGGGCCGGGCGGGGCTGGCGGCCTCACTGAAGAATGGGGTTTTGATTCGTGCCTAGTGATCTACCGCCACGGCCTCGTCCATTCATCAGGCTAGAATTATTGCGCGACCTCTATGTAAATGTACTTCTAAAAGAGAAAATGCGGTAGTTATTTTCTGTTACCTGAATATGTGCGTACCACTTAATGATTTCTTCCAGAACTTCTTATTAGTAGATATCCACTATCTAGCATATGAGCATATGGAATTTCCGAATAGATTTTCCTCATAGCTCAAAAATCATGTGGTGCACAGATAACTCAAACTTGGTATAGTAATATCCATTCGACCGCGAGATTTTAAGCTATGATTGTAAGAAGTGTGGAGGAGTTTCAGTTTTAACGGTATACACAAGTCTTTCCTGCTCTACAAAAACTGATAGGGTCCTTATAATACCACGCAACTACCGAAGGAATGACACATTGTTGTGTTGTCTTTCGCGAACATTATTCAAAGGAAGTGTTGATTTATCGAAGCATCCAGTTAGCTGACATTAGATGAGAAACGAATGATGTCCGAAGGATATTCCTGAAATGCTGCTCATTGCTCG
This sequence comes from Aplectana chamaeleonis, assembly GCA_029168955.1. Taxonomy (NCBI): domain Eukaryota; kingdom Metazoa; phylum Nematoda; class Chromadorea; order Rhabditida; family Cosmocercidae; genus Aplectana; species Aplectana chamaeleonis. Next base: position 283,957 of record JAPDOI010000550.1, on the reverse strand, counting down.
TGATCAGAAAGGATGCAGAGGGTCCCACGTTTGCGTTCGGGTAGGTTTGACCCTCATTAAAGGCACAGTACACCCTCAGACATGAATTTGGTGATTTTTAATTGAGTGTGTAGTAGACCCCTCCTATATAGCACGTGCCAAGTGGGAGATCTCAATTCCTCCAAGTAGGCGAGATATAAACGACCACCACAGGCCCGACCTCCTTCGCTCACCACCACGGGTCACATCCCTTAACAGATCCCCGTACTCGACAGCGGTTAGATGAATGGATGAATTCTCAACAAGTCTTCGTTCTACAGTCCACTGCCGGACTGTCTCCATATCCTGTCTCGCTCTCGCGCAACGATAGCGAACGAAGAGAAATACAGGCTTGAGACAAGTCGTCCACCAATTTTTCACCCTCAAAATATAGGCATCTTTAAAAAGCCATAACTCTTTTCATAGGGGGTCGTCGGCGATTTGAAAGATACCGTTTACATCAGCGGGCGACTCTCTCCAAGATCAACATTGAACCGCTTTCCTGGGTGTCATATGCCTTTAAGGCGAACGTCAGCAAGCGCCTAGGACAAAACCACACAAAACAACTTAAAAGCGGCTATAATTACTAGGATAACTACGCCCGTTCGTGTTCTTGCTCCATCCTCAAATGACCAGTTTTTCGAGAGCACTTACTGGTTAGAAGAAAATGAGTTATAGGCTCGGGATCGATGAAGCCAGATGTGTGAATCAAGTTGTGATTTAGGCAACTGTTATAATCAAGGAAATTGCTCCTTTCAGTGGTTCTCGTCGGATTCTCAGTTTGTTTTGAAGACCCAGCTGCCACAGAGACCAACCCATCTGGCTTTCTACCGGAACAAAAATAGGTCAAACCTTTCCAGGGAAGACCCTGCTTCTAGTGAACTGATAGACTAAATGCGCAAGCGCTCGAGATTTCGTTACTTGAAGACAGCAGACACGCTCGAAAAAAGTTGTTGAGTTACCTACGTTACTAGGGTCGTATGGCTCCTAGTAGAATGCTCACGCCGTTGTTAGCGTCGAAAACGAGTCAAAAGTACTAAATTTGAGCAATGCAAATCGAAAAATTTTTGCAATCCCCCCCCTGAGCTTCGACAATCCCCGCCCCAAAACACAAACTCGTCCAGACAGATCGTTCTATTACGGTCACTTTGGCTGGTTTTTTATGCTTCCAACGAGGCGAATGTTCCAGTGCAGGCTGTAAAGTATAACGGCTTCTCTATCTCAACCGTTTAATTGCTAATATTCGCTGGTTCAACTGCGCGCTGAGCAACTCCTCCACTTTTACCCGATGACAAATCAACCGTTATTCCTCTACTTGCATACAGTTTTCGCTGGTTCGCCATACTACCAGCCCCTGACCCTCGATTTATGTCAGAAAATCGATATCATTTTCAGCGTATCTGCTAGACACGTGCGTTCGCGTATGTACCGCACTCACGAGTTCACTTGCGTACTGAACGCACACACTTGCGTACCGACCGTGAAGACTGACATACCGACCACACCCACCAGTCTGCTAGCGTACTCAACGCGGACGATTGCGTATTGAACGCAAACCCTTGCGTACCGATCGCGCATGCTGACGAATCGATCTCAACAACAAGTTTGCTTGCGTACTGAACGCGGGCGATTGCGTACTGAACGCTGAAACTTGCGTACCGACGGTGCATACCGACAAATCGTTCTCAACCGCCAGTTTGCTTGGGTACTGAACGCGGGCGATTGCGCACTGAACGCTGGCACTTGCGTACTGACCGCGCAGACTGTCAAACCAATCTCAACCACCAGTTTGTTTGCGTACTGAATGCGGGCGATTCCGTATTGAACGCGAGCGATTGCGTACCGACCGCGCTAACTGATAGAACGACCTCACCGACCAGTTTTTTTTGCGTACTGAACGTGGGCGGTTGCGTACCGAACGCTACCACTTGCAAACTGACTGGGTATGCTCACGTACCAACCGCAGCAAAGAGTCATAATCCTTACTGACCGCGCACAAGGATGAATGCGCGCGGTCAGTACGTCTCTATGGAATTTCGCGAGCGGTTGGTACGCAGCCTAGGCGTGTCGACCGCGTGCACTATTTTGTTTGCGCGGTCAGTACGCAAATGCGCGCGTTCGACACGAAATGCATTCTTCGTCCGCAGTCAGTACGATAGTGGCACGCGGTCAATACGAAACGCGATTTTTCGCCCGCGGTCGGCCCACCCCATTGTCTGAGATTCCACGGGTAATTTGCCGACAGGCGAAGCGCAACCTCACTGAACAGGCTCCATTCTGCTCGGCCTAAATTAAGATAAGAAAACACCAGAATAGGGAGCGAGAGAGTTGGAGAGATCGATATGGATAAAGACGGGGACATGGTCACTTGGCAAAGTGGTTGAGGTGGACCATGAGCAAGAGTTAGAGAGGTTGGACGAGACAAGAGATATGTCTGGGCTGGAAGATCGGCCGTTGGTAGGGAGGCGAGTGGGCTGATCATCGTTTAAGATGACCAGGTCACACTCCCATGCCCATTCTTCGACGTCATTTCCTCTAGCGTCAGAATCAAGTGACCAACAAAAGGTGTGAGCATTAAAATCGCCCGCGAAGACAACCGAAAATGAGAGGGAGCAGTCGTTTAGCTGCTTAAGTAGAGGAATATGATCGTAAGATGGGGGGGGCAAGAGGTGGTGGGAGGAATATATATGTTGAAAAGAGAAAGGGGTGTTTTAAATAGAAGATGGATTGGAAGGTACTCGAGAGTACCATCCGTGGGGTGTTGGGTATGAGGTGGGAGGGGAGAGAAGATAAAACAAAGGTTGAAACTCCTCCGCCAAGAGCTGACCTTGGAGTATGGAACGCAGTGTAGCCCGGTATATTAGGATGAGGACGGGTAGGTGATGGAGAGAGCTTGGTTTCTTGAACCATGAGCACGTCTGGATGGTAAGTACGTGCGAAGAGAGAGAGCTCGAAAAGTTTAGTACGAAGGTCGTTGAGATTGATATGTACAATGGAAAGGGGGCGATTTGAGGAAGAGGAGTCAGAGTTGGTAGGTGAAGAGCATAAAACACAGCGAAAAGCAGAGTTGTGATGCCTCACAGAACTGAGACCCGAACAGGAGAGATGCACCCACCTTTGGCATTCGAAGCACTGGACGCTGGTATCTCTCCAGGTGACATCCTTGCCGCACGTGGCGCATAGGTACTTCTGAGCGGGTCCAGGATTCCTCTCCACGCCGGACCTTAGCAGGAGAATCCGAAGGAGAGACGCGGCCTGCCAGCACCTCTCCCATGACAAAAACCCTCTTCGTGGAGGGGATAACGTCGGTTTGCACAGAGGTGATCTTCTTTCCTCCACACTGCCACGGCATGAACGTACGACATCTCGGCAGCGGTATCGTCTTTTACAACTCTCTACTCTCTGTTGTTCCGTTCTTTCCTTCGGACCCTAACTCATCCTGTTTTGCCTAAAATTTTCTTCCATTTTTGATTAGCCCCATTTTTTACCTGTGACAACCACCGTGAATATGTTCATCCAACCTGACAACTATTCCAGGCCGGAGAATAGTGCCACTGAAATAAGACGCTTCAGTGCGTTTCTCGCCGTTTTTTCGTAAATTTGGTAAGACCGGGTTGGCAACGCACACTGCCGTTAATCTAATCTAAAGCAGTGTTGCTGATTCGGACCAGGGATGAGCAGAGTTCCGCGTTATGAAACCCGCAATTTCGCGCAATTTTGGCATTTCGCGTTTCGCACTCCGAAACCAGATGAAAAAAAAACTTTTGTTCCGAAAACCGATTTTCGAAATTTCATATTTTTATTCCGCTCATCCCTGATTCGGACCTATGATGGCGTACGGGAACGATGCTATGCTTTGATAGAGCACCTTACGGCGGTGATTCACGGCTGCACCAACAGAATTTGCAGCGGATCACCTTCACCAACGTATAGAAAACAGTTAAACTAACGATAGGAGTGCAGTGAGTAGATTGACCAGCATGATACTGGCGACAAGCATATACGTGAACACTGTTATCGGAATAAGCGAAGATCGGAAGAGGCAACGCATATCATATGTGTTCGCCGTCCACATCGATTGCCAGGTGACATCTGCACACCCCGTGACTGAGCCTAGAGAACTAAAGATTTTCTGAGATTTAGGGGATTTTGCCTCAAGAGATTAAGGGGATCTCTTGAGATACAATCAAGTTTAGATTCGGAAGTTTCAATAATGATCGCAATACAATACCGCCCCTATCTTTTGGTCATTGGGCGTGCTAAAGCGCCGGAGCGCGCCGTTTGGCGTCGTTTTTGAATAACTCGCTTGAAACTGGTCCAATCGGAAAATGGAAGCCAAATTCGGAATAAGCATCAAAAATGCGATCTACTGAATGTATAAAATTTTAAAATGGAACTCAGTGGAAGATTTTGGGTTACGGTAGCCATCCAATGTCCCTCGTGCCCAAATGGGGCTGGCGTTTAAGTGTTGTGATAAGTAGATTTCTTGACGTTTCCTCGTATTTAGCACATTCATATGCCATTGGTTATCCTCTGCATTTCTTCTGAAACATTTTGACAGCGAAAAAATTAACAAGAATTCATAAAAAAGTCATTTTTCCTAACAATTTATGGATTTACTGTGGCAAAATCCCGAAGTTCTTCTATATTAGTGACTTATTCTGAGATAAATTGCAAAACTTCGACGAGAATTCAGATATTGAAAGTTGAACGGAAATCGCGCCTTGAAATTTGGTTCAATTATTTGATATCACATTCAAAAAAGGTAGGTATCAGAGCGCATTTCAACAACCATGTAAGGAATTCGCTTTGCAATCTTTGTTTTTTCTCCTCACACGAAGAAATCATGTTCAGAATCAGCCAGCGTACGGAAATGCACCAAAAGTGAACAGTTAAAAAACAATTCATTCAAAAATTAAAAATTTTATAAAGTGACCAATTTCAATTGTCATGCTGAAATACTCCTCGAGTTCTATGTTCTTCGTGTATAGCGCATGAACTTGTTCAGAAAATGTTTCGAAAGTATAGAATTCCTAAACTTTTCCAATTATTTTCCAAAAAAATAAATAAATTATCGAAAGTGAATTTTTACTGAGACTACAAAATTTTGAATTTCTTTCCAGATCTCTCTTTGAATTCCATGCATTTCTAGTTTTATTATATAAATTTATTTCGAAAATGTGGGAATCGTGAAAATCTTCAATCTTTTTTTCCCGAAAAAAAATTGAAATTTGAATTTTCTCTTAATTTCCATTTTCAGTGTGAAAACATTCTGGGAATGTTTCACTGTTCATGTAGAGCGCAAAAGTTTGATCAGCATTCATTTAAAAATGCTGCATTAAAAAAATAAATTCTTTCCGCAAAAAAAAAATTTAAAATTTAAAAGTTGAATTTTCATTAGGAGAACAATTTTTAAATTTGGATACCAGAACCTTCTTTGAATCCCATGAATCTCGCCACAAGAGATTGTTTCAAGAATGCGTTAATCTAGGAAATTTTCCATTTTTCTTCCGAAAAAAGAAATGCAAAAAGTGAATTTTCAATAAAATTACCAATTTTGAATTTCTTTCTCGAACACTTCTGGATTTTCTTACTATTGGAGTTCCAGTCGCGACAAAAGGTTTTTCTAGCCTTGCTACGCGGAATCCCGTCACCAGTGTGGTAATTTTGAAAATTTCGAATTTTTCCACAAAAAAATTAAATATTAAAATTGCATTTCTGAGAAAGGACCGGCTTCAGAACTCATTCCAGATCCGTTCTAGAACTCCATAATATCTCGAATTCACCAATTATATTGAATAAATACAATTGTAGGAATTGGTGTATGAGCACCCCGTCGTTCGGCCCTTCACCCCTCGCATGCCAGGCCATTACCAACGGGGGGTAGACAATAGGCACTCTGCTGTGGGCGGAGCCAGAGGGGCGGGCCCGACGATTTTTTGCCTTTTGCACAAACTGCCGCAATGAGTGTTGATTGTTAGGGGCTGAGCAGAGTGCCACCGCGGCGCGGCGCGGCCTGGTAATTGAGAGCCGTATTGATAGATCGCGGCGATCTATCAATACGCCTCTCCATCATCAGACCGCGCCGCGCCGCGGTGGCACTCTGCTCAGCCCCTAAGGGGTCTAACTAGGGAACCTCGCATCAGGGTCAAGCGGGGCGTTGCGTGATTTTTCGGAATCGTAGCGACTCCCCCTACCCCTCAATTTTTTTCCGAAACCCAAAATTTTTGCAATCCCCCTCCGGAAGCGCGATTTTTGGGCAGCTTATATTTGACCACTCAAACTCTCAGACACCGAAAACTCGTTCAGTAGTCGGCTTCATGCGTCTAAAACTTTATAAATCCTACGATTCTTCCCGTTGGTGACCAAAAACACCGAGAATTTTAGGAATATTTTCATCAAATTTTGATTTTCGGACCGAAATCCTTGCGATCCCCTCTAACCTGCTGTGTCGGAGCAAAATTTTTGCGACCCCCCCCGTCACCCCCGTTGCGAAATTCCGCAACGCCGCTTGACCCTGCCTCGCATGGTGTACCCCCGGATCAGAAAGCTGATAGATGTTTTCTAGTTACGCCCTCTTCGAATCTGAACTCGGATTTTACTACAGATATGTGTCTTCGAATATGAACTCGGATTTTACTACAGATATCTGCGAAAAAGTTATAGCCTGTCAAAGTTCGTATTTACCGCCTTTTTTTGCTATCAAAACGCGCATTCTCTGATGAACTCTTGGGATGATCCCCAACCCAAACTCATTCCATCCCCACCGACAGCTGGGGACGATCCCCCAAAGTGGGCGGAGTTGGTCCCTCCTAAGTTTGCTATTGGGAGGGACAGGGTTGAGTTTTGCAGGGACTTGGTTGGCCGCGGTTGGTCCCTCCTAAGTTCGCTATTGGGAGGGACCAAAGTTGAGTTTTGCAGGGACTAGGTTGGCCGTGGTTGGTCCCTCCTAAGTTTGTTATTGGGAGTGACCAAAGCTGAGTTTTGCAGGGACTTAGTTGGTTCTGTGAAGCCGTTCTTAGGGAGCTGGGTCTGAAAATGCTTACCATACCGCTTACCTTTCCGCTAGCTTCCTCGATCGCTATGTGTGTACAGTGCTAAAACTGCTCAGTAGACTTACGCATTTCCTCACAGTATCAAAACGTTAATCAACACAAAATCTATCAAAAATTCACTTCAATGCAATTTCCTTCAAAATCAAAGCATAATCCAAAATCAAAAACTGAAAAAAACGCTAACAACACAGTATGAATCTCATACATGAAGAAAATGAGGTCTTCTCACAAGCTGCAAGCAGCAATGATACAGGTTTAACATACACAGGATTAACGCCATTCAGAAATGATATTTCATAATTTCACACCAAGAAAACCAGCGGCCATGGATAGAAAATCTTCAAATGAAGGGCAAACTATCCTGGGAAACCGGAAGGCTGCATTTAATGCAGGTCCCACAAAGTGAAATAGAGAAGGCTAAAAACGCGCCCAAAATGAGAATATACATGAAAATCAACAAGAATATAAACCAAATTGAAACGATTCCGGCCAAGACGAGCTCCGTCTTCAACGTTCACTCATCATTACTGCGCAGTGGTAGACGGCTCATTCGCGACTACTCTCCTCTTCTGAAATGTGTATTGTTACACAAGAAACAAATCTGAGAGTTTTGACGAGAATTAGCTGCGAAATGCCTGCTTGTCGCGTAATAGCCGTCAAATAATGGTTGCCGCGAAATAGCCGCAGAATAATCGCTAAATAACGCTGGCCGCGAAATGGCCGCCAAATATGTGGTATGTTGATCCGCGCCCTACTCTGGAAAGGTAAGGGTAAAATCGGGTTCCTTAATCACCCATTATTACTGCTTCCCCTTACATGAGCGTATTTTCGTTATGATTGATAGTATCGTTGTCTATAATTCTGAATGAACTTAAGACCGGCAATAAAAGTTTGCAGCATAATTTCTAGATTGGTGGCTGTGTTAAAAGCACCAGTTGCCAGGAAATAAACGAGAAATAGCCTCCTCCAGGATCCGCAGCGGCTCCTGGAGGGCTATTTCTCGGCCGAGCAATGGCCGCGAAATAGCCTGGATGTAGCCCACCAGGAGCCGCTGCAGAGCCTGGTGGGCTATTTCGCGGACAACGGGGTCTCGACCGGGCACTGGCCGCGTAATAAACCAGAAATAATCGAGAAATAGCCGCAAAATAGTCGAGAATTAGCCCACCGGGAGCCGCTGCGGAGCCTGGGGGGGAGGCCATTTCTCGGCCAAATCTTTCAGAGAAATAAAAAAAAACAAATTGGCTTACCGGCTTAGCAATGGGATTATTTCTCTGCGAAGGGTGAATTGGCGTACCGCAGCTCTAAAAAAATCATATACTCTCAATCTTTGGGCCATACTCGTTGAAATGACTATGATTTTTTCCTTTTAGAAGTCTTTCGATATACTTCTGGTCGCTAAAGTTTCCACCTACTAGAACACAACGCAACATTATGTAACCAGCTACAGATTGGCATCGCCGCTAGCCCACCCCCCTCCCCTTCCTCTACGCCAATTCTATCTCCATGGACTTAATCTATCAGTTTCTTACGCAGCTTCTTTTGAGATTTAACAGCTTTCTACGGCTCATTTCAGCTTCTTTCCTAAACCCCTTTACTCTTTCAGACATCTATCGCATTATTCCTACAGCTCATGCTGCCCTGTCAGCTCTCTCGACGTTCTGCGAACCCCTTTTAAAGGCATATTGCACGCTCCCTTAGGGAAAACTTTCCTTCATCCCTTACATTTTTAAACTTCTTTCTGGAGCTCTGTAAACATTACATGAACTCCCTGACTTAGGTCTATTTACAACAGAATTATGGAATGAACACACCCTGACTAGGTACTGCTTTAAAGGCAGTGTTCACGATAATCTTCACTTTTGAGATTATTTGCTACATCGATTGCTTGGCCCCCGGGTAGAACTGAAATGACGAAGAAACGGAGAAAAATGCAATACAAGGGCACCAAATCCTTTACTCTCACCCCACCTTATTACTCTCACTGGAACTGTTCATTGTGACAACAAAATCTTTTGTGGACCCGCCTTTTGCAATTCTCTACTCTATGTTGCTCTGTTCTTTCCTTCTGACCTTAGCTATTACTGTTTTGCCTAAAATATCCTTCCATTTTTGATTACCCCCATTTCTCACCGGTGACAACCACCATGAACATCTCAGAAAAATGAAAACATGTTACGTGTAATATAAAGTGTAAGATACTTGAGACATTCAAGTATATTACCTTTATATCGCATGTAACCTACACTTATATTACATGTAACATACACTTATATTTCATGTAACTTAATTAGAGCTGCAAGTTGAAGCTCGATGTTTTAAGGGTTGGAGCTGCAAGTTCCTGGGTCAGGGTCTCTCTTCACACGGAGGGAGGAGCACGGACGAGATTTATTGCTGACGCGACGCGCGCGGCGGAAGTTCTATTCCCATCACTAGAGCGCGTTTGCCGAAGGCTCGCGAGTTTTCATGACATTTCATTTTTTGATTGATTCTCAGATGACTTTTTCTTTATGTTCACTGGTTGTTCTTTTCATTATCTTATCCTGCACACTCATTTCAATAACTTGTACTGGTTTTCGGCGGCAGCGATCCCATCACTGCATCTAAAGTGATGCTCGATTTAACTTATTATGTATTACACTTTCAACGGCACGAGAACAAACAAAATTTATTGAAATGGGTGTGCAGAATAGGATAATGAGAGGAACCATCGGTGAACATATAGAAAAAGTCATATGAGAATCAATCAAAACATGAAATGTCATGGAAAAAAACCCACCTTTGGCAAACGCGCTCTAGTTCTGGGGATAGAAATTCCACCGCGTGCGTCGCGTCAGCAATAAATCTCGTCCGTGCTCCTCCCTCCGTGTGTAGAGAGACCCTGACCCCAAGTTCTTTGCTACTGCTTCAGGTACTAATCACCAAGCTTTAATCTCTCTTGGACATCCCCGGAGCTTAAAACTTGCCGCTCCTCAGATGAAGCAGCAAGCTTGGACCCCACAGCTTCTATGATGAAGCAATGGGCTTAAGCTTGCTTCTAAAATATTGCATGTCGCTCCCTCTAATCCTCGCCACGATCTTAACGAATCATGAGGAGTGAGGGATCAACGTCTCGGCCAGGGCGTGTGACCACTCTGTCGAATGTCAATCTCATGGGCCTGCACTCATCGGTAAGGTATGAGGCGGCCCGTATGCTGTGCAGGTTTGCAGAAAGTGTTCAGCATGGGCCCTCAGTTGCTGGGGATATTTGAATTATGTTACACTTATACTACATGTAATTTACTTGAGTAGAGATAATTCACATGTAACCTACACTGACGGAGATGTATTACAAGTATATTGTAATCGTCTCTTATGTTACAAGTATTATGTTTTCACCATCGAAAACATATTACTTGCGACATTTCGCCTGCGAGCGAGGAACCGATATTTTACATGTAACATACATCGGTCGAGATAATTTGCAAGTAATATACATTAGCCAATTTATATTACATGTATATTAATTCATGCCTTCTAAATTACATGTAATATGTTTTCATTTTTCTGAGATGTTGACCCAACCGGACAACTAGTCATGTTATAGAATAATGACACCAAAATACGACGTTTTAATGCGTTTCTCGCCGTTTCTCCGTAATTTTGATAACACTTTGGGGCCAACGCATTGGTTTATTTTAGAAACTCAGGCACGAAAATCATCGTGAACACTGCCTTTAAGTGGAACTGCTTGTGGGGACGAAGGAAATCTTTCAAAAACTTCACAACTGTGTTGCTCCATTCAAACCTTTGGATCCTACCTAATGCTGTTTTGCATAATATAGTCCTTCACCTTCAGCGGTGGCGGCCACCGAGAACTCATTCATTCTACCGGACAACTAGTCCAGGCCAGACAATTCTTTCACTGAAATGAGACGTTTCAATCAGTTTTTCGTCGTTTCTTCGTGGTTCCTGCAACACTTGTCGGCCAGCCCCTTTTTTGGTGTGGGAAACTCAGAATCAAAATTCATAGTGCTTTTAAGCACAACGCAGCATGAAAAATGTACTGTTAGTTCGAATGAGTCCGTCCGCCCACGCGGTCGGTGTAGGTGTTAAGCGACCGTCGCGAAGGCATTTTTCGGAAGAGCCTTCCTACGGCTGAAAACAGCTAACTGGGATTTTATTCTCTATCTGTCTAATATTTCCTCTAATCGATTTACTCGTCCGAAAAAATGTCTTCGCGCCCACCGCTCATCATGCAGGCTGACTGCATGGGCGAACCGTATCAGTGGCACAGACTATAAGCAGCGGCAGCTTTTCGGTTGCCGTGAACTTCGCTGCTAGCCCCTCCCTCATACCAACTCTAAGTCCACGAAATCGATCGAACAGCTTTTTATTTGGCTGCCTCTGAAGACCTGGTATCTTTATGAGACCTCTTTTACGCTCCTTCTGAAGTCCTCCAACCCTCGAAGACCTCTAACACACTCTTTCAGAAGCACTACTTCTCCTCCACTATCTCTTGCAGGCTCCATATGGAGCCCTGCTCTAGAAGAAATTGTGTCGAAGCTACCGGGAATCTATCTCGAACCTGAATTTTACCGAGAAATTGACGCAAAACTATCGCTAGGTCGGGAACTACTGCGAACATAACGCGAAATCACCGTAGAACTACCCAGTGGCTGCCGAAAAACTACCGAAAAACGAAAAAATTATGAGAAGAAGTGTGCCGCGTTTTTGCCGCGGATTTACCGCGAAAATACAGTGATAAGACAACAATCATTCCTACGAGAGTGCCCCAGTGCAACATAAATGGAAAAAATATTAAAAATATTACCTGATAAATTGTCTCAGTCCTTTGCTCTAGATTAATACTGTAGAAATTGGTTGCCACTGTTTGTTTTCTGGCCATAAATGGTTTCCCTGAAAAATGCTGATTGAAAGAATAAGCTAAATTTCCTATCAGACGACAAGCTCTGCGTGAATTCCAATAAAACTTCAAAATACAAAATGGGCAGGCAAGAAGTTCAAAAGATTTCAAATTCAAAACAAAAACTAAAATGAAAAACTAAAATGAGCAACCATCAAAAGAAGAAATGCAGAATTGCTGCAATCGATGTTTCGGCGATCCACATGATTGCTCCACGTGTCAGTTTGGGGATGCTCCCTGTGTTCACTGGGCATTTTAGTGAGCCCGTAGGTTTGGGGACGCTCCCCCGCAATCGATTGAACACATCCAGCAAAGGAGGGACGAATGCCCTACCAAGTCCCTCCCAAAGGGGCGGGGCTAGAGAATGCATGTCGGCGGCCAACCTTTAGTCCCTAATGACGTGGCCACGGCCGTCGGGTTGGGGACGATCCCCTGAGTACATCAGAGTTAGTGTTGGCGAATTGCGGAAGCGGACCTCATGCTTGTGTTCAGCGCCCAAAACTACCACACTGAGCAGATTTAGGGTGAGGGCAGAATTTGCGGTCCTAATGAAAATTCGACTTCAATATTTCTTTTTTTTTTGGAAAACTTACCCAAAGTTCTCATGAATTCCATGTTTCCGAAACAATTCCACAGATGTTTTCGGAATGTAATTAACTGACTGAATATCATACTGAATTTCATGAGGTTTCATACTCGTTAGGGTTTCATTCACTGACAAATGTGATCGATAATCGGCCTGAATGGGCTATGCGTCGGTAGAGCGACCTGGCGTTGGTAATGGCCTGGCATGCGAGGGGTGAAGGGCCGAACGTCGGGGTGCTCATACACCAATTCCTACAATTGTATTTATTCAATATAATTGGTGAATTCGAGATATTATGGAGTTCTAGAACGGATCTGGAATGAGTTCTGAAGCCGGTCCTTTCTCAGAAATGCAATTTTAATATTTCATTTTTTTTTTGTGGGAAAAATTCGAAATTTTCAAAATTACCACAATGTGGACGGGGTTCCGCGTAGCAAGGCTAGAAAAACTTTTTGTCGCGACTGGAACTCCAATAGTAAGAAAATCCAGAAGTGTTCGAGAAAGAAATTCAAAATTGGTAATTTTATTGAAAAATCAGTTTTTACATTTCTTTTTTTGGAAGAGAAATGGAAAATCTCCTCGAATAACGCATTCTTGAAACAATATCTTGTGACGAGATTCCTGGGATTCAAAAAAGGTTCTTGTATCAAAATTTAAAAATTGTTCTCCTAATGAAAATTCAACTTTGAAATTTAAAATTTTTTTGCGGAAAGAATTTATTTTTTCAATGCAGCATTTTTAAATGAATGCTGATCAAACTTTTGCGCTCTACATGAACAGTGAAACATTCCCAGAATGTTTTCACACTGAAAATGGAAATTAAGAGAAAATTTAAATTTCAATTTTTTTTTTCGGGAAAAAAGATTGAAGATTTTCACGATTCCCACATTTTCGAAATAAGTTTATATAATAAAACTAGAAATGCATGGAATTCAAAGAGAAATCTGGAAAGAAATTCAAAATTTGTAGTCTCAGTAAAAATTCACTTTCGATAATTTATTTATTTTTTTGGAAAATAATTGGAAAAGTTTAGGAATTCTATATTTTCGAAACATTTTCTGAACAAATTCATGCGCTATACACGAAGAACATAGAACTCGAGGAGTCTTTCAGTATGACAATTGAAATTGGTCACTTTATAAAATTTTTAATTTTTGAATGAATTGTTTTTTAACTGTTCACTTTTGGTGCATTTCCGTACGCTGGCTGATTCTGAACATGATTTCTTCGTGTGAGGAGAAAAAACAAAGATTGCAAAGCGAATTCCTTACATGGTTGTTGAAATGCGCTCTGATACCTACCTTTTTTGAATGTGATATCAAATAATTAAACCAAATTTCAAGGCGCGATTTCCGTTCAACTTTCAATATCTGAATTCTCGTCGAAGTTTTGCAATTTATCTCAGAATAAGTCACTAATATAGAAGAACTTCGTGATTTTGCCACAGTAAAATCCATAAATTGTTAGGAAAAATGACTTTTTTATGAATTTTTGTTAATTTTTCCGCTGTCAAAATGTTTCAGAAGAAACGCAGAGGATAACCAATGGCATATGAATGTGCTAAATACGAGGAAACGTCAAGAAATCCACTTATCACAACACTTAAACGCCAGCCCCATTTGGACACGAGGGTCATTGGATGGCTACCGTAACCCAAAATCTTCCACTGAGCTCCATTTTGAAATTTTATACATTCAGTAGATCGCATTTTTGATGCTGATTCCAAATTTGGCTTCCATTTCCCGATTGGACCACTTTCAAGCGAGTTATTCAAAAACGACGCCAAACGGCGCGCTCCGGCGCTTTAGCGCGCCCAATGACCAAAAGATAGGGGCGGTATTGTAGTAATATGATTGAGGAGGACCCGTTTGTCGGGTCGATACTTTCTGCCGAAGACGTATGATACTGTTCGAAGGATTTGATTAGAAAGCGCGCGATAACGCGTTTTCGCATCTCGTTCGTCCTTTTTGAATATCGCGCTTCAAACCTTTTGTTGAGCGAAACTGGGGTGATATTCATAATTCTGCCGTTGAGTGCTATCCAATGGTAGCTGGCGCGCCCTAGAAACTTATTTGGTGAAGGCTTTCTTTATGATAATTATGACTTTATGACTTTTCTTTAACATTGTTCTTGGTTCTACGACGAGATAGAATTGGAATAGCCCTCGGAAGCAGAAGAGCGTCGGAAAAAGGGGCCTAAGATCTCTCTATAGCAAAAAACTGTTCAGAAGAGATTCGTGATGGTCTGGCTGCGCCCCCTTGGGTCCCACTTTTTGTCACCAACACCCGCGGCTGTTTCACTTCCTTGCGCTGACGTGCGATCATCCAGGGTTTAGAGGGCGGGGGGGGCAGCCTAACCACTGGAACATTCTTCTAGAGGTCATTGCTTTAGAGCAAGCGTTCGGTCCTGTTCTTTGTTCGGTACTTGCCTCCAAGACCTAAAACAATTGTTTCTCATCGAAAACTCAAAAAAGAAGTTTATCATGAGCGCTGCCTTTGACCTAAATGCAACCAAACTCTATTGTCCCTGATGTTTGCTAAGGGACTATAGCTTACCGATCTTATCCTCATCGTCCACTTCCCCAAAAATCTCGAACGCTCCGTTTTGAAACATCATCCATGCGAGAGAGTGATTCGATCTAACACCATATTCTTCTGCAAGAAAGATGAATTTCACACTTATTCTAACAAATCTTCCCTCTTAAGTAACTTTTTCCACAAAACATGGTAGAAAACAACGGTCAAAGAGTTTGAGACAAGTTGCCATCCGCAACTTTGCCGTTATCGATGCCATTTGCACGAGTTCTCGACTTTTCCGTGTTGAAGCAGAATTGACGAGAACTCTTGTCCTCCCTCAATGCTCTGCCATATCCTGTGAACACGTCATTTCACTACGAGAGTGATAACGATGGGGGCGGAGATCTAAGAAATAAATACAAATTTACTAAAAGATTGCAACGATAATTCCTTGTCGCACAAACATTTCCTAGTTAATCAAGGATTCAATGAAGGACGGTAATTTCATGTATGTGATTAAAACTGCTTGGCCGAAATCAGAGACTTTTCCATTGCATCCCACACGCTTCGGGTTTTCTTGTCCAGTACGCAACGCCCTCTTCTCTACGACCCAAAAAAGCGGCAACCCAACAGGGTTCGTTGGCCATTATTTCAATCCATGCTTTAGCAGATTGCTAACCAGCAACATTTACTGTGCGGGTAAACACCCCTTGTGTTCACAAGACTTTCAACCATGGGCATTCGACCGGGTGATCAGTAACCCGAGTCGAGTATCCACCCCATGTTCCCCAGGTATGTACACCATAGTCGATGAAAGTGTAGGGCACTTGATATCTCAATGCAAGCTACATGCTTCCTTTTCCAGCTCGTGCTGAGTTGAGTATTTTATGACGTCTACCTTTCTGATCGTATCTCATATATGAGTGTCGTATCTCATACACGTATGCGTTTCGCAGTAAAAATTGCTCACTTTGTCTCTGAAGCCCCTGTCATAGTTGGACAATAATCCGTGGTCCCATTTGAGTGATATGCAAGTAAAGCCCACAAAACAAGAAATAAGGACAAAAAATGTCTACTGGTATTCCGCCCCAAGTTGTACGTATCCCCTCGCTGCCCCACCAGATGGAAGTTGGATCAATGAAACGATTAACACTATTCGGCATCCCATCTAGCTCAGGGACGAAATCTGAGATTTTCACATAATTGTGAAGTAGACCCACCCCGTATACCACTTGCCAAGTGCGAGCTCTCAATTCCTCCGAACAAGCGATATATGTATGGGAGGAAGCCACCCTGGGGCGCCCACCTCGGGAAGCCACTTTGGCCCGCCCCTTTTACGATCTTTCGAGCTCACCAGTGGCGGGATGAACGATGCTTGCCGATCAAAATCTCCGTTCTTCCCTTCATTCTCAGCTTCTCTCTTCATTCAGGTCAGCTCGCATGCAGCGGTTGCAAATGGCGAAAGTTACAAGCCTCGGACAACTCGTCCACCATGCTTCGGCAGCTCAATTTATGAGGGGCCATAACTCCGTTCCCATTGGGTCTTGAACGATTCCAGAGACATCATTGGAATCAGCGTGGGACCGTTCCCAAGATAGACATAAAAACATAAAACCGATTCTACTGTGCCTTTGAAGGCAGTGTTCACGATAAATTTCACTATCGATATCTCCACGGTTTACGAAAGGTCTGGTGCCCTAAATAGCAAAGCATGCTTGAAAAGGACACGAAAGACGCGTTTTTGAGCCAAAATAGGCCCTCCCTTGTTTACGTTGATTTTTGAGCGCGGAGGAATTGGCCGCTAGAAGGACGATACCTATCATGAAGCGATCAGCTCACTTATCAGCACTTCCTTCACTTGATCATTCCTGTAATTTGCGTCTTCATTTGTTCATTTCGAGTGGGCGGATCTGGGGCACCAGGGGTGTCTGGGGCACCAAAACGCTTGTTTGCAGCCGTTATTTTGCCGCTCCTGACTCGTTTTCTACCGTTATTTCGACACTGGGAGCCTAGGATCCTTGTCGCCTATCATTTCACTGTGGAAAGTCAACGAGGATGATCATCGTGAACGCTGCGTTTAAGCTTATAGTCCAGTGCGTTGCAAAATCACACGACACCTCATGTTCTGTGGTTCGGAACTTCGTGCTAATTTAGGGGCAAGCGGTTAATGCCGATCGACGCAGCACCGTCAAAAACTTCAGGGTACAGTCTTTCAGGAAAGTCGATCAGGTGCCAAGAATCTGGCACCGAATAATGTTGAAAATGGCCGCTGCAAAATTATACTACATAGCTGACGTACCCGGGAACATTTCGATTCTTCATCCTCTATGTATATGAACACTGAAGATGAGAATTATCAGGGTCATTGAGTTTATAGTGTGCAGAATTTTATTGGCCCAGAACTCTGTCGAAAACTCGGTTTAACGTGTTGAAAACCAAGTTTTTGGAGGCTTCGACCTCAATCTATGCCCGATTGCCTATAGGCTAGTTTGAAGGGTTCGTATGCGCTGAGAACCACTCGCCGTTTTCTGAGTTTGAGTTATTGGTAGGGCTCACCTGAGAATGTAGGTAGAGTTTGTTTGGTCACCGCCGCATTACATATTGTGAAAATATGGGAGATCGAATACCTCAAATTCTGTCAAAAGAAGCCGGCCTTCCGACTTCCATGTGGCATCAAATGAGAAGAGTAAGTAACAACAAGTGATATCGCGTAAATGAGTATTAGGCTGATCGAAAAGTCTTGGCAGCAAAACAAATTTATCCCAAGAAAAATCGTGAAAAGTGGGGTTATTGCTGGTACACAGGTGCAACACCGAGAACCTTTTGGAAGCTTCCATGGTAGGGGTATATAAGGGCGCGAGCTCGTTCGGGACGGTAACTACAATGGATCTCACCAAAACTCAACTTCGACTTCTTATCTTCTACGAGTGGCGTCGCGGCTCCTCGGCGTCCGAAGCCGTCACCAACATCAACGCTGCAATGGGGAAAGCGTTTCCTACCGAACGGTGGCCCGTTGGATCTCCCGCTTCAAGGACGGAGATACGGACTTGGAAGACAAACAGACAGACTGCTGTGCTGCTTCTGGGACAAGCGCGGGATGCTCTACTACGAGTTGCTCCCTCAAGGGGAAACGGTCAGCGCTGCCGTGTTTTTACGTCAGTTGGAGGAATTGGCCATCGCCCTGCGAGAGAAGCGCCCGAGACGAGCTACGGTACACCTCCTTCACAATAATGCTCGCCCCCACATCGCGAAGGAAACCGAATCCAAACTGCAGGAGCTGAACTGTCAAACGGTACCCCACCCGCCTTACTCTCCTGACCTTGCCCCTTCTGACTTCCACCTGTTTCGTCCCCTTAAGGCATTCCTGGCTAAAAATACTTTCGCTGATTATGATGCCATTGTGAAGGCTATGGTGACTTCTTCAATTCCCAGTCCCCTGCTTTCTGGGAGAGAGGGATCAATGACCTGCCTGACAGGCGGACCACTGTCATAGCTAATGAGGGAGGCTATATTGTTGATTGAATTGTAATGTTAAAAAAAAGGAACTAATAAATTTGAAAAACCTCGATAAAGTTGCCAAGACTTTTCGATCAGCCTGATAGAAGCTGATGTATCATTTGTTTATAAGCCACTTTAATTTCTCATTTGATGCCACATGGCTGTAGGAGGGCTGGCCTGTTTTAGCGAACTTTTAGGCAATCGGTTTCCCATATCTTGACAATAATGCGTTGATGACGTAGCAAACTTTACCTAAGCTCTGGAAAACCATTAGTGACCTGTGGATTTCGACGCAGCAGAGCGGTGCGCCTCGGCGAAATATAATTAGTGATAAGGAGTTTCCGATCAAAAAGCCATCACTCCGCGCTGTGATAATCGAAAACAGTAGTTCACTTGAAATGAAACAGAGTCCACGTTCCCAGGTGGGCCCAACCAATGATTCAAACCCGAATCTTTAGGCTGATCTACGAGCTTATAATGTCTGCTCTGAGCTTACTAGGGAACCTCGCTAGTCACGTATGGGCTTTTCAGAATCTGTGAACGTTTTTTTTTGGTTAATTCGGACACGCGCTTTCCGATCCTCTCATTAGATTTTGCAACGGACCTCAAGTTAACAAGTTATTACTGCTTAAAATTACTTCCTTGTGATCAAAATCACTTCCTTGTAGTTCATGTTTTTTTTTGTAATTCTCGCATTTTAGCGATTGCTAAATGCCGTAAAGGCAGTGTTCACAATGGTTTTCGTCCCGAGTTTTTCCCATAAAACAATGCGTTGGCCTCCAAGTGTTACCAAAATTATGAAGAAACGGCGAGAAACGCATTAAAACGTCGTATTTCAGTGACATTATTCTATAACGTGGACTGGTCCGGTTGGATGAACATGTTCATGGTGGTTGTCACCGGTAGAAAATCATGTCAATCAAAAATAGAAGAACATTTTATGAAAAGCAGGATTAGTTAGGGCCCTAAGGAAAGAATGGATCGATAAAGATTAGGGAATTTCAAAGGACGGGTTCACAAAAGATTTCGTTGTCACAACAACCACTTCCTGTGATACTTAAGAGGCGGGGTGATACTTAATAATTTCGTGTGTTTCTGGTGCATGCTTCTCAATTGTTACGTCATTTTAGCTCTACCCGGGGGCCACCTAAAGGCAGCAAACACGCTCGTAAACGTATTCGAGATTACTACGGAAATAGAATCGCATGGCTCAGAACACAACGCCTACGCATTTTGAAGCGTCAAAAATGACCCACAATGCCGTTACAGGAGTAGCAAGTTTGGCCCCGCCCGTATTTTCACGCCCCTGTATTTGCTCTTTTCCTCCAACGCAAGGTTGCTGGGTCAACTTCACCGTCGGGACTGTTTATGGATTGCCTAACAAGTGAACCATACACGTCACTGAAGGCGAAGATGACACGGGAACCCTGCGTCGGAGGAAAAGGGCAAATACAGGGGGGCGTGGAATTAAGGGCGGGGCCAAACTTGCTACTCCTCTGTCGGCATTGTGGGTCGTTTTTTGTGTGTGTAGGCAGTATGTTGTAAGCGATACGGTTCGATTCACGTTGTTATCCCAACCACGTTTACGAGCGTGAATGCTGCCTTTGATCGATATAGCGAATAAACTCAAAATTCAAGAATATCGTGAACACTGCCTTTAAAGGCAGCATACACGCTCGTAAACGTAATTGAGATAACTGCGAAATTAGAATGGTATGGCACCTAACACGATGCCTACGGATTTTGAAGCGTCAAAAACGATCCACAATGACGCTACACGAATAGGAAGTTGGCCCCGCCCCTGTATCTGCCCGCCCCCTCTATTTGCGTCTTCCTCCACAACAAGGGCACTGAGCCGTTTCCACCGTCGTCGATGTGTGTGGTTCACCTATTGTACCTATTCCACCACCCACAGACGTCGCCGACGGTGGAAATGGCCCAGTACCCTTGTTTTGGAGGAGACGGCAAATACAGGGGGCGGACAGATACAGGGGCGGGGCCAACTTCTCACCCGTGTAGCGTCGTTGTAGGCCGTTTTTGACGCTTCAAAATCCGTCGGTGTTGTGTTCGGTGCCATACCATTCTAATTCCATAGTTATCTCAATTACGTTTACGAGCGGGTATGCTGCCTTTAAACCGTGGTGTATAAAAAAGGTAGGTCTTGGCCTACAGAACCCGATCCTGGCAGTACCCGGAATGGCAATGGGCAGGGCTTGTCGGGCGCTTGGATTAAGAATGCCTGCCGAAATGTTGCATTTTCAAACAGTAAAATTTTCCGGAAAAGTCGGATCACCTCGTAGGGCAATTTTTCGGTGTTCTGGAAGAGAGAGGGAAAATTTTCAGCCCGAATTACGAAGAAATTTTTGTGCCGGTCGCCAAAATCGCAGTGAAGGTTCGATGGAAAAATCGAAAAAAATTCCTCGGATTCGAAAAGGGGCAACCTCGTTTAAAAGCTGGGTCAGAAAAACTCCTACTTCTCGATCTACATCTGGATTCACCGAAAACTCCTCGAGACAGCCGAGGTGATAACCTTCTGCAGACATTTTATATGGCAACAATATACAAATTTCAACATAATAAATCTCTAAATCAGCAATTATGCTATATTGCAAAGAAAAGAACAAAAGAAGTGACCTTCATAGTTTCTCGAACACGTCCCAGAGTGTTCATTCCCTCGTCAGCATGATCACAATCGTCCTTCACAGGAGCTTCGGCATACAGCTTGTTTTTCGTGTCAACTTCGACTTCGCCCGCGGCACAATCCCGGAGAATCAGTGCGAGCGTGGCCGTTATCTTCTTTCAGATCCTATTAGCCTCGCTGTTCATCAACTGTCCGAGTTCCGCAAAAAGGGTTGAAACAACGTTTGCCACCGAGAAGGCTATTACGATCGCACGATATCATTATTCCTTCCTGGTGGCATGTGCCGCATGGCGTGCACTTGATATCGAGTGGTGGTCATTAATAGTGGTCAAATTGGGCTGACAGCTGCGTTCACATGAATTTAGGCGCAGCTTGATATTACAGAACATGCTTTTAAATGCTCCCAATTTCTGAGTGTTCTAACCGTGAAGAACGAAAATTAACTGTGAAGAACGCTGCAAAAATAAAGGAAATCAATCGTTTTATTGACCGAATCTTAGAAAAGAAATTTTGTATCCCTTTTTTCGCAAAAAAAACTTTAGCACATTGGAATGGACGGGAATCAAATCTCTGACCGTCTGACTACAACCTCCGCACCCTACCTGTTGCTCCATCCGCTGATGGAGGTGTAGGGCGAAATAAAAGTGAAAACTTGGGGGCTACGACTCATCCCCTTCAGCACGGATCTCTACTTTAAAGGCAGTGTTCACGATGAAAATTGTTTTTCTGTTTTCCCGCCTATCTTGGAAACGGCCCCACGCTGATTCCAATGATGTCTCTGAAATCGTACAAGACCTTCTGGGAATGGAGTTATGGCCCCTCAAAAATTGAGCTAGGGAAAATGGTGGACGAGTTGTCCGAGGCTTGTAACTTGCGTCTTCTGCAGCCGATCTATGCGAGCTGACCTGAGTAAAGAGAGAAGTTGAGAATGAAGGGAAGAACGGGTCGAATGATTGGAAATCATCGCTCATCTCACGATCCTGAGCATTCATTTGTTCACGTCGGTGGGCGTGTGATGCGCTTTTGAGGTTTGCCTTGCGCTCGAAATGGCAACTTCAGGCTCTTTTGGAGCTTTTCCTGGCTCGTTTTCATGCGTTCTTTCGACGTCAACGTTACATTGTGCCCCTCCACTACCCATTCCTAGTGGAAACTGACACATTTTTTATCGTGAACACTGCCTTTAAGGTTGGATATTGCTGGATATTGTGTGCTCAACATGAATATGCATATTCACCTAGATGATTGCTACCATGATATGAAATCAAAGTAATCAATTTTTGCCAACTTTGGCTGAGTGGAGAGCTTACTTTCAGATTATACTCGCGAGCTTTTGACGTTATACCAGAGAAAAATGGTGTACCCAAAACTAGTCTTAGGTTGAACAGCTTCACCTGTCGTGCTGGGCCTGCTTTTTCCTCTCTAAATCTTTTGTGGACCCGTTCACGATAATCATCGATCTTTAGATTGATCGCTAAATCGATTGCTTGGTCCCCGGGTAGAACTGAAATGACGAAGAAATCGCGAAAAACATCCCAGAAGGGCACCATATCCTTTACTCTCACCCCACCTTTTTACTCTCACTAGAACTGATCGTTGTGACAATGAAATCTTTTGAGGACCCGTCTTTGCAATTCGCTACTTTCCGTTGCTCTGTTCTTTGCTTCGGACCCTAACTAATACTGTTTTGCCCAAAATGCTCTTCTATATTCGACAAACCCCATTTTTCACCGGTGACAACCACCATGAACGTGTTCATCCAATCGGACAACTAGTCCAGGCCAGAGAATAATGTGACAGAAATAAGACGTTTTAGGGCGTTCCAAGCCGTTTCTTCGTAATCTTGGTAACACTTGGTGACCAACGTATTATTTTGAGTGGAAAACTCGGGAACGAAATTCATCGTGAACACTGCTTTTAAGCTAAATTTCCAAACTGTTCCTCATTCTTTTCTATCGTTTAAACGCAAGGCTTCAAATATTCCACTGTCGTGGTAAAATCTCGTTTTGTTTTTTTTCTACTGTTTCACTTTGCTGTTTTTCTGTACTGTTTCACTTTGCGCTCCGCCTGTATATCATGCTTACCTTATGTAGCATAAATAAATAAATAAAATCGGAGTTGTGTATCGCAATAACCTTAACTTCTTACCGGCCATACTGATGTGACATACTGCGAAAATCACCCAAAAAATTACAAATATTAGCAAAAATTTTCCGAGCGTTCTGATCTGCAACAGGTCATGTAAACAGGTAGCATCATAGTTACCATGACAAAACTCACCATTCTTCTCAACATGAATGTGAGAACACTGAAGAAATAGAACACACTCAAATAGCGAATCATGGAGACGGCAGCGAACAGAAAGGATATATGGAAGATGAGGTCACTCATAGTGGACAAAGCCGCCCAGAATCCCCTTGAAAATATCAGATAGATGAGCATCGAGGAGAGGCTGTACTAGGCTTACACTGCTTCACCGTCGCTGAGCCCACCGTGAATAACCACAGCTGATAATATGATGCAGTTCACGAGAATCACCATATTACGGCAGAATCCAAACAGGTGCTCTGATGTCCATTCGAAGAAGCCCTTCAAATGGCTGGCTGTTGCAGTATGGTAAAGGCACACAAAGTGAGAAGAAGAATGACTCTCAAGGCTACGGACGGCGCTCACGTATCTATGTATGCTCTGATATTACTTGACGTCAATTTTTGTAGTGAAAGCCGGCACAGTATGAACTTAAAGAAGAATAGAACCAGTAAAAAGTTCAAAACACTTTACTCACTAGACGAATTCTCCTAATTTTTCTGCTATATCTTTCCACCAGATGACAGAGCCACGGCCCTTGGATAGGGACTGCTGGAGGCATCTGAATAACCTCAACCTGAAGCTATCTACTTCTTCTGAACGTCAGCGGAACCAGAACTTTCGAACCCTCTCTCTAGTAGCAACGATAGAGTCAAAGAGTTGTGAGAGCTGCACCAGAGCGACAACAAATTCTGGCCAGTAGAGCGAAAGTTTCGGGAGCCGCGATCGCTTCCTTGTTTTTGCCACCAGAACCCAGCTGTACAGGAAAACATAAAGAATGCGACATACCTGAAACAATCATTCATATACTGCAGAGCCTAGAGAATAGTGGAAAAAATCGCACCCATCCGTACCACGTGATAGAAGAATTTCGCTTTTGTAGTGGCGTAGAAGTTGATTGTGGACCAAAGCCACTGAGGAGTCCGCCCATGGCACTCAGGACTCCTATCGTAGCGGTCATATGTGGCAGAGCTGCTATCGTAATCATCGCTTGTTCGCGGTGACTGCCTCGATCTATCATGATTTCGAGGAGGAAATTTCGGTATAGAGCAGTGAAACATGTTCTCTGCAATTCCAGGGCGAGACCGCAGAATTCTGGAGCTTCTAATGTAATCCAGCTCAACTGAGTCGGGCGTGACAGCGTCATGATCGATATATATCGGAGAGTCCAGATCCACGGTGTGGGAAATTGCCGAACTCTCTGGCAAGTTGCCGAGCAGCCTGTGATGCTGATGCACTGTCATTTCCTGTTGAGTGCGACCATTCTCGGTTTTCCTTTTGACTCTTTTCATCTCAGGGCCTCTTGACTTCCGTAGCGCGTATTCTTTGTAGATAAAACAGGGAAAGATGTAGCTGATCAGGGTCCTTGTCTGAAAGAGTGATTAAAGGCACAGTACATCCTCACTTAAGAATTTTGAGATTTTCAGGTAAATGTCTAGTAGTCCTTTTCCGTATACTACGTGCTGAAGGCGAGATCTGAATTCTCCTACATAGGCGAGTTATATGTAACATCGGCATAGATCCTAATTGCGTTTTATTGAACCTTTCCGTTCCCCATTTGAGGTTGGCGCAAACTCGGTGCATCTATATATGTTATAGCATCTGACACCGAGTTTGCGCCAACCTTTAATAGTGAACGCAGAGTCTCATTAGGATACATGCCGACGTTATGTAGACGATAAACACTGGCCCTACCTCCTCAATCAATACCACTAGCCACGTACCTTGCCTTGTTTTTTCAAACTCTTAACCAACTAGATGAATGGGGCAGATTTCAGTTGATTCTTAGATTTGAGTTCAGTGTTCACGATGAATATCACACCCGAGTTCGACCCAGAAATGGTGTTGTTTCGTCGTGTGGCAACTAATAGTGAAGAAACAACGAAGAAAAACGTTCAGAATAAGCTAAAATAACGGTTTCTAAAGTTCAGGGCGTTTACGAGCTTACTGGCCCTGCTAGTTTCCGCAAACGCTCAGCAAGCAAGGGCTAATCGCGAAATGTGCGCGTATCGATTAGGCTGGACGCGGGAGAGTTTCTTGGCGATTTGCAATTAAAAACGTGCACGGCGCCACAAGCTCGTCCGAATGGGGGGAGGACCGTGGTAGGCAGCATACAGTGCACCTCCGCACACGCGTTCAGTCCGCAACGTGCACGCTGATTGCGCGAGCGTGTCGCGGCACGGTTTTCGGGATCTGTTTACATCGCAGGCGAGGAGAAGCTGGCAATTTGCCAACCGGCGCTGCCCGCCCCTGATCGATACGCTGCTGCCGTCCAGCGCCGCCGATCAGCTAGCTGTTCAGGTAGGTTTTTCTAATTTATTTTCGTTTCTTGTTAAGTTGGTGGTTGGAAACTGGACCACACCAAGCTTATTTTCAGACTTGAACAACTGGGCATCCACAAAGCTATTGTCAGCTGGGTTAAAGCCTTTTTGACGGATAGAACCTTCCAGGTTCGGGTAAATTCCTCCTTTTCAGCCTGTAGAAGTTCGTTAAGTGGGGTGCCCCAAGGGGGAGTCCTGTCTCCCATTTTGTTTAATATTTATGCTTATGACATTCCCACTATCGTTGAGCGCTGTGGCGTTAGGTGTGAAGTTTTTGCTGATGATATTAGGCTATTCGGTGAAGTAGGCGGTGACGGGGTTAGGTTAGTACAAAATGGTATAGATATGGTTTATCGCTGGTCGCTAAATTGGGGCCTTCCTCTGTCAGTAGTGAAAACGAAAGTTTTGCACTTGGGACACGCTAATCAACAGGCCATTTACAAAATCAATAATGTACCAATCGAGGCGGTCGACAAAATCAAGGACCTTGGATTCATAGTTGACAATAAACTCACGTTCGATGAACATTGTGGGCACATTGCTGCCAAAGCGCAACAAAGGCTGTTTCTATTATTCAATTCTTTGCAGTCTAAGGATCCGCTTTTATTGACCAAAGCATATAAAATTTATGTACGTTCTATGGTGGGGTATGGAACCTGCGTTTTTGCACCGCATAAGCGCAAGTTTATTGAAAAAATAGAAAGGGCGCAAAATAGCTTTACGAGGAAAGTCTTTTTAAGAGCGATGGGATTCTCTTATAGCGCAATACCCAGTGGTTACCTTAGGAATAAAAGGTTGCACTTGGACACCCTTGCTATTCGTAGGAGGAGAAATGATTTGCTCATGATTTTTAAAATGCTAAATGGACTCGTTGGTTTGAAATTATCTGAGTTTTTCACGCTGATACGTTCGAATACACGAGGGCAAAGGTTCAAACTCAGCTTTTCCAGGCCTCGTTCTCAAATAAGGCGGCATTTCTTTACAATTCGTGCGGGAGCTTGAGTAGGAAGTTCCAAGTGTCGGCTACCTGTTTTGGCTTCAAAACGGTGGTCGGTCTGTATCTTCAACAGGAACCATTGGTGTTTTAGTCTTGGTTTAGTTTTTTTACTAGTTCTATAGTGTTCGAATTGATTGTGTTCAGTTTGTTGATTTTTAGATTTTTTAATGTCACATCACATGTGCTTGCGCATATAGTAAATTTGAAATTTGGTTTTGTTGATGATTTTTGATGTTTCCGTGCGTGCTTAGATTAGGAAAACTAGTTTTTCGTTTCAGGAATGGCCAGCGGAGCTGCGAAATGCCACAGTCGCCCGGAATATTGGGCAGAAAGTTACGAGGGAATTGTAACGAAAAAAAAAACGAAACCTGAAAACACCTTTTAACCTTTTTTTTTCGTTACAATTCCCTCGTAACCTTCTGCCCAAATTTCCGGGCGACTGTGGCATTTCGCAGCTCCGCTGGCCATTCCTGAAACGAAAAACTAGTTTTCCTAATCTAAGCACGCACGGAAACATCAAAAATCATCAACAAAACCACTAACATAACGAGAAACAAAAAATAAATTAAAAAACCCCATCTGAACAGATAGTCGGCGGCACTGGACGGTGGCGGCGTATCGATCAGGTGCGGGGCAGCACCGGTTAGCAAATTGCCAGCCTCTCCTCGCCTGCGATGTAAACAGATCCTGAAAACCGTGCCGCAACACGCTCGCGCAATCAGCGTGCCCGTTGCGGACTGAACGCGTGTGCGGAGGTGCACTGTACATTGGATCCGAATCAAAAAATTTCGGATACTCGGATTTCGCATAACTCAAAAATCAAAGGTTGCAGATATCCGACTCAAACGGATAGATTCTAAATTACAACATCGGATAGTCCGAGTCATTCGGATAGAGAAGCTAAACGGATAGTCGAATCTCGGATCAACCCGAAAATTACGTTTCTTCGGTGATTCGAAAGTGGAATCAACCGGTTTTTGTCCCATTTTCGGTGATTCGGATTTCGGGTCACTCGGATTTTGACCTTTTTTTCGGTGAGTCGGAATCCGAATATCCGAGTCTTATATCCGATCGGATACATGTTGGTATAATGCAAAACGTCTACCGAAAATGAAAAGTCTGGCCAACATCTTCAAGAAAAAAAAGGTTTTTCTATCGTACCATGATAGAACAATTCAATGAGAATCCTCTTTATCACGAAATAATTGCAGAACAATCCTATTTTCAATTCTATCCAAAAAGGGTCTTACAAGCGAAAGAGGTTTGGTTCGCGTCAGAAACGTTCCAACAAACAGGGAACAATAGGAAAGTGAAGTGAGGAGAGTGTACAAAAAGTCAACGATATTTTCTCCAAGCGATACTCTCGGTCGACTCTTCTATACAGCGAAAACAAACCGTTGCGGTATTCTACTCGGAAGTACCTTGTGGTTACAAAAATAACTCCGATCATGTGAGAACCGTTAAATTATACATGTATTTGTATCTGACAGTTTTCATTCAAAGAGATGATTTCAAACTGGCCAGAGCAGACGGTTAGCTCTTGGGAAAAATAAAACAATCGAAATACAACATCAAGCAAGAGTATTCCCATATAATCTCGTAAACGAATGAAAGTCCTTTTATTTTAAAAACCATTATGCTCTTCCCCGTGAAATATCACAACGGTTTGTTTTCGCTGTATAGAAGAGTCGACCGAGAGTTTCGCTTGGAGAAAATATCGTTCAATTTTGTACACTCTCCTCGATTCACTTCCCTATCGTTCCCTTTTTGTTGGAACGTTTCTAACGCGAACCAAACCTCTTTCGCTCGGAAGACCACTTTTGGATAGAATCGTCCACTTTTTCTTGATTTTACGCAGTAGTATCCCTGAAAAAATTCAATACTTATAAACCTTTTTGGACTGATGCGATAATCAGTAAGCAATCAAGTTGTGAAGCACGCTACAAATGAAGCGCTACTCACATTCCGCTGCAATACGCACATATTACATGAACCGCTCCGCACTTTCCACGACGTCTGGAAGAAGTTATTTATAGCCCGATGCACTTTTCATGACGTCCCGATGATGTCATCAGAAGCTTGAATCACTTTTCACGACGTCCCGATGACGTCATCGCGGGATGCTGCCTATCACGGGCGGAGCGTGGCCCCGAAAGAGGCTCGACGCCCAAGACGCTAATTTCCAAGGGAAGCATACGACGCGCCTCTGAGCCAGGACCCAGATGACTGCAGTGCCGCCGGTTTAATTACCCAAGTTTGAGGTTTAATTACCCGCGTAGCGCTGGAGGCCCAGCTCAACCGCTGGCGGGCCCAGTTGGCGCCCGGCACACTGATCGCGTGGCGTGTCGGCGTGTCGGCAGCGCCGCGTGTCGGTGTGCCAGCCGCGTTGCGCACCGGTGCGTGTGTGTAATTTTGGAAAAAATTAAACTCAGATGGGTTTGTCGCTCGCGCTCGAGCCAGCTGCTCCTCAGACAAAAAGGAGCTCCACGCCCACCACGGTCCGCTCACTTTTCGCAAGGCACGCGATAAGCACGTGCTCGCGCAATGCACTTTTCGATGGCAAAGGCTGGAGAGAGTACGCTGGTGTCGTATGCGCAGACGAAGTGGGTGAGCAGCAGCGTCTGTCCCGAGCGCGGATCAAATTGATTACTACTGTGTTTTTTGTTTTCATTGTTCTCTTTGAATGATTACTCTAGATTTTTGACCCCTCCACGCCTCATCTGCCGTTTATGATGTCAGAAGGCAAATCAGGCCGTATTTAGGCGCGGAGTGTGCATTTCAGAGCCGCCTATTTCTAATTCCTGCTTCTGAGTCGTCTTTTCCCATCAGACCCCGAAAAACACGAACTAGGCGTGAAATGAGTTCGTTGTGCTACTGCAGATCTTTCCCTACATTTTTCTTTCACCACGGCTCATCTGTCATGTTTTTGCGATTTTGTGGTGAACTAATAAAAACAAAAAGCTAATCAAATGTTGTGAAGGTATGAAGTGAATGAATAAATATACATTATTAACAAATCAATAAAGTTCGTTTCGACCCTTGCTTTAGACGAACTTTATTGAACAGTCTTCCCGGGTCTCTTCAGTAAAGAAGAAGACTGTATTTAAGGTAAACATAAAATTGCTATTAAAACAAATATAAAATTGCTATTAAAGAGTTATATTTCTTGAATGCAAATTAAGTTATGAAATAATAGTTCAAACTAACTTACAGATTAGTTCAGGAATAAACGAATAACTATATTGTTTTACAGAAATAAATTGGAACGAAAAGGAAGGAGAATCCTATAATAACTAAAAAGCGAATTTTTGACAAAAACACTACATGTCGTCCAAGTCAAGAATAGGATACTCAGTGAAGTGTCATTACTGATGATTAGGGCATGTTATGCTAAGGTGGATCTGGAGACAGATATAGGACTAATTGAGAAGTTAATTAACAATGCTACAAAGAGTGAATATTATTGTCATGATAGGTTAATTAGAGTGTGTTCAAATATTACAATTAAAATAGTTATTATAATGGTATATCTATGTTACAAAGCCTTTAATGATTAATAAAATATTATCTATATTATCGTTCAATTCAAATTTGTAAGCTATTTTTTTATTTTTATATAAGCAATTAATAATACCTGTTTCTATGAATTCAGATGTGTATTCTCGGGCCTCTAGATACCTTTTCATTTCCCTAATCTTATCAATGAAATTAATGAGGCTACTGCTAATATTAGCTATCCTCAACGTTTCGGTATAAATAGTAGATAGTTTAATTTTGCGTGAAAGAACCGTATTAAAATGTGGGAATTTTATTACTTCGAAATTAAAGTCGTCTGTTTTATCATAAAGACTGGTATGTATAACATTGTCAATTATTTTTATAGTCATGTCTAAATAATTACATTTAGAACTTGAACTATTGGTCTGTTTCCATTCTAATTCATTTTTATATATTAATTCGATTTTATTATTTAGAAAGTTATCTTCTTGATTATGAATAATCAACAAATCATCCATATATCTGTAAGGGAGGAATAATACGTTTTTGTCTAGGCGATGATTAATGGTAAAACGGTATTCTAAAACAGAGATTGTGAGATCTGCTAATAAAGGACTGAAATTACCACCTTGTGGCACTCCTTTATTTTGTTTAAATACCATGTCACCAAATCTACAGTAGCTGTTTCTCAACAGATATTCCGTAAAATATAACAAGTCTGGGAGCTTATAGTATCTATAAACACCTTTTTCAAGCTCTCTGTCTACATAAAAGGTTTTGTAACCATTGCTGGCTATGAGGTTTTTATTTGCATTACGGAAACAGACGTTAAGAAATTCTTTAATACATGAAATAATTAGATCATGTCTAAGATTCGTGAACATGTCTGTGAAATCTGCCGAAAAGACTTTTAAATTTTCATTTTGGATAGCAATGAGTTCCGAAGGTATATTAATATTATTTATCGACCAATAGAGTTTCAAATTGCCATTTCTTTGATGTATGACCTCTAAATAATTTATGAAATGTTTTTTCAAAAAAGTGAAAATGATATGTAGCTCCTCCGCTAAGGGTTTTATACTACTATCACTAGCACCTGTTATAAATCTGAATTTCGTTGGATATTTGTGAAGTTTAGGTAATGCATATATAATAGGGAGATCACAATTTGTAACAATTTTAAGATTGTTTTTAACGTTAAAGAATTTGTGCTTTAATATTATAGCTTGTGCATTGGATTCAGGAAGAGGTTTATAAGTATTATTATTTTGTTCTTGAGTTATTAGCTTGCCTTCATTTAATCGTACACATAATTCCTTCATTAATGTGATAATGTAGTATTTTTGACAGATAATTCCATAATTATTACTGGCTTTATCTAGAGGACAAAAGATGTAATTTTTATGATATTCATGTAATTCTTTAATGATGTTGTATTTACTGTTATTTATATTAATATCCCTTAGCAATGGTTTGATTTTAGCTCTGAACTGTTGCTTAAAGTAAATTTCTAGATCTACAATTTTTCTAGTGTTGACTTTAAATTTATTTTTAATGTAATTTATGTATGTTTGGGTGGCTTCAAAGTAGATCTTTTCTATATTATCTCTGTTAATTCTTTTGTAAGTTCTATATTTAGTACCCTTTTTCAAGATATCTCTGAGTTTTGATTCTTGAATAATATTTAAATCACCCGTAATAATATGACCATGGTGTGTATTTATGTACTTTACAACTTTATCCTTATGTAATTCGCAAATACATTTATTTGTAATTATGCTTGAAATAGTATGGCTATTTGCATATTTGAGAACTTTGTTATAAGTGAAAACGTTGGTGGAAATTGGATTATCGTATGTATGAATGACTCTTACTGGTAATAATTTTTCTTTATCTTTATCGTTTAAAGCATTTTTAACAGTAATGTTATTGAAAATTCTATTAAAGTTGATTTTGTCACATATATCGCTAAAATAGTTAATTTTAATGTTATGGTAGCTATATGTTTTTCTATAATTATTAATATGTTTATCAGTGTTAAAGTGAAAATGAGTTAGAAAACACAATGTAAGGAATTTAATTTTATTGTTGACGTTCAAGAGAAAATTTCCGGAATGAGAAAGTTTAATTAATTGCTTTATATTCTTTTTATTAAGACTTTTCATAATTGTGTATAATTCTCGGTAATTGATATCCTCATGTCTTGTATTAGAGATATATGTTAGAACCTCTTTATAATCTGAATTGGAATTTTTCTTATTTTTGTTATTTCTTCCTCTGTTTCTACGTTCTTTCACTATTTTAAGTGAATAATAAGGATGTGTACTCTTATGAAGCAAAAGATTTGAAATGTTGGAAATATTTCCATAACCCTTTACGTTATCATTCAAACCAAAGGGGTACGGAGTCATTAACAATTTAATCCAAAAATCCTCTTTTTCTATGAAGATATGTCTGGTATCGTTCTCTTCTAGCGAATCTAAAATATGCACTTTAAAATTTGATTTACAATCACGAAAATGATTATAAAGTGGAGTAAATCTTTTAAGCTTATTGATATTATTTAAATGTTCTAAAATTCTATCTCTTAAACGTCTGGTTGTCATTCCTACATATTGTAAATTACATTTTTCACATTGTAAACAATATATAACACCTTTAGTCCTGCAGTTCGTAATTTCTTTCTTATAGGTATTTAACTGGAAATTAGTTACATGGGAAATAATTTTGTTGTCAAATACTACCATATTACAAATACTGCAATTATTTTTACATTTGGACCCTCTATGTTCATTACCAAAGTCCTTAATAGTATATGTGTTAGCTCCTATCTTAATTTTTTTGAACTCATTGAGGTTAAAATACGCTTTTGATTGATACTTTGCTGAGTTTTTTGACCAAAATCTGAGTAAGTGGGCGGCCAAACCCCTTACAGAGAGGAATCTCCCTTACGGGTTTGCCAGGGCTGCTGGCAGGGTTGTCAAGCCCTAAGAGTTTTGAATAGTAAAGGGTAGCGCGAAAAAATGATCCCTCTTGACTTTTTAGTCGTAAATCAAGCGTACTGTGTGACTGCACTTCACAGCTTGCGATTTCTATTTTTGGTGCCTTCTACTCGGACAGAAAATAGGGTTGACCGCGCGCAAGAATGGGACCGACCGTGGGATTGGCGACGTTCCGACCGCACCATTGCGAGTGTTTCGATAGATGCCGCGGCCAGTACGAGAGTGTGCGCTTTCCGAACGCAAATCTGCATCACGGCACTCTGCGTTCGGACCGCGGGCAAAAATAATATCACGACGCCCATTCGATGGAAGGGACTTAGAACAGCGCAATATGCCAGCAGGGGATCCTACAATCTTGGTGCCCACTACTGCCTATTACACTATGAAATAGACCCTTAGTGTAGATCACGATTGGGGGACTCGATGCTAGCGTATTGCATAATAACATAAAACGAAAATAATTATATACAAATTTAAAATTTTCGTTCGTTCGAAATTTCGTCGAACGAAAATTTTAAATTTGTATATAATCATTTTCGTTTTATGTTATTATGCAATACGCTAGCATCGAGTCCCCCAATCGTGATCTAAACTAAGGGTCTAATTCATAGTGTAATAGGCAGTAGTGGGCACCACGATTGTAGGATCCCCTGCTGGCATATTGCGCTGTTCTAAGTCCCTCCCATCAAATGGGCGTCGTTATATTGTTTTTGCCCGCGGTCCGAACGCAAAGTGCCGTGAAGCAGATTTGCGTTCGGAAAGCGCACACTCTCGTTCTGACCGCGGCATCTATCGGAACACTCGCAATGGTGCGGTCGGAACGTCGCCAATCCCGCGGTCGGTCCTATTCTTGCGCGCGGTCTACCCTATTTTCTGTCCGAGTAGAAGGCACCAAAAATAAAAATCGCAAGCTGTGAAGTGCAGTCACACAGTACGCTTGATTTACGACTTAATTCACCGCAAAATTGCGAAAACACGACAGTTGAGGCGTGGGGAATGAAAAAAGTGTAGGGAAAGATCTGCAGTAGCACAACGAACTCATTTCACGCCTAGTTCGTGTTTTTCGGGGTCTGATGGGAAAAGACGACCCAGAAGCAGGAATTAGAAATAGGCGGCTCTGAAATGCACACTCCGCGCCTAAATACGGTCTGGTTTGCCTTCTGACATCATAAACAGCAGATGAGGCGTGGAGGTGGCCAAAAATCTAGAGTAATCATTCAAAGAGAACAATGAAAACATAAAAAACACAGTAGTAATCAATTTGATCCGCGCTCGGGACAGACGCTGCTGCTCGCCCTCTTCGTCTGCGCATACGACACCAGCGTACTCTCTCCAGCCTTTGCCCTTGAAAAGTGCCTTACGCGAGCACGTGCTTATCGCGTGCCTTGCGGAAAGTGGGCGGACCGTGGTGGGCGTCGAGCTCCTTTTTGTCCGCTCTTAAAGGCATCGTACGCGATGAAATCCACTTTCCATTTTTTACGCTCAATCCCTTCCTTGGGCCCCTGTGAGAGCGTACAACGAGCTTGGCTGCTCAAAAACGTACCATTGTGAGCATAGAGGAAGTGGAAAGTAAGGAATTCCGTCAAAAGGGGCCGGCCCTTCCGTCAGTCATTTGGCACTTTCGCAATATTTGAGCAGAACGTCGTGTCGCTAAGTACAGGGCATGCCACTGTACGCTGACGCACCGTCGGACGAAAGTGGCATTATCGACTGGAAATTTCTCGTCACACAACGAGCGATTGCTTCTAACGCTGCGCCAATGGACGAATTGTAGAACTGTTCCTTGCGCCCTCCGCGTAACTATCCCGAGTCGATGCCGGCGCGAATTTCAAATGATTTTCAGAAGTTTTTTTAAACGTTTTTTCTTGAAAAGTTAACGTTTTTGAGCGGGCTTTTCGCTACCTTTAGTCACTATAGGGGGCTAACAACTCAAAAACGCTTAAAAACGAAACATGGTTTTCAGCGCGTACGATGCCTTTAAATACGGCCTGATTTGCCTTCTGACATCATGAACAGCAGATGAGGCGTGGAGGTGGCCAAAAATCTAGAGTAATCATTCAAAGAGAACAATGAAAACATAAAAAACACAGTAGTAATCAATTTGATCCGCGCTCGGGACAGACGCTGCTGCTCGCGCTCTTCGTCTGCACATCCGACACCAGCGTTTTCTCTCCAGCCTTTGCCCCTCAAAAGTGCATTGCACGAGCACGTGCCTATCGCGTGCCTTGCAAAAAGTGAGCGGACAGTGGTGGGCGTCGGGCTCCTTTTTGTCTGAGGAACAGCTGCCTCGTGCGCAGGCGACAAACCCAACTGAGTTTATTTTTTTTTTCAAAATTTCACACACGCAACGGTGCGCAAGGCGGCTGGCACACCAACATGCGGGGCGGCCGACACGCCACGCGATCAGTGTGCCGGGCGCCAACTGTGCCCGCCAGCGGTTGAGCTGGGCCTCCAGCGGCTGCGCGGGGTCAAGTACCTCAAACTTAGGTAATTAAACCGACGGCACTGCAGTCATCTGGGTCCTGGCTCAGATGCGCGTCGTATGCTTTCCTTGGAAATTAGCGTTTTGGGCGTCGAGCCTCTTTCGAGGCCACGCTCCGCCCGTGATAGGCAGCATCCCGCCCTTACACCCGCTCGTATAAGGAGGGCGAGCACATGCCTATAGGGGTCAGCAGAGTTGAAGTCGCGGCGTTGCTTGCAGCTACTAACTAAGCTGAGTGATGCATTATCGATTACATTCAGCGAAGAGGGTGACCGACGCGGCGTGAAGGGCGACGAGGGGGCAGCGCAGAGTGTTTGATGCCGCGACGGAACTGCGTCACTGCCAGCGAGCGCCAACCGGGACGATAATGTTCGGAAACATTTTTGTCGCCGCGTCAAGACTGACGCTCTTCGACCAGTCGCTGGTCGGTGCAACTCTGCAGACCCCTTATCGCGTGTCTCTGGAAAAATGGACGGATCGGAGTGGGAGTCGAGCTCCTCTTTCTCTGAGTAATAATATTTGCCCAAATATACGCTTTGTATAAATGGACAGTTAATTCATTGACAGAATTTTGAAAGTGAATTTCAAAACACAATATCGAAAAATTCTTCTACTCCGGAAAGACTAAGAAAAATAGCTTTTGGACTGCTCATCGATTTCAAAAAACAATTCGACCATCAAAGTATGTTAAAGGCAGTGTCCACGATAAAAATCGTTTTCAAATTTCCACCAGAAAAAGAAGGTTCAGAGCCTGACTGTTTCATCATTTAAGAAAGAATCATGGAAAAAGCTGCGAAACATCCAAAATCAGCTCTTCTTCTTGAAAGCCACATTTCAACGGTGGATCACTTGCGCGGGCATGGGCCTGAAGTAGACAGCGTGCGCAAATGCGCCCCAATTCTAAAACTGAGCCGCGCTCGCGCTCCAATGCTAATGTAGAAGCGGACCAAACTGTTCTTCGCAAAACTCGACAGCGAGCGGAAGGGCTAGAGCGAGCGGACTTTGGAGCCGTATGGAGCTCTTTCGGGCTCGTTTTCGTTCGTTCTTTCGACCCCAGTGCTTCAATGAGACCCTGAACTTTCGATTTTCGGCTAAGAACCGAGGACGAAATTTATCGTGGACACTGTCTTTGAGCAAATACTAAATTTCTCGAGTTTAAGATTTGCGGAAGTTCATACACGTGAAGACTGTCTGATCGGGACTGTCCGCTCACGCGGTCAGCGTTCGTGTCGAAA
Organism: Aplectana chamaeleonis; assembly: GCA_029168955.1. Lineage (NCBI taxonomy): Eukaryota > Metazoa > Nematoda > Chromadorea > Rhabditida > Cosmocercidae > Aplectana > Aplectana chamaeleonis. Next base: position 246,901 of record JAPDOI010000550.1, on the reverse strand, counting down.
TGCCGTCGCGAAGACATTTTAAGAATCTGCTAATGGATTGGAAGGAATGTTAGACGAATGTTGAATAATATCTCGGTCAGCTGTAAGTAGCCGTAGGAGGGCTTGTCCGAATAATTGCTTCCCCGATTTCTGCTTGACACGCACGCCGACCGCGTTATTAGGCATTCTCAATCGGACAGACTATACAGTCCACGGCAACGGAAAAAGGCGGTGGTGCAGTTGCGTATTTCCACTAAGCATCATGTAGCCACGGCTGGCTCGGTTTGAAGTTGCGGACACCCTCTCTGCCGTAATCGACGGCAAATTTGTGATTTTTCTGAATTTCAAAAAAACACCGGAAACGTTGAAAAACGATAAATTTCTCCCACTATCCATACATATCAAGCTTTTACCATAGATACGGGGAAGACCATAGACACAGGGAAAATGATGAAAAATTATTTTCTCTTTTTGTTTTCGTTTTCTTGTAATTTTTTCTTTTTTCTTCTTAATCCAGCATCTATGTATCTATGACTTCAGGTGTATTGACAGCGTGTGTGTGGGAATAACTTACCGTCTCTCAACGTTCCCGGTGTTTTTTTTTCAAAATTCAGGAAAAAATACAGTCCGCAACTTAGGTCCTTGTTATACACCAGCGGAATGAAAACGTCCCGCAATTACATTGCCGCCGCTTGCTGCGTGGATCAGGGACTCGTCTGCAATACTGCGTCTTCTACGTCTTTGACGCAATATTGCAGACTAAAAACTTTCTGGCAGTTCAATGGTATTTTATCGATATTTCACGCATCGATCACTTGTTTTTTGCAGAAAGTCACTAGAAATGTATTGCTCTTGTCATAGAAGGGCTCATTATGTCGTTTTGGTGATATTTTCACCAATTTAGATCTGAAGAATAATCAGCTCATGGAAATTGGCTAATGTCCAACAGGGTAGGTCCCGCAGGGATACACTATACAGTGCCGCGGCGTGTATAACTGCTCAGTGCGGTTTTCCGGCACGTTTTTCTGGGACAACTGTTCCTTTTGGCATGCCTCAGCACAGTTGAGACGCACATGAGTGGTAGTTGTCTTGCTATTTCCGCAGCGTCCCGCCCGTGTATAACTACGGCCTTAGGAGCCAGCCAGCCTTGGCCACAGTATGCTTAGTGAAAATAAGCAACCAAATAGCAACCCTTTTTCTGTTGCTGTGGACCGCACAGGCAGATAGAGCAACGGTCCTATCAGAGACCTTCACTGTATGGGAAATCGAACCTCTAATTGAGAGCTGCCTAAGGTTTTTTCTAGATTAACATCTAACGTATTAACGACAAAAAATGCTTTCCTCAGCCCACAGCCCTGTTTCATACTACGACTGAGATACGAAAAGGAGCCTAGGAGAAGGCGATGTATCGGCCGAATTATCAAAAACTATACTAAGACTTCTGGAAATTTAGCTTCCTGGCAAAAGTAACGATTTGGTAATGCTATTTATGAGTCGAAAAAGTTTCAAAAATATCTTGAAATATCGTAAAAAATGATTTGGCGTAAAATAGTCTGAAGTAGTAAAAAAGCTAGGAAATGAAGTGAAATAACTAAAAATACGATTTGGCGGTCAATAATAAACAAACTAGCGATAAGTAAAGACTTAGCGATCAGATTTTACAAGCTTCTCCGTTAAACTTATCAAAACAAAATCAAGCGCGCAAACGGAAACATTAAGCCATTTTCGAAATCTGTAATTTGGGAACTAGCATAGGTCAAGCTAGGTTAACGCAATGCTCCATTCCATATCGCGCTTGATTTTGCTTTGATAAGTCTAACGGGGAAGCTTGTAAAATCTGATCACTATGTAAGTCTAACGGGGAAGCTTGTAAAATCTGATCACTATGTCTTTACTTATCGCTAGTTTGTTTATTATTGACCGCCAAATCGTATTTTTAGTTATTTCACTTCATTTCCTAGCTTTTTTACTACTTCAGACTATTTTACGCCAAATCATTTTTCACGATACTTCAAGATATTTTTGAAACTTTCTCGACTCATAAATAGCATAACCAAATCGTTACTTTTGCCAGTGAGCTAAATTTCCAGAAATTTCACATATTTTTCCCAAAGGTTCCCTTTCTGACATGAATTTGCTCAACGATTTCCAGTTTGGAAAGATGAAACATCTAACAGGCGAATTTGTCGTATGAGGGCAACTTCTGAAACTTGTGACGCACAACCATAAAAAAACTCCACTCATCGCCGCATTTTGCGGAACAGGTGAAAAATCGATATTATTGATCATAGATATTCGATTTTTCATTATGAGAACAATTTCCCAAGCAAGGTACTCATTAGGGAATCTCGCATGGCCATCCCCACCATTTAAAAGATGATGAATGTTTTTTGGTCAATTCTGCTCCGATGTCTCCGAATCTGACATCGGATTTTGCTACGGACACCGCTGAACGAAGTTATAAGCGTTTTTGAAGCTTCTTTAAGAGGTAAGGGTACCCATCAGCCAATTTTCAGGGTGTTTAAAAAAATCGGATTCGGCTCAAAACTTTCAACGGGGGTTATTCAGGGCGCCTGTTTGTGGTCTGTTTGTCTCTTTGTCGCTAGAATTATGGTTACTGTACAGGCCATAAAACGGCCATATTCTCACCGTCGACTGCGTACCACGCGCTGCGCGACCGCACGCGCGTCGGAAGCAGACGAGTTTTGGCCACCGCGCGACATTTCGGCCGCCGCGCGGCGGCCGAAACTCGTCGCGCGGCGGCCAAAACTCGTCTGCTTCGACGCGCGTGCGGTCGCGCAGCGCGTGGTACGCAGTCGACGGTGAGAATTTGGCCGTTTTATGGCCTGTAGGTTACCGTAAGCATAAAGCCTTTTAACTGACGTTACCTACCTTAAATGGGAAGCTTTGAACGAATCAAGTCGAAAAGCTCTGGAAATCGTCAAATAAACCCCAGATTCGTGATCAGCGCCCCAATTAACCCACCTGGAAGGATTTTGAGTGAAATCAGCAAATTTTTTTTAACGCTTTCAGAGGTATAAATAAGCGCCCAACAGGAAATCCGCGCAAGTCCAAAACACTATCAGACTGTGCAAAGTTTGGAAAATGTGCCCTCACCCTAAATCTGCTCAGTGGGGTAGTTTTGGGCGCTGAACACAAGCAAGAGGTCCGTTTTCGGATTTCGCAAACCCTAATGCGCGTTTTTCATAGGAGAAAAGGCGGGAAATACGAACTTTGACAGGCTATAACTTTTTTCGCAGATATCTGTAGTAAAATCCGAGTTCAGATTCGAAGAGGGCGTGCCAGAGTTAACTAGAAAACATCTACCAGCTTTCTGATCCGGGAGTACACCATGCGAGGTTCCCTAGTTAGACCCTCAACAATCAACACTCATTGCGGCAGTTTGTGCAACAGGCGAAAAATCGATATTATCGATTGGTATTAATCGATAATGTTTGATGAGTAAAATTCCCAAACCAAAAGATCCATACCCATTAACAATTACCACTCGTCGTCGCATTACGTGCAATAAGAGCTAAAATCGATAATATTGATTATCGATCGATGACGTGTCATGAGTACGAAATCTGACAAGTCTAGTACTTACCCATAATGACCTATGTTAATTGGCTGCAGATCCACCCACATACCCTGCCCTCCACAGCCGAAACATGCCCCAGCAGTTTTCGTGCTCTACGGCTAATTTAGTATGTAAACTCACGATTTTGAGGTACCCTTCAAAATTAATGTATCATGTTCAAATTGGAACAGGAGCGACCTGCATCCATTTCCAGCCTCCTGTCCAAAAATGAGCTTCCTAGCTCAATTTTTAGTGTACCCACAAGTTGATGAACGCCAACTGAAATAAAGGAGATTATCACCAAAATCTAGCGGTTTTTAAAAATTTTCTCCAAAACCAGCAAACCATTCCAAACCAATTTCGGGGGAGTTTACCATCTTTTTGCGCTCTTCTCAATGCAATTTGGAAGTAATTTCTAGGTTCACTCTGAACCTAGATTTCGAAAAAGCTGTACCGCGCGTGGCCAGTTCAAAACCAAATCTGGTGCGCGCTTCGCGTGCATCACAATTGGATTAAGTTCAAGAAAAATTCTTGCGATGTTTTGTTGCTTTCGACAATTTCCAGCAGCAAATGCCCATGGATTGTATCCTTGAGAGAACAGTATCGGATACCCGACTCCTGCAGGGATACTCCCACATATACTCCAGAAACTGGGGTTCAGTTCCTGATGAAAACTTACCCTGCGGAGTAAAATTTTTTATCCCGCGGTTTTATGGTTGATGAATCCGGCCCACGAAGTCAGGGGTATTTACGAACTCGGTGTGGACTATTGATACTCATAATGCTCATTTATACTAGTGCTTTAACATTACACTCACTTCGAAGATATTTCGAAGAATGAGCACAATTGTTGAAACAGGATTGGTGGGCGGATATTTCGAGATAAAGATGATTGTCAAAATATTGTTCTATAATGGTACGGTAGAAAACCCTTTTTTTCTTGAAAATTTTGATTTTCATGTATCCGATCTGATATCCGACTCGGATATTCGGACGGATTCCGAATCACCGAAAAAACGTAATTTTCGGATTGATCCCAGATCCGACTATCGGTTTAGCCTCCCTAACCGAATGACTCGGATTACCCGATGTCGTTATTTTGAATCTATCCGTTTGAGTCGCATATCCGCAACCTTTGATTTTTGAGTTATCCGAAATCCGAGTATCCAATTCTTTTTGGTTCGGATCCAATGTATAATGAGCAGGCCAACCGGGATAACTTTAAAAGCTGTTTTTACTGATTTCAGGCCCGTTTTCGCTGATTTCCTCTACCCTTTCCCCTCCAGCATCCGCCAACTTAGTGTTTCACAATGAAACCTCGAGAACGAGATTCATCGTGGACACTGCCTCGTCGATCTCCCTTTTGATCGACGGCGAAAGAAGAAAAATACAGGTCTGAGACAAATGGTCAACCAAATTTTAGGCATATTTTAGGTCCCACAACAATATAAAAAGGAGGCTTCGGATAATTCTAGAGGTACCATAGTGATCAGCGAATGATTCTGTTTGGAAAAAGCAAGCACAAAATCCGAAGAATAATTTTTTGGGTTTCCTGCGCCTCCGAGAATTCTCAGCTCAAATACGAAGAAAATTGAGTATACAAAATATGAACAATGTTTTATATTTTTCATTTCATAGTCTCACATTTCTAAACAGCGAAAACATACCGTTGCGGTATTCTACATGGAACTACTTTGTTGTTCCAAAAAGGGTTCTTATGAAGCGAAAAACGAGCTCACCGGACTGAGACGTAATCTCCCGTGCCATCTCCTTTCGATCAGACTCTGACAGCAATTGTGAGCCAGGAAGTTCTACAAGCAGTTTTTACCAGCAACTTAAGAGACACAATCTCCAATATAATTCTTGGCTTTCAGACTTCTCGCAAGATTTTGCGCCAACACACAAGCGTGAACGAAAAATGACAGAATGGGAGCGGGTAGCTGAAACTTACCGATTATATTACTGATAATATCTTTTGCGCTTCCGACGAAAAAAAAGCCAAAAGCTTTTCTGGGCCATTTTGTCATAACTCTGTACAGAATGATCCGATTGGGAATCCAGCGAGATAGTTGGAATCAGCATCAAAACTTCTTTCTTTTGATATGATACCTGCCCTGCTATGGACCAAGGTGTATGATTGTGAGCAGAGGTATATCACAATCATTACTGGACACACAAGACACGTGATTCCGCAACGTGCAGAGTCGAGCACGCCCCATTTCAGAATGCGATCGCTGATCGGCGCGATGACGTGTTTTGAATTCAGATCGGCGTGCGACGATCGATGCTCATGTTTATCATCACATCACGTTGCGCGGCGATCGAACTCTGAAAGAGGCCTTAAACAACCTCATTTCCAGATCCATAATTTTTTCAGGGCATGCTTCGATGCTACTTTCGACGCACCCAGGGTACTGTATCGTTTTTTACATTTCTTAGTCCAGGATGGATCAACCGTGAGTTTAGTGGAGTACGACTCGGACGGTTTGGACCAAGCATGTTGTTCTCATAAAACATTCGATTTTCAAAATGAGTTCGTTTGTTGATTTACAAGTGGTATTTTGACTTGTCATGCTATCTAAAAAAGTGGAATATAATTCAGCCAGCCTGTGAGCTTTGAACAAGAGTAAGCGATGAACCGTACATGAGCTCTCGATGCTGATCCCAAATATTTCCTCAGGGACGGTAGTAATCTTGCGAATCTACGAGTTTAATGTTGCGAGCTAGAGTTTCAAACTCGCAGAATGAACTGATTCAAACCGGGACCATACTCGCATCGTCATGCGAGGTGTTGGGTTTCCTTGCAAAACTTCGATATTTCAAGGGGAATCAACCTGCAGTGCTAGAGCCATAGCGGCGCTCACTGGCGTTGCACCAAGACTGCACTAACGGCCGCTGATGCTACCATTATAGCTAACGTCGGCATGGATCGTGAAGAGACTTCGTGTTCACTGTTGAAAGTTGGCGCAAACTCGGTGCCATGTGCTATAACATGGGTGCACCGAGTTGGCGCCAACCTTCAACAATGCACGCGAAGTCTCTTCCCGATCCATGCCGATGTTAGCTCACATAGCAAACACAGCATTGTGAATGTGGTCACCGCAGAGATTCAGACTATGTAGTAGCTTATGTTATAGTAACTACTTTGAACGTAAAAACGATAGAAGAATGACGCAATTAAAATTGATCACCTAAGGTGTATTTAATGAAGTGGCTGGTCCAGCGGAATGGAAAACTCGTTTCCTACATAGTCATATGTATAACACTTATCTAGGAGATTATCGCTCCAGCCGCGAAGCGGCTGGAGAGGTTTGGTTTTGCCTGGCACTTGTGATCACTTAGATTTTGGTAAAGTAGTTAATAAAACCTGTAAAACAAATTTTCTAGGTATTTCCTTCTGGATATATGCAAGTGAGAGAGTCTAGAAGACACCCGCTGACAAAATTTGAGCCGAATCGATTGAAAACTAACAAAGTTAGATCGGCCGAAGCTTAGCTAAAATTCGCGTTTTTTCTTGTAACGCGTCCTCGTGTCCTGTTCCTCGTTCCTCGTTCCTCGTTCCTGCTACTAGCCACTGCCAGTGGTCGCAGGCGATCAGTTCGGCAGGTAGGTAAGTTGGCATGTGGACAGATATGATTACCTACTCACTTACTTTAACATTAACTACTTCACCTTTTACTACTTATCATAGCAAGTGATTTTATCAGTTGGTAGACCAAATCGCTTAAACACGTCGTAGGCTGTACTTTTCGATGGGAAGAGACAGAGGAAGTGACTAACAAGTTTGTTACTTACTGTTTCACAACAACTACTTTACTTCTTACTGCTTATCATATCATGTGATATTATCAGTTGGTAGATCAACTCGCTAAAACACGTCGTAGGCTGTACTTTTCGATGGGAAGGGACAGAGAAAGTGACTAACAAGTTCGTTACTTACTGTTTCACATTCACTACTTTACTTCTTACTGCTTATCATATCATGTGATATTATCAGTTGGTAGATCAACTCGCTAAAACACGTCGTAGGCTGTACTTTTCGATGGGAAGGGACAGGGAAAGTGACTAACAAGTTTGTTACTTACTGTTTCACATTCACTACTTTACTTCTTACTGCTTATCATATCATGTGATATTATCAGTTGGTAGATCAACTCGCTAAAACACGTCGTAGGCTGTACTTTTCGATGGGAAGGGACAGAGAAAGTGACTAACAAGTTCGTTACTTACTGTTTCACATTCACTACTTTACTTCTTACTGCTTATCATATCATGTGATATTATCAGTTGGTATATCAACTCGCTACAACACGTCGTAGGCTGTACTTTTCGATGGGGAGGGACAGAGAAAGTGACTAACAAGTCTGTTACTTACTGTTTCACATTCACTACTTTACTTCTTACTGCTTATCATATCATGTGATATTATCAGTTGGTAGATCAACTCGCTAAAACACGTCGTAGGCTGTACTTTTCGATGGGAAGGGACAGAGAAAGTGACTAACAATTTCGTTACTTACTGTTTCACATTCACTACTTTACTTCTTACTGCTTATCATATCATGTGATATTATCAGTTGGTAGATCAACTCGCTAAAACACGTCGTAGGCTGTACTTTTCGATGGGAAGGGACAGAGAAAGTGACTAACAAGTTCGTTACTTACTGTTTCACATTCACTACTTTACTTCTTACTGCTTATCATATCATGTGATATTATCAGTTGGTAGATCAACTCGCTAAAACACGTCGTAGGCTGTACTTTTCGATGGGAAGGGACAGAGAAAGTGACTAACAAGTTCGTTACTTACTGTTTCACATTCACTACTTTACTTCTTACTGCTTATCATATCATGTGATATTATCAGTTGGTAGATCAAATCGCTAAAACACGTCGTAGGCTGTACTTTTCGATACATAGGGCATCTGATGACGTCATCAGGGTGTCATGCAATGTACATAGGGCATCTGATGATGTCATCAGGGTTTCATATAAAGTACATTGGGCATCTGATGACGTGATCAGGATGTCATGTAAAGTACATAGGGCATATTTTGACGTCATCAGGATGTCATGTAAAGTACATAGAGCATCTGATGACGTCATCAGGATGTCGTGCCAAGGTCGTGCCAAGTGCATAAAGCATATGGTGACGTCATCAGGACGTCGTGCCAAGGTGGTGCCAAGTGCATAGGGCATCTTCTGACGTCATCAGGACGTCGTGGAAAGTGAGTAGCGATTCATTTGTAGCGTGCGCAACAAGTTTGTTGCTCTTTGATTATTATAGCAATCCATGCTATTCGAAAAATATTTAAGATTTTCAGAGATATTACTTCGCAATATCAATAAAAAGTGAACAATTTTATCAAAAAGGGGTCTTCCAAGCAAAAGAGGTTTGTTTGGCGTCAGAAACGTTCCAACAAAAAGGGAACAATAGGTAAGTAGAATGAGGAGAGTCTACAAAAAGTGAACAATATTTTCTCAGACTGATTTTCGTGGCCGATACTTCTTAACAGCAAAAACAAACCGTTGTGGTATTTCACGAGGAAGAGTTCAGTGGTATCCAAGAATGGACTTCAATTTTGACGAGATTATAAGAAAATACTCTCATTAGATGCTGCACTTTGGTTTCGCTTCTCGTAGCAACTGGAGCTAACCGTCCGTCTATGTTTTTGGCATCATCTTCTATTATGATGGTAAGTATTAGGTTTACATGCACATTCATTCAAACGGCTCTCGCGTAATCAAGACCATTTTTGGAACCACAGAGTGCTTTCGTGTAGAACACCGCAACGGTCTGTTTTCGCTGTTAAGAAGTATCGGCCAGGAAAATCAGTCTCAGAGAATATTGTTCACTTTTTGTAGACTCTCCTCATTCTACTTACCTATTGTTCCCTTTTTGTTGGAACGTTTCTGACGCCAACCAAACCTCTTTTGCTTGGAAGACCCCTTTTTGATAGAATTTTGATTGTACCTTTTTCAAATGAATTCTGTCTACCTACTCCGGCAACGCGTAGCTAAATGCCTCACACGGAAACCAGAGATGCCCAGGGTTTCGGAGGCATCTAGTCTAATTTTGACACGAGAATTTACGTAAATCACGGAAAGTTTAGCCTGTTGGTGAAATTTTAGCTACAGCGCCCGCACATTCTTCGTAAATTCTCGCTACGGCACCCGCATATTCTACGCTTATTCTCGTTGCAGCACACGGTCGATCGACCCACCCAGTCTTGATCTGTACTAGAAAGACGATCCCCGCTGCGATCATCGCCGTTTGCTCTTCTCGAGGATCGCCTACTCGTTGGCAAGAGCGTACGCGGAAGAAGAAGTCGTCTACAACTGCCGTCATCCTTCCGAAGTCAAAGGTCCTCAACTATACCTCCCAGAATTCACTTTTCACGAGTCCTGGAGCCATTTTTTCGGTTGCGGGTCAGCATAAACCGGCGCTGCTGATCCGTTGTCTACTCATCCGTGCCGGAATCGAAGCAAACCTTGGACCCCTCATCGGATTCTGATGGCCCTGCACCCAGTGTGGTACCTCAGCCGCTGCAGGGAGCGTCCAATGTATCAAGTGCAGAAATGGACTCATGAGGAAATGTTCCGGTCTCAAGTCCTTCAAGGATGCGGACAACTCATACGTGTGCCCGAACTGCGTAGCCGTGCCGGCATCTCAACCTCAACGTTCAAGTCCCGATTCTCTGAAGATAATCCAATGGAATATCAATGGTTTTCGCAACAAATCAGCGGAACTAGAAGCTCTCGCATACCGTATAGGAGCTGAAATTGTGGGACTCCAAGAGACTAAACTGGATCCAAATCAAGGATCACCGGTTGTTCGAGGTTACACCTGCCTGAGAAACGACAGGACGAGCTCTGGAGGAGGTGTGGCTTTCTGGTTAGAAACGACTTACAGTGCAGTGTGATCACTCCAACAACTAGCGATGGTACCACGGAATGCATCTCCATGGCTGTGGAAACGAAGGCTGGATCTGTTCTACACATTCACAACCTATACTCTCCGCCAAGATCCTCATGCCCACCCTCATACGAGCTGTCTATCGCCCAATTCCTAACATTGCGGAAATCCACAATCGTCATGCGGGAGATGTCAACGCGCACAGTCCTCTATGGTCAGAGGGTGAAGAGGACCAACGTGGACAGGACCTCGAAGAGGAGATAGCGCAGTCAATTTCGTGATTCTCAATGATGCACCGCACCCTACTAGGAAGCCGACATATGGAAGACCGTCCTCACCGGACCTCTCGCTGTGCTCACAGGACTTAGCATCGTCAGCAGCTTGGGACACCGTGAACACAGGGGCGAGTGACCACCTCCCGATCCTGATGGAGTTCAAAAGCGAGGCTCCTCATATCTTCCTCACCGAGAACCACGTTCGTTAACTTCAAAAGGCGAACTGGTTCAAGTTATCGTCTGTGCTGGAACAGCAATCTGCTGGTTTTGACTTCCGGGCAAACCCACTGGAGATGGATCGATTCCTGACATCAGCCGTAAGGACAGCAACGTCACAATCTATCCCTAAGGGAGGCGTAAGGCTTTTATGCCGGGACTTTCGGATAAAGCTAAGGACCCTCATAAGGGAAAGAGACTCGATTCGTAAAACGGACCCCACCAACACCAGGATCCCTGAGCTGAACAGAGAAATCGCAGACGAAGTGAGGATGGACCGACAACAGACTTGGAGAGCGTTCGTGGAAGGCATATAGATCATCGTACAAACTCCTCCAAGCTATGGACAACCATGAAAGCTTTGGATGGCCGTTCAATGAAACCCAATCCCATCCAAATTCTGCATAAGGGCAAACCGTTGAACAACAAGAATACGGCCAACCTTCTATGCAAACAGTTCAGTTCGCCATGCCCTCATCAAAGCCTGAAATCTTCACGAAGGACCTTCCGATGGATCAAAAACTTTTTCGAGAGAAGACGTCCCACTCATTACGACCGGCCCTTATTGACGCCGCCTTGAAGAAGTGCAAGCCGTCAGAGCGCTGGATACAAGTGGTGTGGCCCCCATCATGCTCAAACATTCAGGACCAATTTTCCGTGAATGCCTTTAGAGCCCTTTTCAGCAGAACCCTGTCAACTGGACTGATCCCGGCATCTTGAAGGAGGCAAGAATCTTCCCACTCCTGAAGCCCGGAAAACCTGCTGAGGATATGAACAGCTACAGGCCTATTTCGATCATCTCATCTATGGCCCGCACTTTTGAAAGAACCATTCTTCCTACACTGGAGACGCACCTGCAAATCCCTGGATGGCAGAATGGTTTTCGGAAAGGCTTCTCTACCACCTCAGCGTTGGTCGAACTCACCGGATTCATTACAGATGGGTTAAACGAGAAGAGACCGCCTAGCCGCTCAATTATGGTTGCACTCGACTTGAAGAAAGCCTATGACACTGTCGTTATCTCCATGCTTTGTCAAAAGCTTGCGGAGTCGTCCCTGCCGAGAGGTTTATCCCGCTGGATCTCCAGCTACTTGAAGGGCAGAACAATACGAACGGAGTTTAGAGGCCAGATGTCTAACATAAGATTGATGCGCCTGGGGCACCGCAAGGTGCGGTTCTCTCTCGCTCCTGTTTTCTTTCTACATCGCAGAACTCCCGGCACCACCACCAGAAACACGCCTAGTCGGATATGCGGATGACCTAACTTTGGTTGCATCACATCCAGATGTGGGAACCTGCGAAAAACGCCTGAACGACTATCTTCCTATGCTAACAAAGGCCCTGGAAGATCTACATCTTCAACTGTCGCTCCAGAAGACCACTGTCTCTCTTCTTACAACACATCCTGCTCAAGCGAGATACGTGCCGAAAGTGTTCATAAATGGGACGCAAATCACGCACGAAAGAAATCCGATGATTCTCGGCTATCATTTTGATACTATGATGACGGACGACTACATGCGGAAGCTGTTCGTAAGAAGACGGCTAAACGAGCAAACCTCTTGAAAGCGTTGGCAGGAAGGAACTGGGGACAAAACAAAGAGCTGCTCACATTGACCTACCGTGCCGTCGGACAATCCCGGTGATGTCATACGCTGCTCCAGCCTGGAGCCCGCTCATTGCACCGTCTCACTGGGACCGGTTACAAGCGTGTCAAAATGCAGCCTTGAGGACCGCGACGGGAAGCCTGGCGATGGCGAGCACCACCCACCTGAGTAACGAGACGGGAATCATGCCAGTCCAAGCTCATAATGAGATGCTGACTCGTCAATATCGTGTACGGTTGCGACAATGGACCCTGAACACCCATCGCACGACATGATGAAGAAGCCGGAACCGCCTAGACAGATCAGAAGCATATCAGAACTGTGAAGCCAATGTCGGTAAGACCTGGAACTACAGAGAGCATTCGGAAAGAAGTTCACAAGGAGTTTGTAAAGAGTTCTTGGGTGCTATGAACTCTCCCCTGCTAGGTGGACCGCCGCCGAAGATTGCGAAGGAGGAGGAGACTTTACCAAGATCAAATCGGGCAGCGCTATCCCAGCTCCGGAGTGGTTTCTACTCGAAGTCGCAATGGTATCTGCATAAGATAGGAGCAGCCGATAACCCACTTTGCCCTGACTGTGGGCGCAGGAACACACAGTACCTCACATGTTCTCATGCTCTGGAAAGCCAACGCACTCACAATCGAAGATCTCTGGCTCAAACCAGTGGAAGTCGTCAATTTCCTGTCACTTTGATAATTCATTGACTGTTCACTTTGATCATATAAGTATGAAAAAAGAAAAAAAACTAAAAAAGAAAAGCTAAAAAAATGAATAAATAAAGCTAAAAAAATGAATAAAAAAAAGACAAAAAAATTGAAAAAGAGGGTTGAATAACGCCCCATCCCGGGATCCTCCAAAGAAGAGGATCCCAATCAGCTTCGATTATGTCGTCTACGAGCCGGAAGTTGGATCCAGGATCAGTGTATATGGTGGAAGATGGGCAACAACAACAACAATCATCGCCGTTTCTTCCCCACGGCCTGCAGCATACCAGCGGCCAAAATTATCCCTTGCAAGGTCTTGCAGAGAGCGACACGGGGTCACCCTCCACGGCCACCCACAGAGTGTCAACTTCTCCGTGGGTTGACTGTGCCAACACTGTTCAAACCGCATCCCTGCGTTCCGCGTAGCCAACGCGGGTTTGAGATTGAATTCAACACAGGCTGTCGCGAAATCCGTAGATTCTCGCTACAAAATTATAGCGAGAATATGCGGGTTTAGCGTCAGAGAGAACAGTGGTTCGAACGACACAAGAATATGCGGGTTTTAGCTATCGTAGCTAAAACCCTTAAATTCTCGCTACATGGAATGGGGCGGCGTTTCAGGCCGCGCCCTCGGAGGCATCTAGCTACGCGTTGGCAGAGTACCGGACAACAATATCAGGATCTCAATAACGTGAGACTCCGGCGTATTCATTTTCCTCACCATTCTTCGACGGATTTCATTAAACTTTTGATTTTACTGCAAATATTGCTGCTGTCATTTCCTGCCACAATTTTCACATTTAGATTCTTGTGTGAAGCCTACCCAAACCATTTTTATCGCCTGCTACACCCGTAGACGAATGAGACGTTCTGATTTCGTTTGTAGCTTTGTTCGTTCGTCTAAACGATCGCAGGAGCAGAAATTTTTCCTTTTTGTTGATTTGAACAAAAAAAGTTGGTTTCCGCCTATCTGGGAAATCGTTGGAATGTGCTTTCTCATCCTTCTTTAATTTTTTGGAAATCGTTTTCTAAAATTGAAAACGAAATCCTGGTCCGACTGTTGTAGCACGCAGCTCGAAGGTAATTGTGCTGGGACCACGGGGATCAACCCTCAAGAATTGGAGAATGTTTTACGCTCAGGTAGGATTTTTGCCCACTCGAAGTTCCACCCCCTTATGAAAAAATTGGTGAATTTCTCCATCAGTGTGATAGATTCACATACCCCGTAATATCTACGGCTCTACTAAGACCAAAAACCTGTTTAAAGTGTCTCAAAAGTTGTATTGCTCATTGCATCGCACGCTCCAACAAACGGTGACCTACAGGCCATAAAACGGCCAATGTCTCACCGTCGACTGCGTACCACGCGCTGCGCGACCGCACGTGCGTCGGAAGCATACGGGTTTTGGCCGCCGCGCGACGAGTTTTGGCCGCCGCGCGACGTTTCGGCCGCCGCGCGGCGGCCGAAACTCGTCGCGCGGCGGCCAAAACTCGTCTGCTTCCGACGCACGTGCGGTCGCGCAGCGCGTGGTACGCAGTCGTCGGTGAGACATTGGCCGTTTTATGGCCTGTATGTGCATGACCACAGTCGATCACCAATCATCTAGGGAGGTGTCGATGTGCGGCCAGGATGACCGAGCGCGGCGACTACCGCCAGCCAGCCGGCTGTCGTCAGCTGACTGGCTGTTCGGCAACTTCGCATGATCGACGAAAAAGTCTTCCGCACCACTTTTTCTCCCCCAAACTAGCAGTGGCTCGCGCCTCCACTGCCGCTGCGCTGTTTCTCATTTGTCTGCCCACCTGGCGAAGAGGCAGAGACTGCTGCCAGTTCCAGCCATCTCGGGAGGGTGCCCGAAACCATGAGACAAACCCGCAATAAGCTCCATAGAACGGAGCACAGGATAGGGAGCGGTCGACCATTTTGCACCAGACTTGAGATATAGGTCATTTGAGGTGGGGGAACCCTATGGACACGGTTTGAAGTTTGTTTATTGCCATATCGCCCCATAATCGGCTCTTCTTTTGAGGTCGAAACTCGCAGAATACCTGCATGTTTCGATCTCTTTGAAACTCGCAGTTTCGGAGGGATTACTACCACCCCAGATTTCAGGTTGGGAACAGAATGGAAACAAATGGGCATATAAAACGTTTTTTGCATCTTCTTGGCTCGGAACGTAACAAATACATATGATCGTCATTGTGCATATAATTTTTACTATGTAACAGCATACCTTCCCTTCTGAAGAAATCTTCCACTCCGCAATAGGCCAAAACTCACCATTGCTTTTGCTCGGTAAGCGACTGCCATAAGTTCAATTGACGCATCTTTGCTTCGTACACTCCAAGGGGTCTTAGCTGCAATAAATTACGGAGCTTGACAGACAGCAAGTTTCTGGAAACGTTTACTAATCGATTCTTACTTCGACAGCAACCACCCCAACAGGTTTCGGCCCTCTTCGGCTTGGTACAAGCCCTTCCCAAGGCCACGCCGCCTTTGAAGAATTCCGCCTCTCCCAGCTTAAAAATCCTCTCATAATCGATCTCGATTGCGTTTATAGCTATGTTGGCGTTTTTTCGGAAAATATCGTTGAGTAGGCTGAGAGTCCTTTCTTCGAAAAAACTGAACGATGGCAAGACAGTGGTGGATAGGAAAAAAAAGGAATTCAAAAGCATCGCACCATCTGTTTTCGGCATATACCATCGCTTGATACTCATCATGAACTCCCTTGAACAGTGTTTCCATCACCACACATGCATACATGCATAGAGCGCCAGCATAGAGATGAAATCTGCAGCTTGGCCATAGATCAACGTCGTATCCCTGATTAGGCCTTAACTGGTTACGGTACTTAACAATAAATGTAGATAGGTCAAAACACGGACGGCACAAAACTTTTACGTACACCTCTCCCTCCCGCTTCCAGCATTTGGTCCTACCAAAGAAGGCATTGCATAAAATCTCACAAAGATTAGCATCAACATCGTAAATCTGATAGACTGGAACTCTGAAAAACTATTCCAATACAATCAGCCAATACATCGCGATTGCAGAACAATTTTAGCGCAATTTGATGGGCCTTAAAACATAACGTAGACAGTTATGCCAATGATATGCTTTTGCTACACGCGGTCTCGTCGCTCTGCACAGAGACAGAGACCGCCTGCTGCGGAACTCCCGCCTTTTGAATCTGTGGCTGTCGCAGTGCGCCGCACGGCGACAGCGACAGGCATCTGTACATTTGCAGTATGTCAGCCCTCCGCGACACGTCGCTGCGATGGACACGCGACAACAGTTCCTACAACGGCCACTGCCGCTGCTAATATGCTAGTACCGTCACGACTTGTGTAAGTGTCATGACTGTCGCTCATAACAGCGACAAAGTATACCATTGGCCTTACAGACATAATGTTTGGGAATCTCTAGTGAGCTCTCGATTTCAATCAACACCTACAGCGAAGCGGTTGGTCTATGTAAAATTTAACTGGTTATAAGAGTACTACAGAAGAAAAGCGACCGCGCACCGCTGATTATAAGCGAAATCGAAGGCCTGCTAGAGGTGCCTCTAAGCTTGAAGCCCAGTCCAACCTCAGAAACGTTTTTATTTTTGCTTTTCTGCTTATCCTGAAGACAGTCCCAAGGGGATTCCAAGGATACCTCTGAAATTGTATGAATCCCCCCTAGGAATGGAGTTATGGTCCTTCCTATATTGCCTAAAATGGAGCGGCGAAAGCATGGCGGACGAGTTGTCCGAGGCTTGTAACTTCCGCCATTCGCAACCGCTGTGTGGGAGCGGACCTAATTGTAAGTGAAGAGAAAGGCTGAAAATTAAGGAAAAAGAGCGCTATTGATCTAAAACATTTGTCACTGTTGAGGTGGAGGAGTTGCCAAAGAGGTCATGCTAAAATTGCCTCTTGCTGTGATAGCGCTCAGGCTATGGTGTGAGGTGTGATACAGGTCAACATTGGTCAGACCCTCCCCCCCCAATCACGTGATTTCTACGGCTATCCCCCCTCCTTTTAGGACATAATGACCACGACCGGGGTGGTGTGTTGGGTCTTCGAATCTCCGTTTATTACCCTCGATTATTCCTCGCCTGGAGTAGAAAACAACCCATGGACGCAGCTTCAGGCCGGAGGGCGCTTCACTATATGGGCGAAGCATTTTTAATGCCCTCATGGCACACCGATGAAGTTTCCGGTACGCAGACTAAAGTTTGAATATGACAATCCCTATCTGAAAACGTGACTGAAATTTCATGGACGCGGAAGAGCGCTACGCTAGGTGGGCGAAGCGTTTTGATGCCCGTTTTGAAAAATGAAAAAAAATGTTTTGATGCCCTGAGGGCACATATGTTGGTGTACTTTCGGGCACGCAAACTACATTTTGAATACAGTGCGTTTCATTGTTCATAAACATCTTAGTTTTCAAGAATACCGCTGTCCGGCGTAGAGCTTTGCGGTTTCCACTATCATTTGCATATTTAGGGTGTTTAAAAACATATATATATATATATATATATATATATATATATATATATATATATATATATATATATATATATATATATATATATATATATATATATATATATATATATATATATATATATATATATATATATATATATATATATATATATATATATATATATATATATATATATATATATATATATATATATATATATATATATATATATATATATATATATATATATATTTATATATATATATATATGCAAGTTATTGGAATTTCATCTTTCCAAGAACTTTCATTATAACACTTTTCATGATTTTCGACCTTTCCTTATTTATGAACATCTCGAATAAACACCGCCTAAAACACTTCTTCTTCTTTGCCAAGCCACATTTTTGGGTGAAAGTTGACGATTACTTCTCGTCTCAATACGGTTTATGGTTCACACCTGTCCAGGGCGAAAAAAGCTCAGATCCGGACCCTCACGCCGGACGATGCAACCAGCGCATCCGTTTCCGAATTCGAAGGACATCTTGGGCTGTTCCTGGCTACATGAGAATTCCCAACCCGTGCGACTAGATTTCTATCTAAGAAAGTGCAGAGAAGTTTTTCCAGTGAGATCAGTGGTGGATTTGGAGGCATCTGTTGAGCACAACAGTCAGTGTGAACCAGATCCGGGCAGAGCGGAGCCTGTTTTACCATAGTTAAAGCTCTGTAAGGCAATAAAATGTAACGACAACTTTGAGATTAAAGGCAGCAGACACGCTCAAAAATGGTATCGATTTTATGACATAAATCAAAGGTTTGGAGCTGGTTGTATTGGGAACTGACGAAAAAACGAACGAAAACTGCGTGCAAATAGAAGAATAACGGTGATTTTGTTATCAGGTGAAAGTGGACGAGTTTATTGGCGCGCAGTTGAAACAGCGAATATCAGCAACAAAACAGTTGAGATAGAGAAGCCGATATACTCTCACAGCTTGTACTGGAACGTTAACCTCGTTGGAAGCATCAAAAACTAGCTAAAGTGACCGTATTAGTACTATCAACCTGGACGAGTTTGTATTTTGGGGCGGGGTTGCAGAAGCTCAGGGGCGTGGTTGCAGAAATTTTTCAATTTGCATTGCTGAAATTTAGTAGTTTTGACCCGTTTTCGACGCTTCCAACGGCGTGAGCAGTCTACTAGGAGCCATGCTACTTCAGAAACGTAGTTATCTCAACAACTTTTTTGAGCGTGTCTGCTGCCTTTAAAGTGGTGCGGAAGTAGCTCTACCTTACCAGCACTTACAAAGCCCGCCCGTCTAAATTTTTTCGCGAAGGAACATTTTAGTCGATTTGGGTAAGGTGAGGTTCCAGATCGGGATGCAGATGGGAGCAGCATATGCTTAAAAATGATCTGAGGTTTTTGGGTGATCGGCTTCGAGTCGAGGAAGATCACCTGAACACCAGAGATCATTTTTTGATGGACATATGCTGCTTTCATTGCGATCCCAACTTGAAACCTCACCTTACCCAAATCGACTGGCGTTCCTTCGCGAAAGTCGGAGACGGGCGGCTTTGTAAGTGCAGGTAAGGTGGAGGTGCATCCTCACCACTTCAGTCACAAAGTTGTCGTTACGTTTTATCGCCCCACAGACTTCTAACTATGACACAAACAGGCTCCTGTCTGCCCGAATATGGTTCACACTGACTGTTGTGCTCAACAAATGTCTCCAAATTGGGGTCAAGCAATGCTGGAAATTTCCCAAAGAGGGGGGCGCCAGCAAACTTGAAAATTCAGGGGGGTCGCACCGCCGGTTTTTTTTTTATTCTTTTATCTCTCGAATTTAACTCAGTTCAACCATAGAATGTTTCCTACGCAACCACGATTTGCTCAGACTGGTTTGTCAACCGCTGGTGGCCTAAATACACGTCAAAATTGCAATTGTCCGCAGAGCGAAAAAATGGTTTTTGGGGACCTTCTAATGTCATGTACAATAATTTGATGGGACGTAGTTCAGCGGTTCGGTAAAACAGGCCCAGCTGATGAGAAGTAGAGAAGGGCAAAGCCGCTCATATAGATGGAGATATAGATGGGGGTGTGTATACAAGTCTGTTGGTACCTGCTCGTTGGTGCCCCTGCTTCTACTGAACCCAGCAGACGTTTGAGAGTACACAGGGAACGTTCGAGCGATATAGCGTGCACAACTATATCGCGAAAGTATCCCGCGCATTGTATAAAGGTGTTGCCGTCCGGCACACTAAAGCCTCTGGTCCATAACACCTTAGGATCCGTACCTAGGGAGTTCATGGAGTCTTTGGCCACAAGCCACAATTTCGACACCCTGAATTGCCGGTCATTGTCGAGTGATATCCAACAATCTGCGTTGTCCAATCTTCTGAGCTACTTCCATGCACCGTTTGCTGCTTTGCAGGAAACTCGCCTCAAGGATAGACCAGTCATTAACGTCGGAGAGTACGTCATCTACCATCCGTGCCATATGGATGAGCGAAAGGATACCCGATTCGTGGAGACATGCGATCATCGTACCTCTTCACAAAAAGCTATCCGTCACGGATCCCAAGAACTACAGAGGAATCTCTCTACTCCGTGTCATGTACAAGGTTTTAGAAAAAAATCATTCTCGAGCGACTCATCAAACATCGTGAGGAAACGACCAGAGAGGAGCAAGCCGGTTTTCGACCTGGAAGATCGACCATCGACCAAGTGTTCGTTGTGAGAAGAGTAATCGAATCGTGGCAGCGGTATTCAAAGCCATTACAGCTTGCTTTTTTCAACTTTGAAGCCGCATTCGACTCTCCTCATCGTGATCGATTGCTCAACGCTCTGCGAGCCGATGGAGTCCCGGAAAAGTATGTTCTTGGACTTTGAAGCCGCATTCGACTCTCCTCATCGTGATCGATCGCTCAACGCTCTGCGAGCCGATGGAGTCCCGGAAAAGTATGTTCGACTAATCGAGGACATGAACAAAGCAACAACAGCAGCAGTTCGTACACCTTTCGGATTTACGTCAGCTTTCGAGGTGAGAACAGGAGTAAGGCAAGGAGCTGTAGCAGGACCTTTTCTATTCAACTTTGCCGTTGATGACATCATGCGTAGAGTTGCAGAACAGTTTCCTGCGGATGTGATCCTAACACCATCAGGACGCTCCCTTGTCGACCTGGAGTACGCCGATGACATTGTGTTATTCGCTGAAAACAACGCAAAACTGCAAAGGATTGTGAACCTCGTTTTGAAGTATGCCGCAGCCTATGGACTTCGTCTTCGTCCGGAAAAATGCAAGCAGATGTGGGTCTCTCAGAGGACTTCTACGGGAGTTTGTGTGGACGGACAACGTATCGAACTGGTGGACGATTTCTGTTATTTGGGCTGTTTGCTGAAGGACGATGGTAGTTATGCAGCGGATATTCGACAACGATGTGCGAAAGCTACGTCTGCATTCAATTCTCTAACTAAGTGTTTGGGGTCTACCACAATCGCGAAGGAAGTCAAGTTGCGCGTCTACATATCCGCTATTCGCCCTATCATGATGTACGGATCGGAGACGTGGGCAGCACCGAAGACGCAGATGGAAAGGTTGGATTGCACGGAGAGGAAGCTGTTCAGACGTTTGTTCGGATATTTCTGGCCGCGGATGTGCCACAATGAAGATCTCTACAACGAGATTGACGCCTTACATCTACGTTTGACACGAGGGAGGTGCCAACATCTCGCAATGCCATCTCAGGCGGCAACGGAAGGTAGTCTTCTTCTGTTGGGGCATATTTTAAGATGACCGCCAGATCGTCTTGTTCAACACGCTGTAAGGATGCTTCCAAGTCCTGTCTGGAAACGGCCGCCTGGACGTAGGCGAAAGTTTTGGACGGATGTGGTGAAGGAGGATTTGAAATCACTCGGCATTGAAAGGCAATTCCGGCGCGATGTTTCACTTCGCAGGAAGGGGAATAGTGATCAATGGATGGATTGTGTTCAAATTGTGGCTGAGGACCGTGACAAATGGACACGGCTGACTACTAGGACGGCACACCTCGGTGAAGATGCGGAATGACCGCGTCAGGCGAAAGCCAACCGATTAAGTCAAGTCATAGATGGAGAATTGAAAAAAATTCCCCGTTGTGAAAAGTGGTGTTAGAAGGCCGTTTTTTCCTAGTGGCCCTTACAGCCTTGATTTTCACTTCTGGAAGGCGGCAGTGGGGCAAAAGATGCATATGCTAGATGGTTATCGAAAACTACACTAGCTGGATTTAAAGACGCGGAAGCGCGTCTTTTTCGTATTTTCGTCATAACTTCGTTGCTAGCGGACTAAAGTGTATAGAAAGTTATACTCAAGACGTCGAGACGAACACAATGATCTAATTTTCAATGTTCGAGTGATGAATTTGTCATCCATGATTTCTTAAGTACCTAAGGCGAGCCATAAACGGGCGAGTCTCAGCTAATTGCGCTGAGTTATTAACGAGCAGTGTACTGTATGGCGCCGTTTACGCACCAAAGCCAAGCCTGATATATATCGGAATCTTACAAGAATTCAAATAGAACCATCTCCAACTCAAAACTCAAAACGATTCTATAGAAACTCCATTCAGAGTACTTCAAAGCAATGGAGCACTCGCCCTAATTTTATCAGAGAAGTCACGAAAGTCGTATCTTTCGCGACTTCTAATTGATTTCAGTTTATGAGAAATCTGAATTCGATTCAAGTTTATTTCTGATATTGAAATCTAGAGCATTTTCCAAATACCGAAAATTTCAAACTTATTTCAATTTTTTGAAATTTCTAATTTATTGAATAACCTAACTCATTATGGAATTGTCTAATTTATGAAATAACGGTAGATTCTAAATCATTTCAATTTGAAAAAAAATCTGATTTTAATCCAAATTGTTAATAATCTGAAATCATTTCAAATTTTTTCTGATATTGAACACCCGAATTTTTTTCAAGTTTTAGAAATTCGGAATTTATTTCAAGCCTTGAATTTTTGAATTGTTGTTTCTGAGAGTTTCTAATTTATTCCAATTCTTGAATAATACGAATTTAGTTCAGATGATGAAAAATCTGAATTTCACTCAAGTTGATTTCTGATTTTGGAATACCATATTTTCATATGTTATGAAAGAAATCTCAAGTTACTCCAAGTTTTAATTTTTTTTATTTATTTCAATCTTCGGAAAATCTCAATTTAATTCAATTTTTGAAATTTTTATCTGACTCGAATTTTTGAGTTTTACTCAAATTTTGAACTCAATTAAAATTTTGAAAAATGAGGCTTTGCTGAGAATTTCAGGCATTTACATTTCTTATTAAAATCAGGCATTCTGACGCAACACAGAGCCCGATTGACATGAACTGCAGACAGGGAGTGTCTACAGATCCGATAAGGTCAATTAGAGGTTTCCTGAGGGGCCTACTTCACAACTAGAAAGCCACCCCATCAAGTATTAATTTGAATGCAGGTCAGTGTAGGACGAACGACGGAGTGCCTCATTCACTAGAGCTTGCATTTAGCTTGGTCCGAACTGCTCGTTCTATACTCCCCGAAGTGTTGGTTACTATCACAACAATACGCATTCTCCCCATGGAATTGCTTCTGAGCAATGCTTCTCCCAGATGCACTGATTTGCCAATTCATTAGAGTTTTCATGTTTCCATGTACATATGAAACCTTTTCCTGACCAGCAATATTAAATGTTCCCTTTTACAAAGGACAATCAAAATGCAGGGTGGGTGTATCATTTCTGTCGTTCTATCTCAATTTTATGAAAGCGGAGATTTATGATGTTGATGCTTTTTGTGAAAAAAATCAAGAAAACTCGAGTTCGAATTTGTTTCAATTTTTTAACAAAGCTAATTTATCTCAGTTTTTACTGTGATTTCTATTTTCGGAAAATTTAAATATAGTTCGAGTTAGCTTCTAGTTTATTTCATTTTAAGGAAAATGTTTATTGAATTCAAATTTGAGAATTATTAAATTGATTACAATTTTCGAATTTCAATGAAATTTCAAACCTAGTTCAAATTTCGATAATTGAGGCTTTGTCGATAAGCCTCAGTATTGGCCTTCTCTTTCCGAATCGAGGATTTCAACACAGTACAGGAATTCGGCCCACCACGCCTAGCGTCAGATCCTGGGCTCCTCAAATGTGGTGGAATTGGTGGGGGAGCGCCCGAAGAGGCTCTCTCGGGTGGTCGTGTCCCAGTTCGGTGGGTCGACTCCGCCCCTCGGCGCGGACGAAATTGCCTCCAGAGCAGGGATGTGCGGAATTTTCTGTTTTCTGTTTTCTGCCCATTTTTGGCCATTTTTTTCTGTTTTCTGTTTTCTTTGAAAATAGGCAAAAATTGGACAGAAAACAGATAAAAACGTGTACCTCGATTCGCAGTAGGACTTTCTTAGAAAAAAGTGGCCGGACTTATCGGAGCTAAGCCAATAGGTTAAGGGTAAGTTTTACCCAGGCTCATCGCAGTCCCCCCACGCTAGGCACTTTTATCCCGCTCTGGTGGTTATCCGTTAGGGCGCGTGTGGCGTGGGGGGAGGAAGCGCTGGTGTTCGCTGTACACGGTCGCGTTCGATCCTCGCCGAGGTGAACCAACCAACCAACCCTCCAGGGTCCTTCGATTGGTCACAGATTCATGTAGAGAGATGAAGGCACTGAATGGGAAGTCGGCTGCCCCTGCAAGCCACTAAAAAAGCGTGAAACCCATTCCTCTGAGAAAATTTGCAGCGTCAGTGCCGGGAAAGTAACGTGATCCTCGACTGTGCTGCGATAGTTCCGCGGTAGTGCCGCAGCGGCTCCGTGATCAGGCGATTCTGCTGCCGTGTCTTGAGCCTCGACATCGCCGCGATAGTACCGCAGGGGCTCCGCGTTAGAACCGCGAGGATGCAGCTGCGAACCCGCGTTGAGTACGATGTACTTTATTGTGTGGTAAAACGAAAATGTTGCGGGTAAATATACCTAATTTGAGGTACATTCCGTATTTCCTTGCGCTCAGAAGCGGAGGTAAGCTCTGTCTTTATCAGACAAAGGATGAAACTACCGCAAAAACGATTTTTTGTTCTTACAATTAAGACATCCCCCCTAGTTGTCTCCTAATTCTCAAATATCTTCGTATCAGACATTCTCCCAGAGCCGCTGCGACATTATCGCGAAGCCGAAGCGGTACTGTCTAGTCCCCGCTACGTCTCCGCGGTAGTGCCGCCGCGACTCCGCGATAGTGCCGCTTCGGTGCCTGTACGTGCCAAAACGGCACTATCGCGAAGCCGCAGGGGCGATTTCTCTCAGAGTCAAGCCTCTACAAATACGACGTCGAATGAGCTGCGCATCCCAGTAGGGATTCAGGAAGCCGGTTCCTAATCTTTATCTAATAGCGGATACTTTTACCCAAAGGTTTATCGTTGACGAATCCCTCAGAGGTCACGCAAAGCAGTAAAGTGAAAGGAAAACTGCAATGTGACTCTATACTAACAAGTATAAGCCATAATACTACTTAACCCCATAATTCATACCCGCTCCCCAGCGTATCCGCTTTGGTGGTGCGGGGTAATGTTGGTCCCAACTGTGCCATGCACGCTAAACTCTGAATAGGTGCTTTAATTCACTGCAACGCAGATGGCACAAAATTCAGTTAAGAGTTAGAGAGATTCTTTGCGCAGTGAAGCGCCTTCGAAGGTGACTTGAAGTCGCTTTCAAGGATCGGCCTCGAAATGCCGAGTGAGCACTCATTGCGAAAGAGCGCCTCTTATACCCTTCGGTTAGTTTTTTCTGAGCAAGAGACAGGTACCAGAAAAGAACTCGTCAATGATTGAGAAGTTTCATCGTGTAAAATTTGAGCGGGCGGATGGCTGCCTATCAAAGCACTGGCGGGCGGATCGCTGGCTGGTTGCGGACGGTTCGCTGCATCTCATAGCTCAGCGGGCGGATGGCTGGCTATCAAAGCCCTTGCGGGCGGATCGCTAGCAGATTGCGAACGGATCACCGCTATAGAGCTCGCCGGCGATCCACTCGCTAGCATGATCAACTTTCCCAGGTGCGGCTATCCGAACGCCAAAACGCAGCGATCCGCCCGCGGAGACAACGAGAGGCAACGATCCGCCTGGCGAGGCCACAATAAGCAGCGGTTCGCCCGCAACTTGCTGGCGTACCGCCCGCAGAGGCCTTGATTGCCAGCGGTCAGTCCGCACCTATTGTCCGAGTATACTCTAACGGCACAGGTACGCGGTACGGGCGTGACTTTCAGCTCTGTGGAGTAGTACAGTCTCTGAACCAGCAGTTATCCCACAATCAGTGTCAAAATATGCACACTAAGGAACGGAAAGCTAGCTCCGACTGCACTACGTACTCCTTGCACCGACATACATATGTATTGAGCTTCTAATAGAGTAATCGAGCTTCTTTTACCTGGGAAAGGAAGATTCGATGAACATCTGTCATCTCATCGCACTTATAATCTGCATTTCTTAAACGTCTATACTTTTTGCTCTGGCCTACTGCAAGGTTTTGAAAATTTAATGAGAGAAGCATAGACCACTCGAAAAATCTTGAATGGTATGAAAAATTTTGTTTAGTGTACGCTGAACACTAGAGTGAGGATCGAATATTCGACTTCGAATAAATATTCGAATTTTTCAAACGAATTTTTATTCGAACATTCGAATATTCGAAAAGTGTGAATATTCGAACATTATTCGAATTCGACTATTCGCAAAAGGTGAAAATTCGAACATTATTCGAATTCGACTATTCGCAAAAGGTGAATATTCGAATATTATTCGAATTCGACTATTCGCAAAAGGTGAATATTCGAATATTATTCGAATTCGACTATTCGCAAAAGGTGAATATTCGAATATTATTCGAATTCGACTATTCGGAAAAGGTGAATATTCGAATATTATTCGAATTCGACTATTCGGAAAAGATGGATATTCGAATATTATTCGAATTCGACTATTCGGAAAAGGTGAATATTCGAACATTGCACTGGTGAAGCAGAACGGTTGGAATCACGCATGATTGCGGTAAATATAGCAACAATGAACGGGCACGTAATACCTCAAAACAGACGCAGAGCTCGAAATGCGCTTTCGATCCCACAGCGTCAAAACAAAATTCCGCTGTGTATACCATTTTTCTCAGACAGAGTATCTGATGCTATACAGCAATGCATCGTACGAGCACAACTAAACGACGATGTTGTTTCAGTTAACATCCCTAACAACAACATAAAGAGTCAATTAGTAAGGAACAGACTTTACGATAAGAGCTGCTTCACAGATAACTGCATCGTTTGCCCCGATGGAAAACTCGGCGACTGCAGTCAGGTTGGCACTATTTACCATCTCGAGTGTCAGACATGCAGCGCAAGTTACATAGGGGAGAGTGGAAGAGTGTTGGCGGTACGCCTAAAGGAGCATTTAGCTAGCAAGAGACGCAATGACCGAAGAACTCCACTTGGGAGACTTAAAATGGAGGACCACAACGGTGACGAGTACGATGTGAAGTGTACGATCCTAGCTTGCGAACCTGAAGTATCGGCGAGAATAACGTTGGAGGCCTTTTGGAATCACGTAAAGGACCCACTAATGAACAGCAGAGTTGAGCGGCCCATGATAACCAGTGATCTTTTGCCATTTGTACAACACTGTGAGTTATAACATGTCTTTCCCTAGCTGTATCTATACGAGGGAAGCAAGGTACATCTCACTCCTGCTTACTCGATTACTAACAGCGGCAGCGGACCTATTCCGCGTAAAGGTGGACTTGCGAGGTGGGTTACCGATCCTCCTTTTCGAGTGCCTCCGCATTGCTCCTCACAGTGCTTCAGAACTGTCGGAGTGAGAGGAGGCGCTTGGTAGTGTAGATTCACGAGATCGGGTAATCTCGAACTACTTTTTAGGCCTCTGATGAAGACGTGAAGGTCGAAACGTCTGGCCACTGATAAAATTTCCACCTATCAACTTCGTTGGCATAGCAGTATCATAATCATTCGAACATTATTCAAATTCGATTATTCGCAGAGGTGAATATTCGAATGTTATTCGAATTTGAACTCTAATGTATGAAGGAATCGACATACCTTTCAAGACTGTATTCATTCTCTTCACTACTCCATTGTTCCATTTTTCCGAACGCAAGAGCTAAATTCTTTCCCACACCGTCTGATAAGGCTAGTAGGGCGGTTCTAACAGGGGGAGCCACATGGCAATCAAACTTGGCCACGCCCATTTTTTCATGCCGCCGCGCAATGATAACACCAACCATAGCTTCGTTAGGTGGAGCCATGTACTCGACCAACCTTCACCCCTGGGCAGGTGAAGTGGGGAACCTTCACCAATTGGAGAACCGGTGACAACCAGTGAAACGCCCCGAGAAAGAATGAAAGTGACCCAACACTCATGCAAGTCATTTTCAAGATTGAGTGGATTTTACTGCCGGTTTTTCGTCCATAACTTGTTTGTGCTCAGAGATAGACCTTTGCTGGAACTTGTTCTCGGTATTCACATACAATTCTGCATTGAAAAACGCTTTCAGTTTTGAAAAATAGGTTCTCCTTCTTCCAGCCGAATTCAGTTTATGAAATGTATTTTTTTAGCCTGAAATTTTTTGTTTTTCGTTCACAATTTTTTTGTGCTTGGAGAGACCTTCGGTGAAGCTTGTTTTCGAAATCTCGATGGAATTCTGCGTCAACTTGTTCTCCCAGTTTGGAAAAGTATTTTCTCGATCCTTCAGCCTAATACATTTTACGAAGCACCGGTTTTCCGCCTATAACTCTTTAACCTTTGGAACGTCTAAGAAAGAAACGTAAGGGTTTTGGTGGACGTTGTTTTTGAAATCTACGTAAAATTCTGCGTCGAATGACATATCGGGTCCCTAACTTTGCTTGCTCCATAAGCCAGCCAGGTCGGTGGAGCCGAGCCCCGTGGCTGGCTCCGGCAGAACTCTGCGTCTCTCATTTAAACCATAGAGGCGAGAGCACCCTATGGAGATAACTATGTAAATCGGCTTCACCGACCTGGCTGACTTACGGGGCAAGCAAAGTTGGAAACCCGATATATCATTCGACGCCGAATTTTACAGAGATTTCAGAAACTACCTACACCAAAACCCTATCTTCAACGGTTAGAGAGTTATAGGAGAAAAACCGGTGTTTCGTAAAATGAGTTGGGCTGAAGGATCGAGAAAATATTTTTCCAAACTGGAAACGCTATTGGACGCAGAATTTTATGGAGATTCCGAAAACAACCTCCACGAAAGGGCTGTCCCCTAGGATAAAAAAGTTATGGACGAGAAACTGATTGATTTTAGTGAAAGAAACGTTGAAGGCAGTGATCACGATAAATTTCACTTCCGATACTTCCACGGCTTACGGAAGGTCTGGTGCCCTATATAGCAAGGCATGCTTAAAAACGACACGAAAGACGCGTTTCTGAGCAAAAACAGCCTCTCTCTTGTTTACGTTGATTTTTGAGCGTGGATGAATTGACCGCTAGAAGGATGAAACCTATCAGCGCAATGAAGCGATCAGCTCACTTATCAGCACTTCCTTCACTTGATCATTCCTGTAATCTGAGTCTTCATTTGTTCTTTCGAGGGGGCGTGTCTGGCGCACCAAAACGCTTGTTTGCA
Source organism: Aplectana chamaeleonis (assembly GCA_029168955.1). Taxonomy (NCBI): domain Eukaryota; kingdom Metazoa; phylum Nematoda; class Chromadorea; order Rhabditida; family Cosmocercidae; genus Aplectana; species Aplectana chamaeleonis. The sequence continues at coordinate 217,521 of JAPDOI010000550.1, read as the reverse complement.
GCCTTTATTTTGCTGCTCCTGGCTCGTTTTCTACCGTTCTTTCGACACTGGGAGCCTAGGATCCTTCTCGCCTATAATTCCACTGGAGAAAATCAACGAGGATGATTATCGTGAACGCTGCCTTTAATTCATAAATTGAAATCGGCTGAGAGATTGGGAGCGTATTTTCTCAAACTGAAAACATTAATTGGCGCAAAATTTAATGAAAATTTCGGAAACAGCTCTGTTGAAAAGATCCATCATAAAGGGTAAAAATGGTATGAGCGAAGAACAGGTAGTTTTTGAAAAATCGCTTGAAGAAATTTTCCGACAAATTTTGACTCCAAGACAGCTCAAAGGAAATTTTACATGACCTACGCAGATCATTTCATTAGGAATAGTGAATTTCTAAAGGAGGTCATCAAACGGAAAAAATGTTTCAAAATTAATGTTTAAAAATAAAAATACATTGAATGCATGAAAAAGAGGATCAAGAAAACGTCAAATTTTGAAGTTGCAAATCTATAGGGAACCTTCACCATTCCCCACTCAGTTATCCTAAACAACCTTCACCTCTCGGACCGTTGTCTCCACCCCAACGAACCTCTGACACCAGCCCGGGTTTTTCCTTCCCTTCCGAAATCGTTGCGGCGCGGAGAAATAGGGGTGGCCAAGTGGCGGCGATAACAACCTTGGGGGTGCTAAACACAGATTCGACATCCGTTTCCGGTGTTACGGAAGGTGGCCGTAGTTTGTCGACGTTTTAGATTTGGCCGTGCTATCTCGCCAGTCCGGGCCACTTGTCCACTGCATATGGTCACACCAATTTCTCCGCGCCGCAACGCTTTGGCAGGGGATACAACCCCGGACTGGTGCTATAAATGCGCGGCGGCACGGAAAAATGGGATGCCCTAGTGGGATGGCAGTTGGTACTGCCCCCCCCCCCCTTCTAGTGATAGCACCGATTTGCCTAAAACTTCGCCAAGAGGTTTTTTTGAGCTGAGGATTAAGAATCTCTTATCTTTTTCGCAATTTTCAAAGGATTAATGGCTCAGACAAAAACGCGCTCCACGCCCCGCTGAAAGCCGCCAGCGGGATAGTGGCCGTGGAGCGCAAAATCCGAAGTTTCGTCGCTCACTTTAGTAGCTATCGCGGGAGCGGTAGCGACTGTCGTGGGCGAGTAGCCGCTTCCTGCCCTGGTGATAAGCCCCTCTGAGCTTTTTGTTTTCAAAAATATACTCACGAACCGGTGCACGACGCGGCCGCACGCCAACACGCGACCCGGCCAGTGCACCGAGCACCAACTGGGGCCACCAGCGATTGAGCAGGGCCTTCAGCGTCCAAGCGGAGCCAAGTACCGCGAAACTGGGCAATTGAACAGAAGGCATTGCTTTCATCCGAGGCCTGGCTCAGAACCGCGTCGTATGCCTCCCTTGGAAACTAGCGTCTTGAGCGTCGAACATCTTTTTGGGGGCACGCTTCGCCCGTGACGGGCACGCTCTCGTGTCAGGAGGGCAAGCACTCGCCTATATCGTGTCTCCGAGAAAGTGGGAAGATCGGAGTGAGCGTCGAGCTCCTTTTTATCTGAGAAGGTTTAGGGGCTAGGTTCTCTAGGCAAAATTTCAGTAATATCGGAGACTTTAACGATATAATTACCCTATACTTACCGTGATCTTTCGAAGCAACGAAAGTGGACCTCTTATTCATATTCGGCACCTCGAATAAGCTCCTTAGGCTAAGTTGGGGCGGAAAAAAATATTTTGTAGCATTCTTTGCGTTGTAGCCCGTACAGGTTTAGAGATGAGTCGTGCCTTATAAATTTCGTTTATAGGTGGAAATAAAGCTTCAGAAGAAGAATTCAACTTGTTATTGCCGCTCACATCGTAGTTGTGCGATATTGGGGGGGTAGACAACAGGCACTCTGCTGTGGGCGGAGCCAGAGGGGCGGGCACGACTCCGCCCCTCGTCGCGGACGAGATTGCCTCCAGAGCGCCTCTTTCTCGAGGGCTTCGATTTGATTACTTCCTCACTGTATTTCTGCGCTATTCGTTCGTATTCCGCTGAATCGTGAGCTACTATGCTGCTGAGAAACAATTCTATTCAAGCCCAATGACAACCCTTTCGATAAACGCTGATCCCAAACGCATTGGTTTGCTAACTCATGAGAATTTTCATGTTTCCATGTCAACATGAAACCTTTCTTGACCAGCAATACGATGATATTAGTGCGTTAACCACATTTCTACTACGAACTACTGGATTTGAATATGGGTCTGGCTTCCAATTATTTTTTTCTTGTTCATATTTTAAAAAAATGTGTTTATGAAGCCTTGGGTAACTCATGCAAGGTGGTCGAGCTCAAACTTGTAGAATGTAAATGCAATCTATTCTTCATTGTGGAGCAATTTGATTAGCAAAATTTCAAAGTTGGGTACAACCTTAATTTCAAGGAGTAAAAAAATTGAGAATTTGCCAAAGCCACTGACCCAATTTTTTTTCTTAAACTCTTAATTGTAGGGTGGGTTCGATAAATTCACTTTTCAAGCTCGCTTTTGTGACTTATAAAGTGGAAAGCCGAAGCTGGACACAAATTCGTAATTTTTTCCACTTCCACTTCGCACAATTTTCTTAATTTTGTAGCACTACCTCGCACCCCTCGTATGTAAAGTAATTTATTGCACAGTTTTTTTAGTAATATTAGCGAGTACTTGCTGAAGCGGAATCAACATTTTCTCGTCATAGGATTACTCCCCAAATTGTTTTAGGGAAAAAGCAAATTCTTAACTAATTTTTCTGAAGAACCAGAGATTTATGTGAGAAATTTATTAGGGTTTCGAACGAAGTTAGAAAACGGTGACGAGATTTCAACTTTACTGTTCAATAAAATTGTCACATTATCAGATAGAATTTTTTGAACATTAAATAGCATGTTTTCTACACCAGAAAATGCAAAAAATGCTTTAAAAAACAAATACCACTTCAGCAATGAGAATCTCGAATTTTTGTGCCGTCGCTGGTCTTTTTCATGTTTTTTTATTCATTGATGTCCATTTCAATTCTAGTTTTCGAACAATTGAATTTTCCTTCAGCAACAAAAAATCTCGTTACCTTCTATGACTGATTTCTGTCATTCGCTAAAAGAGAAATGCCGTCTTTCTTCTTAAACATGGTCTGAGCCTATAGATTCGAACTAATAAATCCTCGTTGACATCAGCCGATACCTATCTCTTACTCTACCGACCCTGCTGTTCGCATGGCCATTGGCAAATGCCATTGGGACATGTTTACGATCCTGGGTCGCTTGTGTTCAGATCTGTTATGTCCACTGGCTATGCAGGGTCACGAGCGGTCTAGTGGAGGCGATATCGACCCATATGTGCCAAAATTATTAGATTGAATGGTGAAGGCTGAGAATATTTACGGAAATAAAATAGGCATAACTGAAAATAGTGTAAATAGGAATAAAATTGGTAACAAATATCAAAACTTTCTCCTTCTCCTTCTTTTCAAGCGTTCGTCTCATTGCAGAATAAATTTTTTATAGTGAAAATAAATATATAATACAAATTTTAAAAAATGAAATAAGGTAGAAACAAACTTCGAGAAATAAAAAAAATCATTTTATTTTGCCTGAAAATCAGATGCGCCTTTCATGATCGCGAAAATTCATTTAAAAAAATGGGAGTAGACGTCAAATTTAGAACGAACTCCTCTTTCTGATTTCATGTGGCTGCTCACCTATGCTTCTGCTTGAAAAAATCCGAACTCATAAATCACAGACAGTTTTCATATTTCTATAGCAACTTTATCAGACAGGCTAAGAATTGATCCGTTCAAGCAGAAGTTTCAAAAATAAGTCCGACTTCTTATTTTGATCACTACCACTCACTAAATTCCTTCATACAAATTATATGTAAAGATCTATAGAAAAGTTACTGCCTAATAAAACTAACACAGAATTAATTTTAAAAAACTCGTCGGACTTTTTTTCTATTGGTGACTAAAAATGCTAAAGAGGAATCAGTAAACACTCGAATAATTTAGGAAATTCGTTAAAAATATTTCACCAGCATAAGGCATATCTATGATTTTTTCAGTAACAGTTAATTTACTTGGCAATGAAAATTTGTCAAGAGGCTTCAAAAATCTCTTCATAGCGGCAGGATAATTGGAACAGATAAAGTCAAATGTGAATCAAGGAATGGAGGAAACAAATAACACTTGACTGTTTTTAAAAAAATATTTTTTTCTGGGGCCGCGTATTGGAAAGTGAAGTGATTTAAAGCGTAAGCAACATTTAGAGTTACTGCAATACGCGAATAGGGATCTTATCATGATTCATTAAACATTTATATGTTTTAAATAAAAAAGAGAGAAGGAAATCCGAGAAAAGGACTCACCTTTTTCATAAAATCACCTTTGCGGAGAAAAAAGGAAAGGTATAGCATCATAATGCTGGTCAAGAAAAGTTTCATGTTAACAATTAAACATAAAAACTCTCATGAGTTAGCAAATCAATGCACTTGGGATCAACGTTTATCGGGAGCATTGCTATTGGGGTTGAATACAACTTTCTATCAGCATCTAGTACCTTGCAGTTCAGTGGAATACAGGTGAATAGTGTAGAAATACAGTGAGGACGCAATCAAATCGAAGCACTTGTGAAACAGGCACTCTGGTTGCAATCTCGTCCGCGCCGAGGGGCGGAGTCGACCCACCCAACTGGGACACGCCCACCCGAGAGTGCCTCTTCGGGCGCTCCCGCGATATTGCTATGGATGCTTAAATTATTCGTCATTCGAATATTCGAATTTCGAATATTCGTTCGTTCGAAATAAAAAATGAACGAATTTATTCGAAATTCGTTCGTTCGAAATAAAAAATGATCGAATTTATTCGGAATTCGTTCGTTCGAAATAAAAAATGAACAAATTTATTCGAAATTCGTTCGTTCGAAATAAAAAATGAATAAATTTATTCGAAATTCGTGTGTTCGAAATAAAAAATGAACGAATTTATTCGAAATTCATTCGTTCGAAATAAAAAATGAACGAATTTATTCGAAATTCGTTCGTTCGAAATAAAAAATGAACGAATTTATTCGAAATTCGTTCGTTCGGTCCCTTTTTAAAAAGTCCTCACTCTACTGAACACCCTTTATTGATTTTTGGAAATTTTCTGTTTTCTGTTTTCTGCCCATTTTCGGAGATTTTTTTCTGTTTTCTGTTTTCTACGGATCAATTCCTAGCCTGTCTGATAAAGTTGCTATAGAAATATGAAAACTGTCTGTGTATTATCAATTCGGATTTTTTCAAGCAGAAGCGTAGGTGAACAGTTACATGAAATCAGAAAGAGGAGTTCGTTTTAAATTTGATGTCTACTCCCATTTTTTTAATGAATTTTCGCGATCATGAATAGCGCATCTGATTTTCAGGCAAAATGAAATTATTTTTTTAATTTCTTGAAGTTTGTTTTTACCTTATTTCATTTTTTTTAAAATTTGTATTATATATTTATTTTCACTATAAAAAAATTTATTCTGCAACGAGACGAACGCTTGAAAAAGGAGGAGAAGGAGAAAGTGTTGATATTTGTCACCAATTCTATTCCTATTTACACTATTTTCAGATATGCCTATTTTAATTCACCATTCAATCTAATAATTTTGGCACATATGGGTCGACATCGCCTCCATTAGACCGTTCTAAATCCTGCATAGCCAGTGGACATAACAGATCCGAAGACAAGCGACCCAGGGTCGTAAACATGTCCCAATGGTACTTGCTAATGGCCACGCGGACGGCAGGGTCGGTGGAGTGAGAGATAGATATCGGCTGATGTCAACGAGGATTTATTGGTTCGAATCCATAGGCTCAGAAAATGTTTAAAAAGAAAGACTTTATTTATCTTTCAGCGAATGACAGAAATCAGTCATAGAAAGTAGCGAGATTTTTGTTCCTGGAGGAAAATTCAATTGTTTAAAAACTAAAATGGAAATGGACATCAATGAATAAAAAAACATGAAAAAGACCAGCGACGGCACAAAAATTCGAGATTCTCATTGCTGAAGTGGTGTTTGTTTTTAAAGCATTTTTTGCATTTTCTGGTGTAGAAAACATGCTATTTAATGTTCAAAAAATTCTATCTTCTTAATGTGACAATTTTATTGAACAGTAAAGTTGAAATCTCGTCACCATTTTCTAACTTTGTTCAAAACCTTAATCAATTCTATCAAAAAGGGGTCTCCCAAGCAAAAGAGGTTTGGTTGGCGTCAGAAACGTTCCAACAAAAAGGGAACAATAGGTAAGTAGAATGAGGAGAGTCTACAAAAAGTGAACAATATTTTCTCAGAATGATTTTCCTGGACGATACTTCTTAACAGCGAAAACAGACCGTTGCGGTGTTCTACACGAAAGCACTCTGTGGTTCCAAAAATGGTCTTGATTACGCGAGAACCGTTTGAATGAAAGTGCATGTATACCTAATACTTACCATCAGAATAGAAGATGATGCCGAAATCATAGACGGACGGTTAGCTCCAGTTGCTACGAGAAGCGAAACCAAAGTGCAGCATCTAATGAGAGTATTTTCTTATAATCTCGTCAAAATTGAAGTCCATTCTTGGATACCACTGAACTCTTCCTCGTGAAATACCACAACGGTTTGTTTTTGCTGTTAAGAAGTATCGGCCACGAAAATCAGTCTGAGAAAATATTGTTCACTTTTTGTAGACTCTCCTCATTCTACTTACCTATTGTTCCCTTTTTGTTGGAGCGTTTCTGACGCCAACCAAACCTCTTTTGCTTGGGAGACCCCCTTTTGATAGAATTGTTCACTTTTTATTGATATTACGAAGTAATATCTTTGAAAAAATCTTCAATAATCTTCGAATAGCATGTGAGCAACAAACTTGTTGCGCACGCTACAAATAAAGCGCTACTCACTTCCCACGTCGTCCTGATGACGTCACCATATGCTTTATGCACTTGGCACGACCTTGGCACGACGTTCTGATGACGTCATCAGATGCTCTATGTACTTTAGATGACACCCCGATGACGTCATCAGATGCCCTATGTACTTTAGATGACCCCCTGATGACGTCATTAGATGCCGTAAGTACTTTACATGACACCCTGATGACGTCATCAGATGCCGTATGTACTTTACGTGACACCCTGATGACGTCATCAGATGCCGTAAGTACTTTACATGACACCCTGATGACGTCATCAGATGCCGTATGTACTTTACGTGACACCCTGATGACGTCATCAGATGCCCTATGTACTTTAGATGACACCCTGATGACGTCGTCAGATGCCCTATGTACTTTAGATGACATCCTGATGACGTCATCAGATGCCCTATGTACTTTAGATGACACCCCGATGACGTCATCAGATGCCCTATGTACTTTAGATGACCCCCTGATGGCGTCATTAGATGCCGTAAGTACTTTACATGACACCCTGATGACGTCATCAGATGCCGTATGTACTTTACGTGACACCCTGATGACGTCATCAGATGCCCTATGTACTTTAGATGACACCCTGATGACGTCGTCAGATGCCCTATGTACTTTAGATGACATCCTGATGACGTCATCAGATGCCCTATGTACTTTAGATGACACCCTGATGACGTCATTAGATGCCGTAAGTACTTTACATGACACCCTGATGACGTCATCAGATGCCGTATGTACTTTACGTGACACCCTGATGACGTCATCAGATGCCCTATGTACTTTGCATGACATCCTGATGACGTCATCAGATGCCCTATGTACTTTACAAGACATCCTGATGACGTCATCAGATGCCCTATGTACTTTAGATGACACCCCGATGACGTCATCAGATGCCCTATGTACTTTAGATGACACCCTGATGACGTCATCAGATGCCCTATGTACTTTACATGACACCCTGATGACGTCATCAGATGCCCTATGTACTTTACATGACACCCTGATGACGTCATCAGATGCCCTATGTACTTTAGATGACACCCCGATGACGTTATCAGATGCCCTATGTACTTTAGATGACACCCTGATGACGTCATCAGATGCCGTAAGTACTTTACATGACACCCTGATGACGTCATCAGATGCCGTATGTACTTTACGTGACACCCTGATGACGTCATCAGATGCCCTATGTACTTTGCATGACATCCTGATGACGTCATCAGATGGCCTATGTACTTTACATGACATCCTGATGACGTCATCAGATGCCCTATGTACTTTAGATGGCACCCCGATGACGTCATCAGATGCCCTATGTACTTTAGATGACACCCTGATGACGTCATCAGATGCCCTATGTACTTTAGATGACATCCTGCGGACGTCATCAGATGCCCTATGTACTTTAGATGACACCCTGATGACGTCATCAGATGCCCTATGTACTTTACATGACACCCTGATGACGTCATTAGATGCCCTATGTACTTTACATGACACCCTGATGACGTCATCAGATGCCCTATGTACTTTGCATGACACCCTGATGACGTCATCAGTACCCTATGTACTTTACATGACACCCTGATGACGTCATCAGATGCCCTATGTATCGAAAAGTACAGCCTACGACGTGTTTTAGCGATTTGATCTACCAACTGATAATATCAATTGATATGATAAGCAGTAAGAAATAAAGTAGTTAATGTGAAACAGTAAGTAACCAGTCTGTAAGTCACTTCCCCTGTCCCTTCCCTACGAAAAAGTACAGCCTACGACGTGTTTTAGCGAGTTGGTCTATCATGTGATAACATCACATGATATGATAAGCAGTAAGAAGTAAAGTAGGCAATGTGAAACAGTAAGTAACAAACTTGTAAGTCACTTTCCCTGTCCCTTCCCATCGAAAAGTACAGCCCACGACGTGTTTTAGCGAGTTGATCTACCAACTGATAATATCACTTGATATGATAAGCAGTAAGAAGTAAAGTAGGTAATGTGAAACAGTAAGTAACAAACTTGTTAGTCACTTCCCCTATCGCTTCCCATCGAAAAGCACAGCCTACGACGTGTTTAAGCGAGTTGATCTACCAACTGATAATATCACTTGATATGATAAGCAGTAAGCAGTAAATTAGGCAATGTGAAACAGTAAGTAACAAACTTGTAAGTCACTTTCCCTGTCCCTTCCCATCGAAAAGTACAGCCCACGACGTGTTTTAGCGAGTTGATCTACCAACTGATAATATCACTTGATATGATAAGCAGTAAGAAGTAAAGTAGGCAATGTGAAACAGTAAGTAACAAACTTGTAAGTCACTTTCCCTGTCCCTTCCTATCGAAAAGTACAGCCCACGACGTGTTTTAGCGAGTTGATCTACCAACTGATAATATCACTTGGTATGATAAGCAGTAAGAAGTAAAGTAGGTAATGTGAAACAGTAAGTAACAAACTTGTTAGTCAGTTCCCCTATCGCTTCCCATCGAAAAGCACAGCCTACGACGTGTTTAAGCGAGTTGATCTACCAACTGATAATATCACTTGATATGATAAGCAGTAAGAAGTAAATTAGGCAATGTGAAACAGTAAGTAACAAACTTGTTAGTCAGTTCCCCTATCGCTTCCCATCGAAAAGCACAGCCTACGACGTGTTTAAGCGAGTTGATCTACCAACTGATAATATCCCTTGATATGATAAGCAGTAAGAAGTAAATTAGGCAATGTGAAACAGTAAGTAACAAACTTGTTAGTCACTTCCCCTATCGCTTCCCATCGAAAAGCACAGCCTACGACGTGTTTAAGCGAGTTGATCTACCAACTGATAATATCACTTGATATGATAAGCAGTAAGAAGTAAATTAGGCAATGTGAAACAGTAAGTAACAAACTTGTAAGTCACTTTCCCTGTCCCTTCCCATCGAAAAGTACAGCCCACGACGTGTTTTAGCGAGTTGATCTACCAACTGATAATATCACTTGATATGATAAGCAGTAAGAAGTAAAGTAGGCAATGTGAAACAGTAAGTAACAAACTTGTAAGTCACTTTCCCTGTCCCTTCCCATCGAAAAGTACAGCCCACGACGTGTTTTAGCGAGTTGATCTACCAACTGATAATATCACTTGATATGATAAGCAGTAAGAAGTAAAGTAGGTAATGTGAAACAGTAAGTAACAAACTTGTTAGTCAGTTCCCCTATCGCTTCCCATCGAAAAGCACAGCCTACGACGTGTTTAAGCGAGTTGATCTACCAACTGATAATATCACTTGATATGATAAGCAGTAAGAAGTAAATTAGGCAATGTGAAACAGTAAGTAACAAACTTGTTAGTCAGTTCCCCTATCGCTTCCCATCGAAAAGCACAGCCTACGACGTGTTTAAGCGAGTTGATCTACCAACTGATAATATCACTTGATATGATAAGCAGTAAGAAGTAAATTAGGCAATGTGAAACAGTAAGTAACAAACTTGTTAGTCACTTCCCTATCGCTTCCCATCGAAAAGCACAGCCTACGACGTGTTTAAGCGAGTTGATCTACCAACTGATAATATCACTTGATATGATAAGCAGTAAGAAGTAAATTAGGCAATGTGAAACAGTAAGTAACAAACTTGTAAGTCACTTTCCCTGTCCCTTCCCATCGAAAAGTACAGCCCACGACGTGTTTTAGCGAGTTGATCTACCAACTGATAATATCACTTGATATGATAAGCAGTAAGAAGTAAAGTAGGCAATGTGAAACAGTAAGTAACAAACTTGTAAGTCACTTTCCCTGTCCCTTCCCATCGAAAAGTACAGCCCACGACGTGTTTTAGCGAGTTGATCTACCAACTGATAATATCACTTGATATGATAAGCAGTAAGAAGTAAAGTAGGTAATGTGAAACAGTAAGTAACAAACTTGTTAGTCAGTTCCCCTATCGCTTCCCATCGAAAAGCACAGCCTACGACGTGTTTAAGCGAGTTGATCTACCAACTGATAATATCACTTGATATGATAAGCAGTAAGAAGTAAATTAGGCAATGTGAAACAGTAAGTAACAAACTTGTAAGTCACTTTCCCTGTCCCTTCCCATCGAAAAGTACAGCCCACGACGTGTTTTAGCGAGTTGATCTACCAACTGATAATATCACTTGATATGATAAGCAGTAAGAAGTAAAGTAGGTAATGTGAAACAGTAAGTAACAAACTTGTTAGTCACTTCCCTATCGCTTCCCATCGAAAAGCACAGCCTACGACGTGTTTAAGCGAGTTGATCTACCAACTGATAATATCACTTGACATGATAAGCAGTAAGAAGTAAAGTAGGCAATGTGAAACAGTAAGTAACAAACTTGTAAGTCACTTTCCCTGTCCCTTCCCATCGAAAAGTACAGCCCACGACGTGTTTTAGCGAGTTGATCTACCAACTGATAATATCACTTGATATGATAAGCAGTAAGAAGTAAAGTAGGTAATGTGAAACAGTAAGTAACAAACTTGTTAGTCACTTCCCCTATCGCTTCCCATCGAAAAGCACAGCCTACGACGTGTTTAAGCGAGTTGATCTACCAACTGATAATATCACTTGACATGATAAGCAGTAAGAAGTAAAGTAGGCAATGTGAAACAGTAAGTAACAAACTTGTAAGTCACTTTCCCTGTCCCTTCCCATCGAAAAGTACAGCCCACGACGTGTTTTAGCGAGTTGATCTACCAACTGATAATATCACTTGATATGATAAGCAGTAAGAAGTAAAGTAGGTAATGTGAAACAGTAAGTAACAAACTTGTTAGTCAGTTCCCCTATCGCTTCCCATCGAAAAGCACAGCCTACGACGTGTTTAAGCGATTTGGTCTACCAACTGATGATATCACTTGATATGATAAGTAGTAAAAGGTGAAGTAGTTAATGTTAAAGTAAGTGAGTAAGTAATCATATCTGTCCACATACCAACTTACCTACCTGCCCAACTGATCGCCTGCGACCACTGGCATTGGCTAGTGGCAGGAACGAGGAACGAGGAACGAGGAACAGGACACGAGGGACGCGTTACAAGAAAAACGCGAATTTTAGCCAAGCTTCCGCCTATCTAACTTTGTTAATTTTCAATCGATTTGGCTCAAATTTTGTCAGCGGGTGTCTTCTAGACTCTCTCACTTATATCCAGAAGGAAATCTCTAGAAAATCTGTTTTACAGGTTTTATTAATTACTTTATCAAAATCTAAGTGATTACAAGTGCCAGGCAAAACCAAACCTCTCCAGCCGCTTCGCGGCTGGAGCGATTTGGGAATTATTAGTTTGATTACAATTTTCGAATTTCAATGAAATTTCAAACCTAGTTCAAATTTCGATAATTAAGGCTCTGTGTTAGGCACAGGCCAAAAAGAGGAAAAAAAAATGAAAGCACGGGTAAATCGATTTAAAATGAGGCGGCGATTCGGGAGCGGGTGGTGCAGTCACGGCCGTCGCATGGAGACCTACGCAAATTTGAGCGCATCGACTTGAGACTACCTATCAACAGGCGGCTCGGAATTTGGCGGGGAAAAGAAGGCGACGAGGCCGAGGAGGAAGGAATTCCGGACAGTTGTGGCTTTTCCTGTGGGTACTGGGCGGCTGTGGGTTAGTTGGGGGAGATATTGAGAGGGTTTCTCATTATTCCTCATCATTTTCCTGTTTCCGCTAGTCTTCCTCTTCCTGTTCCGCTAGGTGATTTCTAGAGTTCCCGGATTGGGTGAAGGGTACTAGGATTCCCTCGTGGGTATAAATTTCCGTTTGGTCTGTCACGTGCCATTCCCTCTAGTGGTGGTTTAGGATTTTCTGATTTGTTCCTAGTGTTTGTCTCATTTTATTGCTGTTATTGCGTCATAAATAATTATTTTTACTCATCGTGTAGTGTGGCGGTTCTCTAAGGGTTTTCGCCCTTAATACATTTTGGCCCTTGTTTCTCTTTATAATTTCGCAAACCGTAATCTGGGGGCCAAGCCGGTGAAACAAGGCTTGCCTCGAAGAACCGTGACACCACATTTGACGACTAAAAATAATCTAGGTCGTCAGTTGCTGCCATCAATTTGGGATTGATTTTTTTCCTACCTGTGACTACGCGGAGCGCCACAAACCCCGGTTTGTGGAGTTTAGCGTTCAGCGGTACTGTTGGGCGCGGAGGCTTAACCGGTCTAACGCTCATTGGGTTACCGTGGTGGTTCTTGGGTGTACCCAAAGAAGAGAAATTTGTGAAAAAAAAGGGAGAACCCCTGCGCAAATTTTTTTTCGATTACGGTAGACTTAAGAACCAGCACAGTGATCGGGTCAAGTATGGCATCGATTGGTGATGACATGACAGATGCTCGTTCGAATGCTAGTGGTGCCGGCATAGCTCCATGTACTGAAGTTTCTCAGTTTGCAGATAGTGTGCTGCCGATGAGAATGGCTGAAAGAATGGAGCACGAGGCCGCGGATGCCGCAGAGGCGCTCGAAGAAGAGTTCCAGCGTTTGTGTGGAACAACGGAGGACAAGCCAATGAAGGTTTGTGACGAGTTGGCTCGTTTGATTAAACAGATTGGGATCCGTAGTGGAACCGAGATAGCGACCCACCTTAGGATAGGTGATGCCCGTAGGGAAGTTATAGAAAACGTGACTGCTCAAGCCACGTCGGCCGCCCTAGAATCACTGCATGAGATGCGGGTGTTTTGCAAAGAGCGTGCGATTTTGTCGCAGTGGACCAAAACAGTGGTTGATAGTCTGGGATGTAAGGATCGCGAAGCTTTTGTTGAGCCATTGTCCAGTTTACTGTTAGTGCACGATGCGGTTAACAAGATGGCATGTGAGGAGGGGTGGCCAGAAGAGCATATGTATGATCGATTAATGCGTAAACTTCGGTTGTTGCCTCACATGCAAAAAGAAATTGATATGTTATAGGAGCAGGCAAGTGGCCACAGCACAGAAGTTGAAGAGCTGCGCGCCGAAGTTCAGCGTCTGAAGGCCAAGGTGCGAGATGATGTCGACATGGAAGTCGACGGTGGTCACGATGATGTGCCGGGTGAGTCAGATTCTACAAGAGGAGTAGGGACAGCCGTTAGCAGGTTGACTAGACTACTCAGAAATCCGAATACAGCTAGGGAATCTGATCTGTTTCAGCCTGGTGGAAGTCGTCCTGCGAGAAAGCTGGAGTGGAGCCGAAGTGGGCAGCAAAGGAATACCTCACCGCGTGGCGTCATGGTACAGCCAACAGGTACGAACATTCCTTCAGAAAAAAACTTGAGTGAGGGGAGCGCGAGTATGTGCGGGAGTGAGCTCTTGGAGCGGAAACTGGAAAGCACGCAAATGGTGCAGTATTTGAAGTATGTAGCATTACCCGAGGTACAACCCTATACGGGGGATAGTAGGAAGTATAGTTTTCGCGAGTTTCATGAGGCTTTCGCGTTGAAATATCCCAAGAGTAGCTGGGAGGACGCTGAGCTGTGCACCCTGTTTAGGACGAAGCTGGTGGGTAAGGCCAGAAACCAATACGAGGCTCTCCCTAAGAGAGATAAGGAGGGAGGTTATGATGTATTGGTAGAGGCGATGCGCCGGGAGAGTAAAACCGAGCAGAGAACCAGCAAATTGGTCGCTATGGGGGAATTGAAACGATTGCGTAAAACTGGTGGGCAGTCAGTTGCTGACTTCTGTGTTGAGCTGGAAAAGCTGACGCGGAGGGCATACCCTGAGCTATCAGAGGATGCTCTGGATACGGAGCGGGCTCACTTGCTCTATGAGCAGTTGGCACACTGGCAGGATGCTTATTACCTCATGGAAGCCCTAGAGAGTGAAAGTGACGCATATGAGAAGCTAAAGCAGACGGCTAAGCGGATCGAGCGGCGTAACCTGGCACTGAAGAATGTGAAAATGAATTTGGAGGGCCAGGTGGGAACTCCTACGAGGGATTTCACCAGAAACGAAACCCCAAAAAGGGAACACATGAAAAATGTGCCGTCAGATGATAAACAGGAGAAGCCGTCGCCTTCTGACAACCGCAGTAAGAAGACGAAGTGCTTCAAATGTCATCAGGAGGGGCACATTGCAAAGGACTGTGACAAGTTCGCGCTAAAGACAAGTAAGGCGGTAGTCACGTCGTTGTCAACGAGACTCCGCGCAGCGGGTTGCAAGACTGTCAAAGTGAATGAGCTTTTGAAAACCAAACAGAAAGAGGGTGAAATTTCCCCACTGTTCGGGAATAAGGAGACAGTAGCAATCGAAATGTTCGGTAGAGAGTGGACGTGACTGCTGGACACAGGACCAGAGGTGTCCATTCTTCCGGCAAAGGTGCTCCTACAAGCGGAGCGGGATGGCTGCAACATTAACCGTGACGTGAAAGAACACCCGATAGACTCATCGCACAGGGTGTACGATGCGTCGGGGTCAGTCATGACTTTCTTGACGATTGTTGAAGTTGGGGTGCGATTGAAGGGGTCGAGTGAAGAGGTGCTGAGTAACATGTACGTTAGCTCAGACAACGATGGTGTAGTGATATTGGGAACTAACATCCTACCCCGTTTAGGCTACCGTTTAGTGAGGAATAATGGTGTCAAGGTGCCTGCCACTGCGAAAAGTAGTAGTGAGCTGGTAGAAGAAAATCCTCCTAGTGCAGCCACCTCTCAGAGCGCGAACGATAAGGGACCCAGAGTAGCTCGGGTGGCCAAGCGTGCTTATACAGCGCCTGGGGCCACTGAGTGGGTATGCTTGTCGGGGTGCGATACTCAAACCGATTCGCTGTTGATTTCCTCAGAGAGCCAGATACAGTCAGGTGTGTGCCGGGCCCGAGACGATGGGAATGTGGAGGTGCCTGTGATCAATAGGGACCTGGAGCCCTATGTCCTGCGGGTAGGTACATCTGTTGGGGAATGGGAGCAGCAACCGGAAGACTGGAGTCTCACTAAGCCTGATGAAACCTCATCAGACATGTTGACCCTGAGGAAGTCCAAGATGTCCAGTCCGGAAAGGCTGTCAAAGCTGAAGAATCTGTTGACTGAGAATCGTTCGGAAAAGGGAATGAGCCCCAAGCTGTGGGACGTGATTCAGCTACATAATGAGATCTTCGCCGTAAAAGACCATGAGTTGACGCAGACTTCCCTGGTGACGCATGAGATCGACACAGGGCAAACAAAGCCGATCAGGCAACGAACGAGACCCGTTCCTTTGGGGGCGAGAGCAGAACTAAAAGATATTTTGAAGGATCTTCTTGAGAGAGGTATCATAAGGAAATCTAGTTCTCCGTGGGCTTCCCCGGTGGTACTCGTCCGCAAGAAGGATGGTTCAATACGACTTTGTATTGACTACCGTGAGTTGAACAAACACACGTACCAGGACGCTTACCCGCTTCCGGCCATAGATGTGATGTTACAAAGCTTGCAGGGGAAGTCGGTATTCAGCTCCCTGGATCTCAGTGCAGGGTATTGGCAGATACCACTTTCTGAAGATGCAAAGGTAAAAAGTGCGTTCACCACCGCTGAGGGGCTGTTCGAGTTCACAGTACTTCCTTTCGGATTAAACACGTCCCCCGCGCAATTCCAGCGGCTCATGGATCGTGTGCTTGACAAAAAGAAGGATCAAGATGTATTTGTTTATATCGATGACATCTTGGTGGCAACTGAAACGGAAGCGCGTCATTTCGAAGTCCTGACAGACGTGTTCCAAGCCCTCCGTGATGCGAATCTCAAACTGAAGCCGCAGAAATGCGTCTTCGTAGAGAAGGAGATCGCGTTTTTAGGGCACCGGGTAGATGCACAGGGAGTGCATGTGGACCCCGCAAAAGTTGAAAAGGTAAAGGAATACCCTAAGCCAGGCAATGTGGCGCAATCGCGCACGTTCTTGGGTCTGTGCGGCTATTATCGGAAGTTCATCTTGAACTTTTCAAGGATTGCACGCCCACTATTTGAGCTAACGAGTACGAAGTTTCAATGGAGGTGGAACGATGAGCAAGAGGAAGCGTTTAGAAGGTTGAAAGAAGTACTGGCCACCACACCCGTACTGACTCAGCCCGATATTGAAGCTGCTAGGTCGGGAACCAATCCGTTTGTCATATACACTGATGCATCGCAGCAAGGAATCGGAGCGGTGTTGTGCCAGATGGGAAAGGATTTCTTGTTGCACCCATTGTATTTCGCGTCCAAGTCGTTGACACGTGCAGAACGAAATTATCACGTCACGGATACTGAGGCTCTGGCGGTGATATTTGCGTTGAAAAAGTTCCATTATTTCGTTTATGGGTTGGAAGTGATCGTTCGGACGGACCATACGCCGTTGACCTCATTGTTCCAACGAACGAATGTTTCGGGACGGGTGCTTCGCTAGGCGCTAGAAATTCAGCAATACCGTGTAAAAGTGGAGTATGTGAAGGGACGAGCTAATGCTGTAGCTGACGCGTTATCCCGCGGCATATGCGTATCGGTCAACGAGTTAGAACCGGTTTGCGCGGAAAACGAGAGGGTAGTCTGTGGTGCGAGCGTGCTCGGTGAGACCGAATGGCTCAAAGAGCTGAGAACAGACCCTGACTACGCAGAAGTGATCCGATGTATCGAAACAAACTGCCTAGATCGCGAGATAAAGTTAACCGGAATGAAAAAACGGCTGAAGTCGGTTGACTTCGTGATTGAAGTGGGTGATTTGAAATTGATACTAGAGGATGGAAGCCATGCCAGGGTAGTGCCGAAGTCGCAAAGGCGAGCGATTTTTGATGAGGCTCATCGTGGGTGCTTAGCCGGGCATTTCGCAGCCAGAAAGATTCTGCGCCTACTCGCCTCCAAAGTGTTCTGGGAAGGTATGGTCAAGGACATTACCAGATGGACGAGAGAATGTCAGGAATGTTTTATGGCTAACCCCCACCGCAAGATCACGCCACCCTTGCGACCATTCGTGACGAGTAAACCTTTCGAAATAATCTGTGCTGACCTCCTGGAAATGGGGTTGAGCGCCAGCGGTATGAAATTCGTGTTGGTGTTAGTGGATCACTTCACTAAGTGGCTAGGGGCCTACGCACTCACTGACAAGAAGGCTGACACGGTAGCCGCCGCCATCTTTCAGAGATGGATCTGTGAGGGTGGCCGGTGGCCACGGCAGCTTCATACCGACCAGGGGTCGGAATTCACGAATAGTGTCGTCCAAGAGCTAGCACGGGTGGCTAATGTGACCATGACCACCACGAAGAGATATAATTCCCGCGAGAACGGGCTGGCCGAGCGAGCGATAGGCACGATTCAGAGGATGCTCAAGAAGAAGGTGGAGTTCACTGACTTCTGGGATAGCATGCTGCCTAATATCGTGTATGCGTACAATGTGACGCCGCACGAGGCAACCGGGGAGAGCCCCTTTTTCCTCGTCCATGGATTCGACCCTTACGTGCCATCCCGAGTGATACCGGAGGGATGTGTGACGAAGTATCAAGTTGACCTCGACGACTATAAAACTGAGTTGTTGCGAGGAATGCAGTTGATGCCAGAGCATGTAAAGGGAGAGTTAGAGGGGTATCGAGATAGGATGAAGAAGTGGTACGATCAACATAACCACGTAGAGGCGTCGCGGCATCCCCAGGTAGGGTCGAGAGTGTTCATGCGTCTGCCCAGAGAAAAGCTGAGGAGTAAGCACCCTAAGCTTGCGTTTGAGTGGGATGGGCCATATCGCGTGCTTGAGATCCACAACACGTCTGCGCTGATTTCCCGAATAGACGCTGATGAAGAGCCATTGGATGTCCAGATGGATCTGTTGCGCATCTGCCCGGTGGAATTGAGTCCAGGGCCTGTGGAAGCTAAAACGGGTCGTAAAAAGCAACGTGGGAAGGTGTGTATGAGAGCAGAGGCAGTACAAACTCGAGTTACAGAAGGAGACTCTAAGCCGTGCTCGTTTAGGTCTGAGCGCGAGTTTGACGTACTCGACGAGATGCACTTCCTCCACGGTGCATTCAGATGCGAAGGACAGCCACTGCCTATGATGGACGACATCCCGCCGATTGATACAACCACTTGTAATTGTTGTGATAAAATTACTGTTGGTTCTTTGATCCCCGAGGTGCCCCAGCCCGCGAATCACCACGTCGTTGATTGCGTCATCGAGGCCGCTCGTGTGATATCCATTTGGCAAGGAGCTGGTAGCTTGGCGGAGAAGTGTGACTGGATTAGAGATCCTACACATCGAAGAGTGACGCCACACAGTGTCGCCTTAGCGTACGCATTCTACAGGACCAAGTGTATGCATGTTGCTGTGTTCTCCGGCAGCTACAGGGATGGGATCATGAGACATGCTGACCTGCGAGGTTGGGCGATCGACACGAAGCAAATCTTCGAACAAGGGTGGTCGATGGCTAATCGGACTAAGTGGTCGGTTGCGAAGGGGTGGCTTGGAAACGAACATAGGAAGGTCGTGCTGATTGTGCCCGAAAATCTCCATAGGATGAAGTTCGCCGCACACGGCCTGAAGGAGCTTCAAGTCTTCTTTTACCGCGAGTTCAAGGAGATTCATCTGAAGAAGACGTTTTTGTTTGACAATAACATCGGCCACGTGATTTTTGTGTTCCCGTCGAATGAGCCGCGACCTGGCTCATTGCTGCCGGTCGTCCACGCTGCGTATATGTGGCTCAGTTGCGGAGTATGTCTTTATCTGGTCGCCGGGCCGCGTTCACTTGATGAAAACTCGTGGTACAGAGTGGCGGAGGCCGCTCGTGATCATATCAATGGATTGATGAAGAGTAATCCGGAGAGACTGTCACAACTGGTGGACCTGCTGCCTGTAGAGCATGGAGTAGTCAACCCGGCTTCCCCATGTTTCGCTGTTTCGATGGTCGAAGACTCCAAGACGTGGATTCCCGAGAAGCAGTGTAGAATTTGCTATGAGATCCTGAGGCGCCAATTGGAGGAGTACGTCGCACTGGAGAAGATGATTAAACCAGCGCTCGCAGAGAAAGTGGCGTCGATCTCTGTACCTGTACGTTCTGTCAACGAAGCTGCTCCTGCAGGAGGTCAAATCACGAAACAATGCCGCAGACGTCGTATGCAGAGTCAGAAGAAGAGCGCTGAAAGCGTAGGGCGGCCCCGAAATTTTTGGTGTGCTATTGATGATTGAATTTGTTTTTTCTTTGTATTATTTCAATATGATCTACATTTTATGATCTGCATCTGGTGATCTGCATATAGGTTTTATGTTCTGTTCCGTTGTTTGTTTGTTTTGGTTTTACAGACCGAGTGAAGCGGTCTCAGCCGAGGGGAGGGGCATGTTAGGCACAGGCCAAAAAGAGGAAAATATGAAAGCACGAGTAAATCGATTTAAAATGAGGCGGCGATTCGGGAGCGGGTGGTGCAGTCACAGCCGTCGCATGGAGACCCACGCAAATTTGAGCGCATCGACTTGAGACTACCTATCAACAGGCGGCTCGGAATTTCGCGGGGAAAAGAAGGCGACGAGGCCGAGGGGGAAGAAATTCCGGACAGTTTTGGCTTTTCCTGTGGGTTCTGGGCGGCTGTGGGTTTGTTGGGGGAGATATTGAGAGGGTTTCTCATTATTTCTCATCATTTTCCTGTTTCCGCTAGTCTTCCTCTTCCTGTTCCGCTAGGTGATTTCGAGGGTTCCCGGATTGGGTGAAGGGTACTAGGATTCGCTCGTGGGTATAAATTTCCGTTTGGTCTGTCACGTGCCATTCCCTCTAGTGGTGGTTTAGGATTTTCTGATTTGTTCCTAGTGTTTGTCTCATTTTATTGCTGTTATTGCGTCATAAATAATTATTTTTATTCATCGTGTAGTGTGGCGGTTCTCTAAGGGTTTTCGCCCTTAATACATTTTGGCCCTTGTTTCTCTTTATAATTTCGCAAACCGTAATTTCTGTCGATAAGCCTCAGTATTGGCCTTCTCTTTCCGAATCGAGGATTTTAACATGCTACAGGAATTCGGCCCACCACGCCTAGCGTCAGATCCTGGGGCCCTCAAATGTGGTGGAATTGGTGGCCGCGCTACTCCCCAGGGGGCCAACTCGCCACCCACAGCACCAATCGATCGCCACAGAGACCAACCAATGGCGAGGATCAAGTGATCACGTCCAATATGAATTCTTCATATTGGTTACACATAGAAAAGAGTTTGAACTGAGTATTAGAAGATTCTGAATTTTATTCATTTTTTTCTGACTTTAAAAATCCTTTTTTTTTCAAAATTTAAATCTTCACCTTTTTTTTTCGAATTCTTCAACATTTTTTCCCGAAAACTCGACTTTCAGATAGGAATCCCGCGAGAATCAGCTGCTTTTTGATAAAAACTCTGAAAATTCTGAAAAAAAAGGATTTTAAAGTCAGAAAAAAATGAATAAAATTCAGAATCTTCTAATACTTAGTTCAAACTATTTTCTATGTGTAACCAATACGAAGAATTCATATTGGACGTGATCACTTGATCCTCGCCATTGGTTGGTCTCTGTGGCGATCGATTGGTGCTGTGGGTGGCGAGTTGGCCCCCTGGGGAGTAGCGCGGCCACCAATTCCACCACATTTGAGGAGCCCAGGATCTGACGCTAGGCGTGGTGGGCCGAATTCCTGTACTGTCTCTGGTGATTCGAGGGATACATCCCCAGGCAAAAGTTGCTTTGCTCCCTATGAAGGGAACGATTTCAACCCGATGGGCAGCATGGGGGGTAACCGCGACGGGACACGCTGCGCACGGTATAGAAAGGGGATCGTGGGCTTATTGTGAGGGGATTATAGGCATTCGTTCCCTCACAACAAGTTTCGTGATTTTTTGTGCAATGACAAGATTAGACGCGGATGGTATGTATAAGCGATCGATCAAAGCGCGTCCTTTCATTCTATCCTATTTTTTATGATGCCTTGTTTGTCCTTCCTTTATGTTGTTCTCACTTCTTCAAAAACAATGTTTAAATATGTATATCGAGCATTGATGGTATCTACAACAGAAAAAGGCGGTGCATTTGCGTATTTTTACTAACATAAGTGTAGTATAGGAGTTCTGAAGGAAACAAGTTTCAAAAAGTACAAACGCTAAGATTTTTTCATAAACTGAGTACTGTAGCCATAGCTGGCTCGATTCCTAGTTTGGCTTTTACCAGTGAGGGGAAACTGCTGATATTTTTTGATGTGTAATTGTTTTCATCGCTTCTTTCATCTTTCTGTTTTTTTTTTCTGCTTTTGTCTCCATTAAAGGTTTTATAGTTTTATCAGTAGTGTGTGCATTGTCAAAGCTTACAGTTTTTCACGTTCCCTGTATTTTCTTGCTCAGAAATTCAGAAAAAAAATAAAGTACATCGCCGTTTATGATAGAGTGTCCGCAAAAGCTCACCTAAACACCCATTCGACGGCAAATTTTGATTTCCTCTGGGTTTTGAAGGGAAAAAGAACCAAGAAATTCAAACACTAAGATTTTTCCGTACACAGAATACTTATAGACCCAAGGCCTTTACGGGAGGCTCAAACGGAAATAACAAACGAAATGAAAGAAACAAAAAAGCAAAAACCCACTAGTAAAAATTATGAGCTGTTTCCCTCTCATGATCAATGACAAACTTAGAACCGAGACAACCATGGCTTCTGTGCATGATTACAAGGGACAGATCCTAGCATAAACTGGAGCTTCGAAAAATGGTCAAAAAAATTGTGGGGGAACAAAAAGAACAGCTCAGAGATTGCGAAATTTCCTTAAAGGCAGTGTTCACGATGATTTTGGTCCTCGAGTTTTTCACATAAAACAATGCGTTCGCCTCCCAGTGTAACCAAAATAACGAAGAATCGGCGAGAAACGCACTGAAACGTCGTATTTCAATGGCGTTATTCTCTAACATGGACTAGTTGTCCGGTTGGATGAACATGTTCATGGTGGTTGTCACCGGTGGTAATTAGGGTCAATCGAAAATAGAAGAATATTGTACGCAAAACAGGATTAGTTAGGGCCCTAAGGAAAGAACGGAGCAATAGAGAGTAGAGAATTGCAAATAACGAGTCCACAAAAGATTTCCCTTTGAAGTCTTTAAAGGCAGTGTTCACGATAATCTTCAATTCTGAGATTACTCGCTATATTGATTGAGTGGCCCCCGGCTAAAACTAAAATGACGTAGAAATTGAGGAAAACGCACCAGAAGTACACGAAATTCTTAAAGGCAGTGTTCACGATAGAAAATGTGTTTCAGTTCCCACTAGGAATGGGCAGTGGAGGGGCACACTGTAACGCTGACGTCGAAAGAACGCATGAAAACGAGCCAGGAAAAGCTCCAAAAGAGCCCGAAGCTGCCACTTCGAGCGCAAGGCAAACCCGAAAAGCGCAACACACGCCCACCGACGTGAACAAATGAATGCTCGAAATTGTAAGATGAGCGATGATTTCCAATCATTAGCCCCGTTCTTCCCTTCATTCTCAGCCTCTCTCTTTACTCAGGTCAGCTCGCATACATCGGCTGCAAAAGACGGAAGTTACAAGCCTCGGACAACTCGTCCACCATGTTTCCTTAGCTCAATTTTTGAGGGACCATAACTCCGTTCCCAGAAGGTCTTGTACGATTTCAGAGACATCATCGAAATCAGCATGGGGCCGTTTTCAAGATAGGCGGGGGAACTGAAAAACGATTTTTATCGTGAACACTGCCTTCAAGTATCACCCCGTCTCTTAATTAAGTATCACAGGAACTGTTCGTTGTGACAATGAAATACTTTGTGGAACCGTCTTTTGCATTTCTCCATTCTTTCCTTCGGACCCTGACACTATTTTGCCTGAAATATTGTTCCATTTTCGATCAGCCCCATTTTCCACTGGTGACAACCACCGTGAACATATTCGTCCACAAGTTTATAATTTGCCAACGGCACAAAATTCTCACGGGAGTGTAAAAGTTTTTCTTTCCAGAGTTTTCCATGGTTAGGGCCTGATATCGTGATATCTTTATGACCGGTGAGGCTGCTTCCCTACTCCCTAGTCTATTCAGAGCTTCGGCCGCTTACCTCTGGAGATAGGCGGTCTGTGAATGTAACACACCGCTCTTCATTTCTTTTATACCCTACCCTTCATCAACTAGGTATTATCAATTTTGTTTACCGTGAGAATTTTGTGCCGTTCGCAATTTATAATCGTCTTGTTCATCCAACCGGACAACTAGTTCAGGTCAGAGACTAATGCCACTAATAAGTCGTTCTTGGGAGTTTCTCGCCAATTTTGGTAACACTTGGTTGCCAACGCATTGTTTTGAGTGGAGAACTCGGGAACGAGAATCATCGTGAACACTGCCTTTAAAACACCGCTCGTTTGTCACGGATGGATGGGGAGATAAATGCTATAATATAATAAAAAAAACTCAGCTCAAACTTTTGTTCAAGCCTCCAGCATAACCTTCTTTTGAGAAGGTTATGCTTTTTTGGATAAATGATACGTTTCCCGCAAAAGCTACAGTAATCTAACGATAAAATTAGAGGAGGACCTCATAATCCTGTTCAGAGCTCCCAATAACCCCCTCCTTATCGAAAATTTGGGCCAAAATTGTCTGAGTTTCTGAGATCCAGAAAACTACACCTTTTGCCGTTTTCGATCTAGCCAGGTGCATTAAAGACATTAAGCAAACTTCAAATTGTTTCTTTTTATTTCCCCCACAACTGGCTATTTTTTCGAAAACCCAGTTTATGCTGGGATCAGCTCCTAGTTAGTGGAAATACGGAAATGTACCACCGCGTATTTCCGTATGTAAATCATTTCTCCAATTTTTCGAGCCGGTCCACGTGGTCCAGGTGAGCAGGGAAGCGCTGGAACATATCAAGATTCTCGTAATTAACTGTTGTGTTGCTCCTTTTCCCGGCCCTCCACAGCCAACTAACACAACCTTTACAATCTTGTTGACAGGTTGAAAGAGAATTTGTGAAGAATCGAGAATCTGCTGAACATGTCGCTAGAGTTCCTTTCTAGCGACATGTTCGGCAGATTTTCGATTCTTCATTAGTTTCTTTCATTAGTTTCCTTTAACACCTGTCATTGAATACGCATCCAGGTCGTCTTTGTTAGACACAATTTTTTTTCCGAAATTTCACTAATCAACCCGACAACGAATATTTTGGACTCTGAGGTCCACTGACTCCAAGAACTGAAGTGTAGCAGGGTAACCCGAGAAGTGTGAAGAAAAGAGTTGTTCATAGGTAAGTCAGTGTTTTCAGCACATTTGTTGTAATTCTAAGCAATACGTTTATTTGATATCGTAAAATTTAGGTCCACGTTCGCCACATTTTGAAGCGCACTACGGTTCCATTATGAGCATCAACAGGTTTTCACACTACCCTAGACGGGGGGGGGGGCACTCAGGATTCAG
Organism: Aplectana chamaeleonis; assembly: GCA_029168955.1. Taxonomy (NCBI): domain Eukaryota; kingdom Metazoa; phylum Nematoda; class Chromadorea; order Rhabditida; family Cosmocercidae; genus Aplectana; species Aplectana chamaeleonis. Next base: position 192,275 of record JAPDOI010000550.1, on the reverse strand, counting down.
GTCAGAAAGTTTTTGTGGTAAAAAATTTTCAAAAAGTATATTCCGATTTGAATTGAAAAAAATAACTACTGCACTTCCTATCCGACTGATTAGCCTCGGAGAGTGTAGTTTTGACTTGCCCTTGAGCAACAACATCTGTATTGAGAAAGAAGTAATTAAAATTGTGACACAGATCGCCTAACAATCTCATGATGGCATAATTATGAAGAAAAATGTGGGCAAATTGAAGCAGAGATCAAAAACGCTAGATATTTGTTCCTTGCTTGCATTAGTTTTGTCCTAATCTTGATCGTGAGTATGCTAAAAAAAGTCAGGAATGATTTAGAAAATGACGCAATAGGCGAGCTTGATCTGATAGGAATTATTTGTAGTGGAGGAAATCACGGTGAGGATGTAGAACGTTTCCTAACTTTTAATGGATTCCAACTTCGGAATGGGCAAAACTCTGGCGTATGCCGGGCATTGTTCGGGGACGTTTTGTGCTCTCGATAACGACTCACTGATCATAAGGCTTCACGACACCTAGGTGCAAACCTAGTTGGAAGGGGTCACTCAGGATACGAGGGAAGAATGAATGATAAACTATCAAAAATCGACGCGTTTTGATGGAGTTTCTGTAAGAACAATGACGGATAGCACAATCAAGTAACAGATACCGGCAGAGGTCTACATTTTTGCGGATAAAAAACCTCCACTTGGGTTTGCATCAAGATTTGCGGGTGGGTGAAACCCTTTTGTGGGTCCGTAAACTTTCACAGGTTCAAAAAAGTTCGCTATCCAACTAGTATTGTTCAAACAGAAGGGGTGCGAGCGCAGGTGGGATAGGGGTGTCACCGGCGGCGGTTTTGCGGGAACTGTTCTGCGCAACAGTGCCCGCAGAACCCCCGCCGGTGGCAGACGCGGTTTGGCATTGGAGCGCGATAATTTTCGACGGCTCGCAGCAGTGGTAAATTAAACCCCTTGCTCAGGACTGCTCTAAACTGAGGAGTTCCCGAACCACATCGCGGTAGTTAGCAGACGATAGGCCAAAGATGAAGCTTTTACCTTCAGGATTTTAGGATTGCTTTTTGAGAAAAAAATTTGCGTTGTCCAATTTCGGCCGAAGGCGCGGCTTTGGACAACGGTTTCGGACAACGCCAAAACGTGTTTTAGGCGATTTTCTTCGTGATTTTAAGGTGATGGGAAGTGTGTTAGGTATCAGTTTGTGGGAATTTCATAGAGAATCCGAACCTTTTTCAGAATTTTATAAATCTGGGGAGGGGGGGAGGAGTTTTATGGGAGGAAGTACGTTGTCGAATTTTCGAAGTGAAGAATTTAAGCGGTAATAGACCCGATTATTGAATGTAACTCGTCTAAAAATTTGTTTTATGTGCTGAAAATTTGAATACTGCCTAAAATATGTCTACTACGTCGTTAGGCGAAGACACTTTCCTCACATGTACTGTTGTGGTGCTGTACTAATGTTCTCTTTGATCTTTTTGTTCCTATTCCAATATGTGAGGCAACCGCGTCCGAGTTCCTCGTTCCAAGACCTGTTTTCGCCACATGGAGAGGAACGCGACTGAAAACACCCCCGATTTTTTAAAGTTTTTTCCCGAAGTTTTCACGTCCCCCCACAAAAAAATCTAAATTTCGTAAATTTTTCCGTCTCCCCTGTTGTGGACAACGCCCGCCTGACTCTGTTCAAGCGAGAGCAAGCGACTATAAATTTATGAGCCTGCATTTTGCGAACTGTCGAGATGGAATCGAGAGTAAGCAGGAGAGCAGAGAGGGAAGGGGAGTAAGGGCGAGTAAAAGTGAGAGTAAGTGAATGAGAGGGAGACGAGACTAGCTCAGACTAGAAAGGAGTAGGTAGGACGAGATTAAAGAAGGGGGAGCAACAACTGTAAGTGGGCCCGCAGGCGGATGGGTTGGTTGAGAGATGATGGAAGAAGGATAAGGAAACAGATAGTACAGTTGGCACGTATCGCACTGACACTTTGCGTTATTTGACTCAAACATTCAAGCAACTCGCTCCATATTACATATGTATGTGAAGCCGTCTTCAATGCCCTAGTGCGGTGCGGTACAAAATCATGCAGGCACATTAATTTTCATTAATACCACCTACATGAATTTTATCAGTGAGATCCGTACCGACTGTATGTGCCTAGAGAGAGGGTGAGTCAGAGGAAAGGATGTGAAAAAAGGGATGAAATAGACGGAAATACACGATTCGTGTAACCAACCTTAGCCAGAATTATTGAGATGAAATGTAGTGGTATTTGAATGCACACTTCCAGAAATTATAGGCTTGTTTATGTAGATTTTTGTATATTTTATTTATTTAAATTTCGATTTATAGAGAATGAAAAAGAATCTTGCATGCAACAATCAAACCTTCCCTTTTTCACATATGTTTAATTACAGAGGAGAAAAAGGCTGATTCATGCTGCTGAGGAAGTTGTTGAGAACGATATGGATACTCAAACATTCAAGCAACTCGCTCCATATTATGTGAAGCCGTCTTCAAGGCCCTAGTGCGGTGCGGTGCAAAATCATGCAGGCACATTAATTTTCATTAATACCACCTACATTTTTTTTGAATTTCTCTAAAATATTTTATGCCTTTTGATGGCATAGAATATCATCACAAGATATCACAAGATAGCCGAGTTGAACACAAAACTCCTATAATTTGGCACCGAGCGAGATTGCGGATTTTGTGCTTGGAAATGTTCTTTTGATTTCAATTTCGCAGCAGGTAATGATGCGAAATCGGCAATTGCTATTTGCAGTGGCCCTAAAAAAATGTGTTTCCGTAAATCAAAATTGAACGTGAAGCCGTAATGGTGAAAATTGTAGTGCCTTCATGATTTCCACACCACACTATTTTTTTTTCGTTGCATTCACTTTACCGCTTTTGTCATGATTATGTGTTTTTTTTATTATTTCTTGTTTTCTATGGTTCAATGTCGAGCTATGAATTTAACGTTTTGTTGTCTATTAAATTCTCCCGGGCTGTCTTCGCTTCTCTTTGGGCAATGGGCTTTTTTGTTGTGTATTTAGGTACTCTTTCGCATTAGACGGACCACTGGAGAAATTCTTCAATATTTTTTCATCCCTCATGAGCCGTCGAATGATTTAGTACGTTTCAAACGCAGTAAACTGGTTGGTGTGACTAACCGACCGGCCTGTAATGCTGAAAAAAGATGCTATTTCCAGTGTTTCCTCTAAAGGGTCGTCTAATCCGAAAGAGTACTTGCATTTATTCATTCAAAGAAATTCCTAAAGGTATCTCTCATCCTTATATGTCGTGTATTTGTTGTGCAAGGTGTGCTCTTTGCGAGTAACTTTACGTCTCATTTAGGATTTCACGTGGTTTTAATCCTTGGTGGTCATAGGCCCTTTTATCTATATATTATAAGAGATGAATTCGTTTGTGAAAGCGTTTTTTATCGTCTGCTAACACATTTGAACAGTAAGTGGTGGGATACAGGTATCACATAATTAGGTGAGAGCTAAGAAACGATCAGGTGTTTTAAAGTGAATTCCCGAATAGGAGAGCCTTGATAAGCATGGTTTATTCCTAGAAGGATTCATAGGAGGAAGGGACCAGAAGTACCAATGTGAGGAAAAAAGAGCTATAATGAAAGGGGATTGTGGCTTTGTTGTGAGGGATTAGGGAGTTCGATGGTGAATCTGAGCCAGGTTAACTCACGATCACCTCACAAAGAGCATCTTTTCCCTCACACGAACCCCTTGTGAGGGACCGACTCCGCCCACTTTTGGGATACTATAGGCTCTGTCGGTGGGGAAGGATGTCTATCGAGAGCGCCATGTTCCCCTCGATTCATCAGAGGTGTTAAAATCCTCGATTCGGAAAGAGAAGGCCAATACTGAGGCTCATCGACAAAGCCTCAATTATCGAAATTTGAACTAGGTTTGAAATTTCATTGAGATTCGAAAATTGTAATCAATTTAATAATTCTCAAATTTGAATTCAATAAACATTTTCCTTATAATGAAATAAATTAGAAGCTAACTCGAACTATATTTAAATTTTCCGAAAATTGAAATCACAGTGAAAATTGAGATAAATTAGCTTTGTTAAAAAATTGAAACAAATTCGAACTCGAGTTTTCTTGATTTTTTTCACAAAAAGCATCAACATCATAAATCTCCGCTTTCATAAAATTGAGATAGAACGACAGAAATGATACACCCACCCTGCATTTTGATTGTCCTTTGTAAAAGGGAGCATTTAATATTGCTGGTCAGGAAAAGGTTTCATATGTACATGGAAACATGAAAACTCTAATGAATTGGCAAATCAGTGCATCTGGGAGAAGCATTGCTCAGAAGCAATTCCATGGGGAGAATGCGTATTGTTGTGATAGTAACCAACACTTCGGGGAGTATAGAACGAGCAGTTCGGACCAAGCTAAATGCAAGCTCTAGTGAATGAGGCACTCCGTCGTTCGTATTACACTGACCTGCATTCAAATTAATACTTGATGGGGTGGCTTTCTAGTTGTGAAGTAGGCCCCTCAGGAAACCTCTAATTGACCTTATCGGATCTGTAGACACTCCCTGTCTGCAGTTCATGTCAATCGGGCTCTGTGTTGCGTCAGAATGCCTGATTTTAATAAGAAATGTAAATGCCTGAAATTCTCAGCAAATCCTCATTTTTCAAAATTTTAATTGAGTTCAAAATTTGAGTAAAACTCAAAAATTCGAGTCAGATAAAAATTTCAAAAATTGAATTAAGTTGAGATTTTCCGAAGATTGAAATAAATAAAAAAATTAAAACTTAGAGTAACTTGAGATTTCTTTCATAACATATGAAAATTTGGTATTCCAAAATCAGAAATCAACTTGAGTGAAATTCAGATTTTTCATCATGTGAACTAAATTCGTATTATTCAAGAATTGGAATAAATTAGAAACTCTCAGAAACAACAATTCAAAAATTCAAAGCTTGAAATAAATTCCGAATTTCTAAAACTTGAAAAAAATTCGGGTGTTCAATATCAGAAAAAATTTGAAATGATTTCAGATTATTTACAATTTGGATTAAATTCAGATTTTTTTTTAAATTGAAATGATTTAGAATTTACCGTTATTTCATAAATTAGGCAATTCCATAATGAGTTAGGTTTTTCAATAAATTAGAAATTTCAAAAAATTGAAATAAGTTTGAAATTTTCGGTATTTGGAAAATGCTCTAGATTTCAATATCAGAAATAAACTTGAATCGAATTCAGATTTTTCATAAACTGAGATCAATTAGAAGTCGCGAAAGATACGACTTTCGTGACTTCTCTGATAAAATTAGGGCGAGTACGCCATTGCTTTGAAGTACTCTGAATGGAGTTTCTATAGAATCGTTTTGAGTTTTGAGTTGGAGATGGTTCTATTTGAATTCTTGTAAGATTCCGATATATATCAGGCTTGGCTTTGGTGCGTAAACGGCGCCATACAGTACACTGCTCGTTAATAACTCAGCGCAATTAGCTGAGACTCGCCCGTTTATGGCTCGCCTTAGGTACTTAAGAAATCATGGATGACAAATTCATCACTCGAACATTGAAAATCAGATCATTGTGTTCGTCTCGACGTCTTGAGTCGATTGATATAACTTTCTATACACTTTAGTCCGCTAGCAACGAAGTTATGACGAAAAGACGAAAAAGACGCGCTTCCGCGTCTTCCGCGTCTTTTTTACAAGAATTAGGGTGGGCATTGTATTTTACCGAACCGCTGAGTTACGGCCTTTCAGAACATTGTACATGAGACTGGAACGCCCCCAAACACCATTTTTTCGCTATTTGGACAATTGCAATTTTGACGAGTATTCACGTCACCAGCGTCCGACATACGGGTCTAGGCAAGCTGAAACTGTATAAAAAACCGTTTGAAGTGATCCTGAGATGATTTCATGCCTAATCGAGCCGACCTAGAAAAATCAATTCTCTGTCATTTGGGCTCGCGGCAAGGGGGAGCACACCATGAACTGCAAAATATCGAAAAAAAAATCTAGCTAATGAAGTTTTTGATAACCAGCCTTCTAGAAGTGAAAACCAAGGCTGTAAGGGCCATGCGGAAAAAAAAACAGCCTTTTATCTCCACTTTTTCTAACAAGGAAATTTTTTTTATTTCCCCTTCTATATGCGCGGCTTCGATTTTTTCCAGCTCCAAAGCCGGTCTATTTCACCGAACCGCTGAGTTACGACACCTCGTAGCAATACAAAAGACACTAGAAGGTCCGGAAAACCCATTTTTTTCGCTATACTGAAAAATCCGATTTTGACGAGCATTTAGGTGGCCAGCGGCTCAAAAACGAGTCTGATCGGGCTGAAACTGTGTGAAAAACCGTTTGAAGTGATTCTGAGTTGATTCCAAGCAAATTTGGGCCAGAGTGAAAGAATCATTTTGGGCGATTTCTGCTGTTTCATACAGGTAGAGATAGAATCGTTCTCTTAAGATCGAAGCATAATGATTTCTATCGATTTGTTTCCTAGCTACCGCAAGCTGTCACTTTCCAGAAACACTGAAAACTTTTGGCAACCCTATTCTTCAAATAGTAGTTAGGCGTTTGTTGGATAAAAAAATATTGTTAGATAAAATGTTTTGTTGTTAATTTTTTTTGCACTTAGGTTAAAACCTTTGCAAATGTCACTGACCTGAATAAAAAAATTTTAAAAAGAAAGAAGTCGAATAATCATAATCAGAGAAAAAATTATCATATCAAAGGAAACGAAAGTGGGCGGGGCAAAAAAGCGGAATCAGCGCTGCCATGGTGGAGGGGGGGGGGTTGCCACTTTCGGGATCGCTGAAGGGGAGCATCGCAGCCATGATCGCAGTTTTTTACACGGGTTGCTTGACCGTGCTTCAAATCCACCTTCGATCTCTTTGGCAGAACTTCTCTGCACTTCCTCATATAGAATTCTAGTCCCATGGGTTGGTATTTCTCATGTAGCTAGAAACAACCCAAGATATCCTTCAATTTCGAAAGTGGATGCGACGGTTGGTTCGTACGGCGCTATAGAGGTCCGGGTCTAAGCTTTTTTCACTCTGGACAGGTGAGAGCCACAAGCCATATTGAGACGAAAAGTAATCGTCAATGCTCATCCCGAAAATATTTCCTACGCGAGAAGCTTCTCGTGTGGCAAATTGCATCCTGAGATCTCTGCAACACCCATGTCTCGAACATTACAGGAAAGCATACATTGTCTACTGCCGACCGCTCTTGTAATACTGTACGCAGGTCTGGTCACCATCTTCTGTCGAGGATTATGAAGTAACTAGCGAGACCTAGCGAAGTTTTCGTTCACAGAAACTTTTGCATGAGCCAACTACCTGAGACGGATTAGTTTGTTAGAACGGTGGTGACTGACTTCCGCCTACCCGAAAGTTGCTGTACGTATGGACTCTCCTGAGCAGAGCAAGGTGCCGTACATTTACAGCAGGCCGTGGGTATATCAAAATGTGGGATCATAAAGCAAAACATAAGAAGCCAGCGGTAAATCGTCGGTTGCTACCGGCACAAAATTCACAACCCCTTCTGTACTTCCTTCCCTTACGTCGCTACCCACTGCCCTTTCTTCCAATTTGTAAAGTTCACAAGCGATTATTTTTTTTTATTTGTGGACGCACACATAGTGCACGTGTATGAAGACATCATAACATCAATACCGTTAGATACACACGCCGGAAGCGTTCTCAAGTGCTAAATGGAAGAATTCAAAATGGAACACAACGATTAAGGATAAAACAGAGGATAAAACTAAAAAAAAACCGGTTATAAAAGTAAGAAAGACTATAAAACACTGGAATCTCTACGACGATTATTCTCGCTTTACCGTCTCTATCATGATAAGGAAAAACGCATTCTCATATTATATGATGTTTCCCTAGTTGACCAACATCATGCCCTTGTTCTCAATGAATGAAATTAGTAGGTGGTTGTTCATGTTTTTGTGGTGCAGATTTTGATAAGCTCAGACTTGCAACATCTATAAAACAGGTTTTTGGAAGTTAGGGATTCCAAATGACTGAGCGGTTGCAATGAGTGGCGAACAGAGAAGGTGCGGAAGTGAAGCTGCTGCTTGTATCCTAAAACTGGCAAAAAATGTCGCAGGAGCTCTGCGCCAATCTCAAAACGCGTCGCACGCTTCTCAAGATTCATGTTTTCCTATCTATTCCTTCTCCACAAAAGGTTAAGATTTAGCATTAAAAAATTGAAAATTTTTTTTTCAAATTCTACACTCTTGGTGACGTCCTGCACACTCCCACTGCGGTCCTGCTAACTTTCGATGACCTGCACACTCCCACTCGGGACCTGCACATTCCTACTTAGGACCTGCGCACTTTCTATGACGTCCTGCACACTCCGATTAGGGTCCTGCACACTTTCTATGACGCCCTGCACACTCCCACTGAGGTCCTGCACACTTTCTATGACGCCCTGCACACTCCCACTGGGGACCTGCGCACTCTCTATGACGTCCTGCACACTCCCGTTAGGGTTCTCCACACTTTATATGACGCCCTGCACGCTACCATTTGGGTCCTGCACACTTTCTATGACGTGCTGCACACTCCCGTTGGGGTCCTGCACATTCCTACTTAGGATCCTGCACACTTTCTATGACGTCCTGCACACTAAGAATAGGGTCCTGCACACTCTCTATGACGCCCTGCACACTCCCACTGGGGTCCTGCACATTCCTACTTAGGACCTGCGCACTTTCTATGACGTCCTGCACACTCCAATTAGGGTCCTGCACACTTTTTATGACGCCCTGCACACTCCCACTGAGGTCCTGCACACTTTCTATGACGTCCTGCACACTTCCGCTGGGGTCCTGCACATTCCTACTTAGGACCTGCGCACTTTCTATGACGTCCTGCACACTCCGATTAGGGTCCTGCACACTTTCTATGACGCCCTGCACACTCCCACTGAGGTCCTGCAACACTTTCAATGACGTCCTGCACACTCCCACTGGGGTCCTGCACATTCCTACTTAGGACCTGCGCACTTTCTATGACGTCCTGCACACTCCGATTAGGGTCCTGCACACTTTCTATGACGCCCTGCACACTCCCACTGAGGTCCTGCACACTTTCTATGACGCCCTGCACACTCCCACTGGGGTCCTGCACATTCCTACGTAGGACCTGCGCACTTTCCATGACGTCCTGCACACTCCGAAAATGGTCCTGCACACTTTCTATGACGCCCTGCACACTCCCACTGAGGTCCTGCACACTTTCTATGACGTCCTGCACACTTCCGCTGGGGTCCTGCACATTCCTACTTAGGACCTGCGCACTTTCTATGACGTCCTGCACACTCCCACTGGGGTCCTGCACACTTTCTATGACGTCCTGCACACTTCCGCTGGGGTCCTGCACATTCCTACTTAGGACCTGCGCACTTTCTATGACGTCCTGCACACTCCGATTAGGGTCCTGCACACTTACTATGACGTCTTGCACACCCTCACTGGGGTCCTGCACACCTTTTATGACGCCCTGCATTTTTTGCATCGCTAGACGACTCGCAGAAGTTATCATGACCCACGGCCAAAAGTGCGCTCCACGGACAAACTCGGTTGGCCCGAGGCACGTAAGAGGTGACTCGGGCTGATTTTTTGGTAATCGATAAATGTCGCACCCACCTAAATGTTGGTACCATTTCATACAAGTTTTGATCGGCCATTCCTAAGATATCCGAGGCACATGCACACACATACACACACACATCGGGACATAACTGCTTTAAGTATAAGGATTGAAAACGTGCAAAGGCGGTACTCAAAACGCGTTTTTGTCAAAGTATTTCCCATGCGAGAAGTACCCGACTATACGACTAGGCTTGAAACGTTGGGGAATCGAAACCCTACGATATCGGCGAACCGAGTTCGATTTACACTTGTGTTATAAAATCGTTAACGGTCTTTGCGACATCCCACTTGAGAGTGTTTTCGTGTCCACCAGCCGCTGTACTCGCTCCCACCAGCACGCTTTTCAGCTCGCACGTAGATTCACGTCGAACTCCAACGTGCTGCATTCCTTTGCATTCAGAGTCATCCCAATTTGGAACCAATTACCTTCAGAGATCGTTAAGGCCGCGGATTTCCCGATTTTCAAAAGCAGGCTGTCCCATTTCAACCTCAGGTCATTGGTGTCGATGACCGTGCTTTCTGCTAAAGCTTTAAATTCTGGGTGCTCTTATTCGCACGAGTGTTTCTTTGCCTACTATTTTGTTTGCCTACATGTCCAGGGTGTCTTGTTTAAACCTGTAACACATACATTCTGTATGTTTCTTTGTCGCCAGATAAAGCTATTGAATTGAAATTGAAATGAATTGAAAATGTAGTTTGGCAAATAAGGAAACTGTTTTATTCGGGACTTATTCAAAATGTTCATGAAACAAAAGAAAATTATAAAATGTGTTACAAGAAAAGTTCTTGAAAAGATGAAATCCAAAAAACCTGGGTATGTACAGTTCAGTTCCGCAATCGCGTTCAGTTCTCATTATCAGAATCGTAGAAGCGAAGCGGTTGTTTTTTAAAAATTCAACTAGAATCATTCTCAAAACAGCCGCTTCGCTTCTACGATTATGATAATGAGACTTTGCGGACTGAACGCGATTGCGGAACTAGATCATAGGTTTTTCAACACCCTGAAACTCTAACGATAGTGATAACCGCAAACCGTTTCTCTGGACAGCGATTTCGTTAAAAACTGAGATGCTCATAAACAGTGAAACGCATTGTATAGCTGTACGCATCTGAGAACGTATCCGAAATTTCACGTTTTTAGTTTTTCTTCTCTTCTTCTCCGTGATTCTGTTAAAACTTGGTAGCCAACGCATTGACTCAAGTGGGAAACTTGAAATTGAAAATAATCGTGAACACTGCATTCAATCTACGGAACTTTGGACGAGGTTCAGTGATGGGTTGAAGGGCGAACTAAGGTAGCAGAAGACCCCAACTGGCATTTGGTTCTTGCATAATGAATTCGAAAAAGTATCAGGAGGTTCTCTCTCTCTCTCTCTCTCCATCCCCTGCCAATGGTTTTCCAACATGACAATGACAGTGCTCACGCGAGCAAGTCAGCTGCAACTTGGTTTGGGCAGCAGAACAGTGCTCTTTTGGAATGGTGATCTGAATCTGATGCAATGTCAACGAAGACATTTCGTGCGCTGAGTTTATCCCAACTGCAGTTGACTTGCTCGCGTGTGTACTGCCTTGTTGGAAAAGAAATGGCAGGAGATGGAGAGAGAGAACCTCCTGATAGTGTTTCAAAGGCGTTTTTTTTACTTTTCATTGAAGTTCGCATCTCGTCAACAGAATAACAAGTTATTTAATAGAAAAATATAATGTTGGGCAGAAATCAGTATCCGATGGGTGCTACTTATTTAGTCGCTAGCTCGGGGAGTCGATTTCGCGAGACAGTATCGAGGTACATAGGAGTTTTGAACAGCTTGGTAAGCAGAGCGGTGAATCAAATCCCCGAGTTAGCGTCTAATCAAGTAGCACCCATTGGATACTTATTTCTGCTCAACACTTTATTTTTCCATTTATTAGCTTGTTATTCTGTTGATGAGATGCGAACTTCAATAAAAAGTCAAAAATAACGCCTTAGGACAGATCTGGTTCTGAAATTTTGGCAGTGGCCGTTTTTTACATGCTGGTTTCAAGCCAGTGCTGAAGTCAGATGAACCTCAGCTGCATGGATGTTAGGGTAAATGCATAGTGATGACGCGCACAGTAGTAAAGGCCATTCAACTGAAACGATCAACTGTGCGAATGCGAGAGCGGTGTGGACCGATCGCTATTTCCAATAAATTCTCAGAACTTTTGAAACACGATACGAACAGCATAAAATACCCTTCAAATGTTTCCGACGTCTTATCTTGGCGTGCGGAGCTCACGATCATGCTTCGACCGCTGCTTCCCCAGAAAGTCGATGAGCGATGCAAATCTGAGGCGAGCGAACATGCTTCGGTCAAGCTTTAAACATATTGCAGAGGTTCCAGCTAGCAGATCGAAAATGAGCATCTGATCGCTATTATCGATTTCGCGCGTAACTCCCACGGCTTTCTCTCATATGTCCATGGTGTATTCTTGATCCTGGTGTTCATTCAGTTTTGTCCCGTTATGTTATAATGCTGTTTTGAAGGTCACAGAAACACTGTATCTTATGGTACACAGCAATCTTCAAAGTCATTTGGTCGCGGTTGATTTCTGACAAATATTTCGGCGGCATGTGATCGTTTTCTATCTTTGCTATGGACTGATAACTTTTTCAAGGGTATTGACAAGCCATCGTTTTCCGAAAATTTAGAATATTGAGAGGTTAAGAATGCAGCTTCAAAAACTTATTTTTCGTGCCCAAGCTCCTTTTAATGGGATTCCTGTTATTGCAATCTGGGCACCAAAATATGTACATATAGCCTGTCTCTCAAATATATAAGTCCGGGCAGAGAAAGCATCAGAGCAGTCAATTTTGCAAAAGCAGCGCTTTCCGGCTCTTTCTTTTTTTCCGAGGCAATCGTAACTGTTAAATGCACAGCATAGGATTTTCACAGGAAGGTTGGAAACTTGCGATAATTGATCAAGCTATAGTATGGCTTAGCCAGTGAGTGATTGCCTTTTCCCGCAGCCTGCTCCTTTGTTGCACCATCAATCAATCAGAGAAAGATTCATGGGTGACGTCACGAGCGAGCGTGCTAAGGGTGGTTAGCTGCTAGGCAGCTCCTAACGGACAGGACGATAATCATAAATTACTTCTCCAGCTAACAACGAGGCCCAGTCGTTAACACTTAAGAGACCACGTGTCCACACTGCGCACCCACGGCTGTTTTGCCCCTCGGACCGCGTGTCCACACTGCGCACCCACGTCATAAAACTTTTAATATGTTTTATATTTCTCTGGCGTGGAGTCTTCCTTAATTACGGATAGGTTCCTTATGAGATGTGGCCTATTTACACTCACAGTGGTCAAGCATTTTCAGTGTTCCTAGTAATTTTACAAGCATCTCCGGTAATGGCACTTTTCGATTTTACGAGCTTCTTTGGCTGGAAATAAATCGTTCCAAACTTGGCTAAGAAAAGGTATCAATGATGCTCATCAAGGAACTGATGTTCTACAGTTGATTGTCGAAATAGTAGTGCCACCTATTTGAGATAACTGTGGTAGTTCATTGTTCAAAATTTTGCTTCATTGACCTCGAGGGTTATTCGAGTTGCTGCACAGGGTTCTGGTTTTTAACTTTCAATTTCCAATGAAATCTCCTTCGACTGCGGTATATTAGCCATCGATCAACTTTGTTCAAATTTTCGCTAAATTTCGAGTGGAGGGTAAGGGGTGAAAACCTAGAAATAGTTCAGTGCTTAAAATTTCACTGAAATTGAACTACGGGGTATGTTTGGAGGCGCTGAACAATAAGGTGGTGTATATTTCACAGTTTTCTAAAACTTTTCTGGTGTCTGTCGTTCGTCATCCGTTTGTAAACGTTTCACGTTTTGGTGCGACTTCGCTCACGTGGCCATTGGGGAGGAGGGGGTGCTGATCATGAATCTGATTCCCATTTTGGAATTTCTGATGAAGTTTCTGTCGGTCGCATCAGACAACTTGGTAGATCAAAGTATTTGAGTCCGCCGAAAGTTCTACATGAGGTTTATTTGGGCATCACAAAGGAGAAGTTTGTTCATTTTTCAAATTTCCAATACTCCGGGTCGGCCTAGCACGGCTCAATCCTAACCATTAGCTGTAACCTGAAGAAAATTCTAAAAGTCGACAAACAAATGCCTATTTCGTTACCAGCCTTGTGCATGTAAAGCTGAAGTAACTTCCAAAATAAAAAAGCAGGTCCGCGAAAAAGCGGTGGATCATTGCTTCACCATGGCCTCACTCCAAATCTCTGTGGAGCGACATACTCTCAGGCGGGGTAGAAACGGAATACCGGTTGTCTAAGTAAGAAAGCCTGCTCCGCTCAAAATGGTTCCCAGCGGACCGCGTGTCCACACTGCGCACCCACGGAAACGACTAGCCACAGGAGCGCACCGGTCCGCTGTGGAAATTCGCCGTGGAGCAGACGGTCTCTTAAGTGTTAACACTCAAGAGACCTCCTGCTCCACGGCGAATTTACACAGCCGACCGGTGCGCTCCATGGCTAATCGTTTTCGTGGGTGACATGTGTGGACACACGGGGCGGCATGCACGTACGAGGCGGGTTAGGTTGGGGTTAGGCAGGGTTTGGGGCGTCGGCGCGTTTGATCATTGCTGTGCGAGTGCTGGAGATAATCATTAGTTGGGGTCTCAACGGGGTTCCGGCTGCCCCACCCTCCTACGTAGGGTTTGCGAGGGAACGATTTTTCAGTGCTAGCCTAACCCCCTTTTAGCCCTCGCGCTGCTATCATCAAACGCGCCGACGCTCCAAACCCTGCCTAACCCCAACCTAACCCGCCGCGTACGTGCATGCCGCCCACGGTCCGCTGGGAACCACTTCGATTGTACAGGCTCTCTTACGTAGTACACAACCATCGTATTTATCGCATTCCACTCAACCTAAGAGTATATCGCCCCACAAAGAATTGGAGAGAAACCACTGTGTTGCAATGATAATCCGCTTTCTCACGGATCTGGTGTATTTCAAATTTTAAGAGTATTTCGACTTCGCATTCACTAGGTGCTTTGAAACACAACTTTTCGCGAATTTCCGGGCGTGCTCGTCACGAATTAAACGTTTGTCTCTCGACTTCCAGGATTTCTGTAGGTTACGGCAAATGGTTAGGATTGCACCGTCCGAGACGAACCCGAAGAACTTGGAAATTTCTTAAAAAATGGACGGACCTAAGGTGCGTGATGCCCTAAAACGCATCATGGAGAACTTTTAGCGGACTCAAAGACTTTGACCTGGAAAGTTGTCCGTTGCAAATGGCGAAAATTCCATCAAAAACCAAAAATTGGAATCAGATTCGTGATCAGCAACCCCCCCCCCCCGCCTTTCAATGACCACCTGGGCGAAGTCGCATCAAAACCTGAAACGCTTACTAACAGATAACGAAGTGCAGACACCAAATATTTTATTGAGAATCGTGGAATAAATATCATTTCTATCAACATCTCCGCAGCGAAGTCTCAGCAAAATCTTGAGCACTAAGCTGTCGGCAGACTTTCAGCCCCCCCCCCCTCCTCACCAGTTACACTCCACTCGAGACTTATCGAGATCTGAAACAAAGTTGGCCGTTGGCTAAGATGGCTAACTTACCGCAGTCGACGGTTTTTTTTATTGGAAAGTGAAAAGTAAACACCAGCTCCGTATGCGACGATAGCCTTTGGGGTCAAGGCCGCTAAACTTGAAACAATGATCTACTGCAGTCATCTCATTTAGCTGGCGCTGCTGTTTCGAAAATCCACTAGTGGACATCAGGTTTGTTATGAACATCGTTGATAACACCCCTTAGCATAGTTTGGAATAACTTCTTTCCGACCACAGAAGCTCGTAAAATTCGAAAAATGTCATTTCCGGAGATGCTGGTAAAGTAACTAGCAGGGCTCAAAACGCTCGACCACTGTGACTGTAAATAGGTTATAACATGAAGAACCTATACGTATTCAAGAAAGATCCCACTTCATAGAAGTTCAAAAAAATATTGAATGTCCTATGACGTGGGTACGCAGTGTGGACACGCGGTCCGAGGGGCAAAACAGCCGTGGGTGCGCAGTGTGGACACGCGGTCTCTTAAGTGTTAAAGGCAGTGTTCACGATGAAAAAGGTGCCCGTTTTTAGCGAAAACGCAAGCTTTGGGTCCTTCTAAGAAGAGTAAAAACAGAAGTGCGACGAAAAACGGTCGGGAAGTGGATCAAAATCCCTCGGTCCAGCCAGCCCATCAGGTCACTCCGCCCACGTCCTATTTGCCCTGCATTCATGTTACCGTACGAACAGACACCAAATTCTCGAATATTCTTCATAGCGAAATGTTCTAACATCCGAGCATGTACATTGACCCCTTTTGTTTTTCAAAGAATTTTTGCTGCAAGAAATAGAAAGCCAAATCAACTGCCAAAGAATTTTGAAGCGCGAAACCATTTCCCCGACGTCAGGTTCGATGCGTTGTCCGCAGTCTCCCTGCGTAAAACGCATCGAACCTGACGTCGAGGAAACACACAGACAGGCATAATAATTTTTTCCAGAGATTTCCTTGAATATTTTTTCTCCGGTATTTGGTTGTTATGTGGTGACTTTTTTCTATTAACCCCTTTTCAGTGGACTTACGTACCTAAAAACATCAAAAACTATAATACCGTTTTTTATCGTGAGCACTGCCTTTATGCAAACAAAATATAAGACGTCCCATGTCATTCATGTGAGGACCACATAAAAAATCCAAAGCAGTGTTCAAAAACAGTGTGCCATATGTAGTGAATCACTCTGCGTACATTTGGAAATCTGTCACAAATAGCACGTTGCAAGTAGGACCCGCGAATGCACTCACCTTATGACACGGTTCATTTCGAAATTGATAAAGTCGATGATTGATCGAGTTTGAAAACGAAGGTTCGATCCACTTGCTACTTTATATGTTTCGAAGACCCGTTCCTGTGGAAGTCCTAGCATTTAGTTCATACACTGTACAGTGCGAGATCAAAATTCAGACTTACTTTCTCCTCCAGATCTCTCAGAATCCTTTCGATGATTGACTCTAAGTAGAGCTGGCGTCCAATGCCACTCATCCTGGTTGCGGAAATCAGGCAAAATACCAATCTAGCGCTTTCCTTGTTTTCTGAATCATATAGCTCCAAATTTATGACTTTCAAGCATGCTTATTAAAGGAACTGTTCACGATAATCGTCATCTTCGAATTTTCCATGACAAACGATTCTCGTGGCTCTTAGAAGCAGAACAGCGTCGAAGAAACGGGACGAAAACTTAGCAAGGCGCCGCAAAGCGGCCTAAAAAAAGTGGGCAAACCCCGCCGCTTTGGGCGAGTCCGGCCCCTTCTCGCCCCCTCGACGTGAACAATGGAACACTCGAGATCGTGAGATGAGCGATGGTTTCCGATCGAAACCCCGGTCATCCCTTCATTCTCAACTTCTCTCTTTACTCAGGTCAGCTCGCATACATTGGCTGCAAAAGACGGAAGTTACAAGCCTCGGACAACTCGTCCACCATGCTTTCCTAGCTCAATTTCTGAGGGACCATAACCCCGTGCCCAGAAGGTCTTGTACGATTCCAGAGACATCATTGGATTTAGCACGAGACCGTTTTCAAGATAGGCGGAGAAACATAAAACGGATTTTCATCGTGAACACTGCCTTCAAACTCGTATGTTCTACATACCAAGGAACTATGCTGCAAACGATCAATGTCAATTACAATGAGTGAAAACTTTTGCTGACACAGAACTTCTCCTTTGTTTCTAATCACAATCCAAATACAAGAAATGAGTAGTGCTGTCATTGGTTTGTTATCGGAATCTTTTTTTTCGGGCAATCATTTGACAGAACTATAAATTTGCTCTTTTCGTGGCTATAGAGCACGACAATGATGAGACAGTTGTGATACGGGGTACGATAGTACCGGTAGTAGTATTTTTCTGAAAACGCCAAAAAAGAGCATAATAACATGAGGACACATTCAACCCTGCGTTGAGGAAGAAAGGGTAGAGTTCGCCTGAAGTGGACGCCTCAGTTGAGAAGCATGTGTCCTAATTCTCGCTATCGATGGGCACTGTTTATCAATGGTATTTGCACAGACCCTGCCTTATGTGATTCAGTGTTCGTGCAGCGTGTAACGGCGCATCAAAAAGTCATCATAAGGAGCTTTTCTGTATAGTCGAACTTTTTTCAGTGTCGGTAGGTTTTCTACAGCAAAAATTCACTCAATATAGTGGGAGAAAAAATCTGTTTGAAAAAGGTGAGCTCCGAGCTTACTACTCGAAATGACATTAGGCAAAAAAATTGAGCTTTCGCAGACAGAACAACCTGAAAAAGTAGGTATTACAATCGGTCTTTTCGAGCTACTTTATTAGGGCTGTAGTAGGTATGACATACATGTAGTGATTAAAAGCAGTGTTCACGCCGGAAAAAAAGTCCCCCGTTTTTTTTTTGCGGAAAAGTAAGCAGTGGGCTCTTTTAGGTCAAGGAAGGAAGAAAGAACGACAAAAGTCGCCGTCAAACCAGATAGGTCCGCAAACATCGTGGAAGAATTGTCCATCCAATGTAGCAATCATCGATGCGATGAATCTCTAGCCTAACATCGTAGCATAAGCATTCAAATTTCCGCATTGTTAAGGAATTTACTGTAGGAGAAACAGATAGGAGGTCACTCCCTGACAAGTCCAAAGCTTACAACATTTGTTGACGTCATGAAATCTACTACGACAAACACACAGAACAGGAGTAGGGGCGGGAACTGCTTTTTTTCGAAAATTTTCTCTCCGAAAAATTGCGATTTCGCAAGGCTTTCCGTGTAATATCCTCTACAGCAAGGTTTAACCTGCGTAAAAACATTGAAAACTCAAATACGATTCAATCGTAAACACTGCCATTGGAGACGTCCCGTTATACATCGTTCTGACTCTGAGAAAACTTGCCGCGTCAGTGCCGGGAAAGTACCGCGACCCTCGACTGTACCGCGATAGTACCGCAGCGGCTCCGCGTTAGAACCGCACCCACTCAGCTTTAGGACCGCGCCGGCTCCGCGAGGATGCAGCAGTGAACCCGCGTTGAGTACGACGTACTATTCTGTGTAGTGAAACGAAGTTGTCGCCGGTTCAATTACCCAAGTTTGAGGTAAATTCCATGTTTCCCTTAGGCGCAAAAGCGGCTGAAACCTCTGTCGCTATCAGACAGATGACATAACGACCGCAGGTGCGTATTTTTGATCTTGGGCCCCTAGATGTATTATCGTTCTTAGATAATTTCCTATCAGACACTCTCCCGGAGCCGCTTCGGCACTATCGCGGGGCCGAAGCGGCACTTCCGCATCACCGCTACGGCTTCGCGGTAGTTCCGCCACGGCTCCGCGGTAGTGCCGGCGAGGCTAGGCTCCAAAGCGGCACTATCACGGAGCCGCAGCAGCAATTTCTCTCAGAGGAGGTACAGTCGAGATGGATCGCAGTCCGGGGTGTGCGGAAATTTCTGTTTTCTGATTTCTGTTTCCTGACCATTTTGGCCATTGTATTTCTGTTTTCTAAAAATTTAGCGAATTCAGAACACAATCAGAAAAACTCAACGAAAACCAGCTCGGAAGAACAGAGCAGCTTATTTAGTAGTTTACGAGGCGTTTCTCTTATTTGTGCTCAATAGCGCGACTGCTAAACGCAGGGTTCGCCATAAAAACTGCTGTTGTGTTATACTCATGAGAAGGTAGATGTAGTCATCAGAAAATGAACATACAGTACTGGACAAAAAGATATCACATTTTGGTTTTTTGCTCATAACTTTCTCTGTATTAGCTCAATCGCCTTGAAACTTTTGTCAAGACAAAGGGGGCACACTTGCATCTTTTTCACCGTATTATATCGCGCACTCAACGTGGCAGGGCTTTTCGCGCCCCCTTTACCGATTTTCTCACAATCGCTACATAGAGCAACCTGCAATTTTAAGACTGACAGGATGAGTTGTGATTTTTGAAAGTATTGTTCCACTGTATTCATTGTATACACTGACTATTTAGACAACGACAAAAACACTTGTAGCCCGAAGTTTCAATGAGGGTCTCTTAGCTGCTATTAGAAATGGAGGATCGCAAAGTCGGATGCACAGACAGCTCGCGAGTCAGTTCAACGTTGCTGTATCAACTGTAACCAAGGGCCTTCAACGTTTTCGAACTCGAGGAGGTGTGGTGAAGGAGAAGAGTCTCGGGAAACCATGTTCGACCAAATCCCTTTTCTACAGAAACATCCTGAAGAACTCGCGTAATAATCCAAGGTTCACTTCAGCGGACATTCGGCGAGAATTATTCACTCCTAACGAAACCCTGCCCTCCACGAGGACCATCAGACGTCGTCTAGTAGCTGCTGAATTTGATGGGAGGCATCCTGTCAGGAAACCACTCATACTGGAAACGATTAGAAAAACACGCGTAGTATGAGCCAAGGAGTACCTAAGGTGGAGTAGGAAACAGTGGAGCGATGTGCTGTGGAGTGACGAAAGCAAGTTTCTGCTGTTTGGAACAGATGGAATAAAGTGGATTCGCCGCTCTAGGTGCAAACCATTCGATATTAGGTACCAGTGTCCTTCTGTGAAGCACGGCGGCGATTCGTGCATGGTTTGGAGATGCTTCTTGGCAAAGGGCATGGGCCCTCTTGTGCGAATCGTTTGAGTGATGGACGCAAAATGGTACATGGAGGTTTTAGAAGAAGTGATGCTCTCATCTTCTCGTCGTTCGCTAACCAGTGAGTTTGTGCACCAGGATGACAATGACCTGAAGCATCGCTCGAAGGATGTTCAGAGGTGGTATGACCGCCCCAGCGTAAAGGACATGGAGTGGCCAAGCCAGTCTCCATAACGATCGGGCACATGTGCGAAGAGCTGGCGCGTCGCTTGGGTCCAAAAAGAGCTCAGAACTCCGACAAAGAATTACTTCAGCGGAGGTCGAATGGTGCACTAATCCAAAGTCTGCCATGCACTTTATCATCGTATCCGTGCCACAACTATGCCAAGCTGTAATCGAAGGAATAGTCTATGCAGCTAAGTATTAATCATATTATTCTCAAATACAACTGTATGGTCTCGTTTGAAAGTTGAAGAAACTTAAATGAAGAAGTTTCTGTAAAGCTCAAAATCCGTGCTGATTCGGTTTTTTTACTTAAAGAAATGTTACTATTCCCTCCTGAGGAATGTAATTCCATTTTGCTTTTTTGGGCTAGTTGTATCCGTTTTGATATACTATTGGGGTTCTATTGGAGTACTTTCACTCGATACTTCATTAGCAACAACAAAACGGCGGATATAAAACAATCATATACGATGTACCACCAGTACTTTCTTGGGATGGGAATCTGTAGGAAAAACAAGAGGTAAACTATGTAATGTCGTGCTGCCTCTCAACAATCTCTCACAGAAGAAGCACCAAGTTATTGATTTTTCGATAACAAAACAAAAAAAGAATTACTTGGGTTATTATACAACCTATTTTACACACAAGACCTAAAGACTAACATTTTACAGGGTCGATTAAGGCACAACTATGTCGAGGGAAGAGACATTATTGGGAAGATCTATGATGCGTGAGTCGTCCTCCCACTAGATGAAATGTAAATGTGATATTCACAACAACAACGAAAAGAAATTGGAATAAAGAGAATAAACTCAATTATATGTATAAACCCGTAATTCAACCTGCAATATCTGCTAAACATTAGGATAATGTATTCATCATTCGATATTGTTCTATCTGGAGCGAAGTCAACTCCATTTGAGCTTCTACAAGCTTCATCTTTTTCGCATAATAATCTCTCTTCATTTCCGCCGCTTTCAGCTCCGCTTCCAGCACGGATAGCTTCATCTTGGAGCCCGAAGCGTCGTCCCTGAATCAGAAAGATAAGTCGAAATGCAGCTGTTCCATCAAGAGCGCACGAAACTCCGGGACAGGGGCTCTCTAGACACAGTTGTCCCGATTTTGCAGTTCGACACGTCACGCTACTCCTTTCAAGCGAAGAGGTCCTGAGTGGAATTAGAGCCGCAGAAGGCGAGAACGCTCCTTCCTCAATGTGTAGAGAGTATACATAGTATCCGAGTCACTCCTTTTCGGATATCTGACCGGATATCCGAGATTCGGATAATCCGATATCCGAAAATTCGAAAAAACGCATTATCTGAATCGAACCAATATCCGGGAAATTTAAAATCGGCATTATCTGAATCGAACCATTATGCGAAGGATCGAGAATTCAGATATAATCGGATAAATTTTGGATAAATTTCGGATAAAATTGGATAAGCTTCGGGTAAAATTTCGGATAATATCGGACAATTTTCGGATAAAATCGGATACTTTCTGAATAAAATCGGATAAAAGTGCAATAGGTCACGTCCGTTTTCCGCACTATTCAATACATCAACTCAAGATTTTCTTACTCCTTCCGAAATCGGAGGCGTCGTAGCGGCGTCGCTTTCAGGGATGTGCGTAATAAAAATTTTGTAATTCATTAGTCGTTAGTCCTTCAACCGGCCAAAACCCTCGTTAGTCGTTAGTCGTTAGTCGTTAAGAATCTAGGCTTTGAAAACATGCACAGCTGAGGCAAAAAAAGCCCTTATGAATAGAAAAAAAGAAAAACATGAAGAGATGTATGTTTTCCAAAACATTCATGGCAATAAAGACACAAATCATTCCTTGTTAGAGAACCTACTTCAAACTGCAGACCTACGTATACATAATTCAAAATATGCACGAAAGCCTAATTCTCGAGAGTGTGTGTTTATCGATTTCTGTCATTTTTCGGTAAGGAAAGAAGCTATGGGAAACCGAGGAAATCTTTAACTCCGCTTTTTTTTTCAGCGCTAAATTTTCCTTTCTGCGTTATATGACGTTATTTGCGATCTACCTGGTGGTGACAGCACGGAGAATTGAACCGGCTCTGAACTAGTTGTTCTTTGTTCGGCGTCGCGAGCCGAGCGCTTGCGTGGCTTAGAGCTTGTTCTCATAATGGGGAAAGGTGGGAAGAAATTAGCACCCAAGTTTAAATTTTACCCCTGAGAGGTCACAGCGCCACTTTATAGAATCCCCATATCTCGAATTTATGACTGAAAGTCGAAGGACGGCACCCTTTACAATCCAATCATCAGATACAGTTCCCGTCGTTGGGCAGTTGTTGCCTGCAGGCTTTGCTCCATATGTCCTCTAATAGTGTCCTCTGCAAAAATCTCCGCTGGAGCCGGTCAGTGCCGGAACCGGTTCAGTGAGCCTACCATAAAGTAGCGAGACCGACGCGAAGACGCATAAACGCTGCACCTGACCTTGCCTAGAGTTCGAGTGGGGCTTTATTGTGGGGGTTCCAGAACTGCGAAGCAGTGTCAGTAGATCTAATAAATACTGAAGGCTATGGCTATTTTGTACCATTCACCTAAAACAACCAACAGGGTATCAATCCTGGTGTAAGGCTCCGGTTGGAGCGCGATTTGAATGATCATTGGCTTTCTAACGAATATTGGGATTGCTTACGATGTCTAAAATTCATGTCTAAAATTGAAACGCCACTGTTGGACCGTAGACCGCCTCTGTACTGTCGGTACATAGATGATTGCTTTATAATGTGCTCCACACAAATCGAGATGGACACTTGTTTTCAAATTCTCAATCAACAATCTGAAAACATAAAACCGACTCGAGAAGTACCGACGGACGGCTGGCTCTCTTTCCTAAACGTCCAAGTTCAACTTTCGCAGGGGTCATTCAAAACTAGGTGGTATAGGAAACCCACAAGCAAAAACATAATCATTAACTTTTCCTCAGCCCATCCTTCCAAAAGTAAGCATGCGGTGGTAGGAAATATGTTCCGCACTGCTTCAGCGGTTTCCTCAGATAGCGTTAATACGGACTTTTCGATAAAATTGGCCCGCCGCATAGCCATCGAAAACGGTTATCCGTCGATCAATCGCTCCACAAGACGTCCACGGCGGACCGCCCTCTCAGCTGTTTGTGAAGGAGACCAGACAAAAGTGGCGTTTTGCATCCCTTTCGTCTCGGACAATTTGAGTTCAGCAATAAGGGCATGTCTTAAAAGGGCAGATCTCCAGGAGATGGTTTCCGTGATCGAAATCTCTCCCACAAACCTCAGAGGGGAATTAGTGCGAAACCGCCTATATGACCGACCTTGCGTTACACCGGCTTGTGTAGTCTGCCCATTTGGGAAGGAAGGTGATTGTATGGCCACTGGGGTTGTCTATCGCATCCATTGCCGCCAATGTGGAGAGGACTACATTGGAGAAACTGGCAGGCCGCTTTGCGTAAGGATCAAAGAACATTTGAATGGGCTAATTAAGTCTAAGGCTTCTACGCCATTGGGAAATCACCGCGTGCGCAGCCACGGAAACATATGTTTCCCGGTGGAGGTCACGATCTTAGCTCGTGAATGTGAAATCTTAGCGCGCAGAACTCTCGAAGCCTTTTGGATCGCCGCCAAAACACCAAAAGTTAATAGAAAAGACGAATGTGTTGCGGTGACCCAGGAGCTGGCGCCCTACTTCGACCTATGTGCATTCTGACCTATCGGTTGATCTGTGGGCGGGCCCGGTGTGTAGGTGGTCCCAAGGGTTCTTACCAGTTAGTCGCCCTCACCTGTTCCATCTGAGGCTGTTGGGCCAATCGGTCCCTCCAAAAGGTTGGTATTTACTATGGCATCATATCGTTTGCTCACTTCCGTTTGAGTATTAACCTGTAGAATGAAATGGGGTTCGATGGGGTAGTATTTCAGACATGATTTCGGTTTTTCCAGGCTCTGAAGACGGCGAAACTCGCCGAAACGTAAGCTGAATAAAGGAGTGTATAACAATCTTGGTCGTTGCTGCAAGGAAACCGAAGGTCGCTTACGAAAATATTTTTAATTTCGTTAGTGGTTAGTCGTAACACCCAAAAAGCCCGTTAGTCGTTAGTCGTAATTACGCACATCCCTGGTCGCTTTGCATACCTTTTACTTACTAGTTGTCCTGAAAAGCCTGTGTATGGATAATACCGTGCCTCCCTACGACGATAGAGTAATTGAAGATTTGTTTTCATATTTTTATTACTATGCATATAAGAAGATTCAAGTTTGTATGCGAACATGCTGCAAATGCAATGAAGTACTACTTTTTGCTCAACTATGAATGTTTTCAAAGGTTTGCCTTGAGTGCCTGGTTTATTTTTCACGGTTTTCCTCAACTAAGTTCCGAAAATATCTGAAGTTATCCGAAATTATCCGACCGGATATCCGTATCCGAATCATTGGGAAAATGGCATTATCTGAATCGAACGAATATCCGGAACAATTAAAATCGGTATTATCCAAATCGATTCATTATCTTCAGATAACAAGTATAGAGGAGAGCCAGTATCTCGGAAACTTCACATCTTTCGAAGGCAGTGCTCACGATAAAAAGTTTTTGAGTGGGTTTTCAACGGAGATCGGAAGATCCGGGGCCCATTGCAACATTATTGTCGAAAAAGTGGCTAAAAGGCAGCCATCGATATCCTTATAGGGCCCCTCACCTCAACGGACATTGACAGGGTCAGACGGGTGTTATTCGGCCGGAATTTCCAACAATTTGAATTTTTGTTGTGGATGTTAGAATTTTGGACCAAAGAAATAGTTGTTTTCAATGGGATAGTAGCGGTATTAGGGGTCCAAATCCTATTGAACGAATTTAGGTATCCCAGTGGCTCGTTCTCGGTTCATTCAAGAGCTAGGGATCTCAAACTCGGGCTGTGAATAGTCCTAGTGGGAAGCTTCAAAATAGACCCAACATGGACAGGATCTACGAGAAAAGTTTTTTCTCTTACTTTACTATTTCAAGTCCGAAGAAAAACCCAGTGAAATAATATTTTTGTTACTAAGAAAGTAGGTCCCAAAATGTTGCAAATGTTCTAAAAATCATTTCTGTATAGGTGGGAAAACGATATTTTCTTTGACCTTTACCACCTCTCGACTCTGATCACCTAACAAAATTTTTTTGGTACCAAAAAGGTAGACCCCAAAATGTTGCAAATGTTCTAAAAATCATTTATGTATAGGTGGGAAAACGACCTCTCGACTCTGATCACCTAACAAAATTTTTTCGGTACCAAAAATGTCGACCCCAAAATGTTGCAAATGTTCTAAAAATCTTTCCTGTATAGGTGGGAAAACGATATTTTCTTTGACCTTTACCACCTCTGGACTATACTTGGGCAAACTGGAAATTTTTGCAAATGATCGACTTTTCGAATAAGTCGAAAAATAGACTTTTTCGAATGATCCACTTTCCGATTTAGCCGAAATTTCAACTTTTCGAATGATCGACTTTTTCGACTGAGTCGAAAAACAGATTTTTTCGAATGATCGACTTTTCGATTTAGCCGGATTTTCCACCTTTCGAATAATCAACTTGTTCGGATAAGTCGAAAATCCCACTTTTTCGAATGATCGACTTCTGGAATAAAAAGTCGACTTTTTCAATCGACTTAAAAAATTATCTACCCCTCCATTCAGCTGTTCGGACGATTCATGAAGAGGTGACAGCCTATCTAACTTTTTCGTTCCCGCAACAGCACCATTACAAATTTTTCCGCATATTTATGTAATCGGAATGCAAAAAAAATATTAGCTTAAACACAAAAAAGTTGAAAGGATTCACTAGGAATTATTTGCGACTTAGGGAAGACCTTAAATAAAAATTAAAGAATCGATAATTTTCGAAGCTGGCTTCACGGTATAACGGTTTTTACGATCGTGACCACGTTCGGACTTGGTACATTTTTGGATCCTAGTAGGGTGAAGCATCTCCACACAATACTTTGGGAATGAGATTTTGCGAGCAGCCAGACAGCAGGAAATAAAACCGTTTCATCTTAATCGCACATGTCACACCTTTATGTCACACTCACTTGGTTTTCTACCAATGAGGTGAAATATGTGAACTTTCACTAAGAGTCACCACACCAAATCATTTTGTAAGCAAATTTAAAGGGGTTTTTAGAGGTAAGCACATTGCCCACCCTACGAATAGCCACTCAGACAGTCGTCGCGGGCGGATGGCTGGCTTTTGGCGGGCGGATCGACATCCCCCCGCCATCCGCCCGCCAGTAGCTAGCGATCCACACGCCAGTAGTCAGCGATCCTCCAGCCAGTAGCCAGCGATCCGCCCGCCAGTAGTCAGCGATCCTCCAGCCAGTAGCCTGCTATCTGCCCGCCACCAGCCAGCGATCCGCCCGTCATTAGCCAGCGATCCGCCCTCGATGCCACATATGGCTTATTCCGATGGTTCCCACCACGGTCTCCGTGTGCGGGACCACCCCCCCCCCTATAGCCGTGGGGCCATCCCCTCAGCTGCCAAAAAATATTTTCCGGCTTCTGAGTGATCCTTCAAAGGTGACTTGAAGTCTCCTACCAGGATCGGCCTCGAAATGCCGAGTGAGCATTAAGTGAGATGGAGCGCCTTTGATATCATCAATGATTGACGAGTTTCACTGTGTAAATTTTGAGCGGGCGGATCGCTGGCTATCAAAGCCCTAGCGGACGGATCGCTGGCAGATTGCGGGCGAATCGCTGCATCTCATAGCTCAGCGGGAGGATCACTGGCTATCAAAGCCCTTGCGGGCGGATCGACGCTCTAGAGCTTGCCGGCGATCCGCCCGCTAGTGTGATCAACTTTCCCAGGTACCGCTATCCGCCCGACAAAACGCAGCGATCCGCCCGCGGAGGCAACGAGAGGCAGCGATCCGCGCGGCGAGGCCATGATGGGCAGCGATCCGCCCACAACCTGTTGGCGTACTGCCCGCAGAGGCCTTCATTGCCAGCTGTCAGTCCGCACCTACTGTCTGAGCAGTTCACAAGCGGTATTGGCTCTCTGATTCCCACAACGATAGATCAGTCGTTTTTTCTTGTTTTTTGAAAAAAAAATATCGTTTACTAAGCGCACTCACAACAGAAAAAAATTACTTCGGAAACATTAGGAGAAACTCTTGTCTGACGATACGTGATTTCTCCTGTTTGCACTTCTTGTTGTTGCTATTTATCCATATTGCATCACTTCATCATTTAAACGATCGCGTTAAAAGTTCATGGCTATTTACAGTTCACCAAAATTTTTTAACGAAAATTTTGGATGAAGGCAAATTCGAATTCGAAAGTTTTCTTCGGAAACAAAACATTCAGCTGAGCAGAGCGGATCATGATTTTCACCCGTACACGGCCGAAAAATCGAGCACCCACACTCTCCACCCCCACCCACCCCCAAATCAGCACCCATTTGGTCCGCCCACTTCAGGGTTTTTGATCTCAATAGGGACGAGGCGCGTCATGATTTTTGATCAAAATCTGCATTCTTCTGTTTTTTATCTTCGCGCGCACCACAATTTCTTTAGAGCACCTATGCCACATCATCTACAACTGCGACATCACAGCTTATGATAGAAGATGTCTTAGGGCCTATTGATACTTCGAACCTATCGCTCTGCCAGAGCGGTCCGCTCGGAAAAAGTGGTGAGTATGAATAAAAACACGACCTCCCGCGCCTCCCGCCTCTCCCGCGCCTCCTGCCCCGCCACAGCGGTGTCTCTGGGAGCATTCATACTCCCTCTCGCACCGCCGAGGCATTTGTTGGTAGCATTACTTGTCGCACTAAATTACGTCATATAAGTGTAGCGGGGCTTCAGTGAAAGCGCGCAATACACCATAGAAAGTGTGCGGGACTCAAGTGGGAGTGCGCCGGGCGCCGCAGAAAGTGTGCGGGACCCATGTGGGAGTGCACTGGACGCCGTAGAAAGTGTGCGGGACCCAAATGAGAGTGCGCTGGTCGCCGTAGAAAGTGTGTGGGACCCAAGTGGGAGTGCCCGGACGCCGTAGAAAGTGTGCGGGACTCAAGTGGAAGTCCGCCAGACGTCGTCTTAAATGTGTGGGACCCAAATGAGAGTGCGCCGAACGCCGTAGAAAGTATGTGGATCAATCTAGGCTCAAATCTAGTAGGAGGGGGCCACCCAGCATTCAATCCTAAAAATGAAAGTTGCCTCTGATATGGGTTTTCCGATAGCGTTATGAGTCATTGTCTATTTAGAAAATCTGTAGAATCCACCCCTGGGGTGGTATTCGCCATCAACCCGCCGGGGAGTCGGGTAAATGAGGTGAAATTTCAGTACGAAATGCGCGCTCCACGGCCACCTCCCGCCTCCCTTGGCTTCCCTCGCGAACGCCGGAATTTTTTGAATTGCATAGCTGAAGAATGGCCGCTTTGCGATGGAATCTTTATCTTTTCACAGTGATATCGATGCGTAAAACAGTTTGCATTTCCATCTTACATGGTGTAAGATGATGTGATCTGCTCCTCTACCGCGTGCGGTATCATCCCTTCGGCCCCGGTCATAGTTGGATGAGCCGACGTCTCCAGCCCGGTCGATACACACAGAATGCATTGGAAATGGGATGCAAAAATCACTCGGTGTATCCCCCCCGCACCCCCCCCCCGCACCCCCCAACACCCACTCGGTCGATACGTATGAACAACATGGTGAGATGAAGCTGAGAAAATCACTCGGTGTATCCCGCACCCCCAACACCCCCGCACCCCCGGTCGATACGTATGTTTAAAATGATGGAGTGAAGTTGAGAAAATCACTCGATGTATCCGACGCGGTCGATATCCATGCAATGCGTGGGTGAGAAAATCACCGGGTGGGCGGGTCGATGATAAAACATTGCGTATCACAGGGAAGCTAACCTTACTGCTACCTCCGTTACTTCACCATACTCTCCTTCACTATTTCTCTGAACGGGTGCAATCCTGTTGGCCACGTAATCATCGTCATATCTAGTTGGATACATCGAGTGATTTTCTCAACCTAACTCCATCATTTTAAACATACGTATCGACCGGGTGGGTGTTGGGGGTGCGAAGGGTGTTGGGGGTGCGGGAGGGGGTGTTGGGGGTGCGGGTGTTGGGGGGTGCGGGGGGGATACAGATGCAAATAGCACCAACTCTGACCGGGGCCTTCCGCTTCCCTTCGACCTCCCTCGGCGGGTTGTTGGCGAATACCACCCCTGGGTAGCCTTTACATACAACAAAATCAACATATCTTATCAAAGACCACCCGCATCGCTTTATTTCTAAAAACAAACCAGCCGATTTTCCGCCCCTCTTGCTCTGCCATGGCGATGTCTCTGGAGCATTCATACCTCACTGGCGGAGCGGAAGGAGCGGGTGGTCGTGTTTTCATTCTTAAGCGCCTTTCACAGTCTGCCGGACGTTGCCGTCCGACACGTTATGATAGTGCCGCAGTGCGAGGGAAGCTGCGGTGAACAACCGTCAGTTCCGACTCTTCAGTACAAAATATGAGGGGAAACCAACACGATTTGACCCGTCATAACTTGCCCCGACGTCCTGTAAATGATTTCAGCGCAGTGTGACGTCGGTCGGCCGACATCGCAGTGCGGGCCGCACCGACGCTGCAGCCCTATCTTATAACGTACCGGACGGCGTCGTCCGGCAGACTGTGAAAGGCGCTTTACTCACCTCTTTTGCCGAGCTGGCCGCTCCGGCAGAGCGAGAGGTTGGAAGTATGAATAGGCCCTTAAGCCTCTTTCACACTTGCCCGACCGACGTCGGACGGCTCGCTATCGAATGTGTAATATCTATCTACCCTACCCTACCCATCTTATCTATCTTAACTTATCAAATTCGACAAAGAGTCGTCCGACGTCGGCCGGCAAACTATGAATGAGGCATTACAGGCTCAACCGAGAAATAAGGGTATCTGCCGAGAAAATGAAGGAATTTATGTATCTGTGAATCCCTGAAAATATCCTCCTGTTAGTGTTCAATAAATTGTGGTGCGCGCGAAGCGCGCACCTGATTTGGAAAAGGATTGCTTCTGCGCACACCCCTCATTCCAGAATCTCTCTTCGGGAGAAACCTTGACACAAGGGACTTTCACAAAAGATAGAGCAGTAAGGGTTCTCAACACTGCCCAAATTTCAGAAAAATTCCCGCAGTGGGTCTCGAGATATTAAAAAAATTGCGAATTTTAAAATGTGTGTGTGTGTCTGAAGGAATTTAGTGATAAGAAGTTTGGTCGGTCTTTCAATAGAAATGGAGTGATAACGTGATAAGACTCAATAGAGCTCGAGAGACGTTGTGCCTCAGGTCTATCAGGGACCATATGCTCCGTGTGCGGAACACGAATTGAAGTGCGCCAAGCGCTGTATAAAGTGGGCGGTTCCCAACTGGGAGTGCGTAGAGCGCCGTGAAAAGTGGACGGGGCAAAAGTGGGTGTGCGTAGAGCGCGGGGAAAAGTGGACGTGACTCAGAAGGGAGTGCAAAGTGCGCCGCGAAGAGTGGTCGGGACCCAAATGGGAGTGCACAATGCGCCGGTAAAAGTGGGCGGGACCCAACTGGGAGTCCACAGAGCGCCGGGAACTGTGGACGGGACCCAAGTGTGAGTGCACAATGCGCCGGTAAAAGTGGGCGGGACCCAACTGGGAGTTCACTGAGCGCCGGGAACTGTGGACGGGACCCAGGTGGGAGGGCACAATGCGGCGGTAAAAGGGGGCGGGACCCAACTGGGAGTCCACAGAGCGCCGGGAACTGTGGACGGGACCCAAGTGTGAGTGCAAAACGCGCCGGTAAAAGTGGGCGCGACCCAACTGGGAGTCCACAGAGCGCCGGGAATTGTGGACGGGACCCAAGTGGGAGCGCACAATGCGCCGGTAAAAGTGGGCGGGACCCAACTGGGAGTCCGCAGAGCGCCGGGAACTGTGGACGGGACCCAAGTGGGAGTGCACAACGCGCCGGTAAAAGTGGGCGGGACTCAAGTGGGAGTGCACAATGCGCCGGGAACTGTGGACGGGACCCAAGTGGGAGTGCACAATGCGCCGGTAAAAGTGGGCGGGACCCAACTGGGAGTCCACAGAGCACCGGAAACTGTGGACGGGACCCAAGTGGGAGTGCACAATGCGCCGGTAAAAGTGGGCGGGACCCAACTGGGAGTCCACAGAGCGGCGAGAACTGCGGACAGGACCCAAGTGGGAGTGCACAATGCGCCGGTAAAAGTGGGCGGGAACCAACTGGGAGTCCACAGAGCGGCGAGAACTGTGGACAGGACCCAAGTGGGAGTGCACAATGCGCCGGTAAAAGTGGGCGGGACCCAACTGGGAGTCCACAGAGCACCGGAAACTGTGGACGGGACCCATGTGGGAGTGCACAACGCGCCGGTAAAAGTGGTCGGGACCCAACTGGGAGTCCGCAGAGCGCTGGGGAAAGTAACGTGTGTCCTACAGTGCCGAGCAGGTGCGATGGGCAGAAAGGTCATGAACGGCCTGTCTTCGGGTCTATCCTAGACGGGGGGGGGCACCCGAGACTTATTGATAGAAATAAAGAAAAACTCTGATAAAAGATGCCTGATAGTGCTATCAATCATTGTTTTTATAAAGGCTCTACAGAAACACTTCGTTTGGTAGCCTTACCACTCGTTGGTTCATTTACTCTGCCAATTCGACACTTGATGCTTCGGGGAAAGCGGCCTTTATCACGCTCTGTTATCATTAGGCATCAAATTCACCTTTAGCGCCGTCATCAAAGCTTATCCGCGCAAAGGGTGAATTTGCTGAGCGGTTGGATATCAGTTAGCGCAAAGCGTGAAAATACCGCCAGCGCTAACATCTTAATGCACATCAGTTGTTGAGCGGTTGGATATCAATCCGCACAAAGCGTGAAATTACCTCCGTTGCTGGCATCTCAGGAATTTCTAAACAAGTGAAAACATCTCAGCGAAAACATGATAAAACTATTGATCACGTCTCGATGTGTTTACCATGAGCACAGCCGGTATAAAAGCCGCCTCATCTCACTAGAATCCTCACTCGGCATTCTGATGCCGGCCCTGAAAGGTGACTCCGGGTCATTCTTCGGAGGCCAGCATAATTTTGGCTGCTGGGAGGATACAGTGGGTATCCTCACTGCGGGGGGGGGGGAGTTACGCCGCGGTCCGCAGAGGGTGGCTACTCACCGCAGACCTCGGTGAAGATTACGCCCATGTTGCGGACAAGGCGAAGCTTCCTGTGCTGTGGACCTTCAAATTCGTGAACTTTTCGAGGTAAACTCACGCATTTTTCGAATTAAATTCACCTCATTTTCGGGGTAAATTGGACCATCTCTCGCTGCCAGTTCGCACCATTTCCACGTATCCTAGCGGCAAATTCACCCATACAGTGAATTTAACGCGGCAAATTAAGACTTCATGCCGACTTGTACATGAGCATCAAGTCTCTTTTGCTGAGGCATCAAGTCTCGAATTGGTAGAGTAGTTTGTCTTGAATCGTGGGTGGCGCCCTCTCCGTCTAGGTGCCCTGTTTTCTTCTTCCTATCTCTGAAGGGAACCTTCGTTGAAATTAAATGAAATTTTGTAAAAAAGGGGTCTCTCAAGCAAAAGTGGTTTGGTTAGCGTTACAAATGCTTCAACAAAAAGGGAACAATAGGAAAGCGGAATGAGGAGAGTCTACAAAAAATGAACAATATCCTCCAAGAACTCTTTTCTTTTTCGAAACTTCCAAACAGCGGAAACAAACCGTTGTGGTATTTTACGAGGAATAATTGACTGGTTCCCTAAAACAATTTAACATCATCTCCCCTTTTAATGATAGCTATTAGGTTCACATGCATATATACATATTTTATCGGCACTCACCTAAGTCCTTTATGGAGCCAAAAGGGTCCCTCATAGAGAACCACAACGGTTTGTTTCCGCTGTTTGGAAGTTTCGAAAAAGAAAAGAGTTCTTGGAGGATATTGTTCATTTTTTGTAGACTCTCCTCATTCCGCTTTCCTATTGTTCCCTTTTTGTTGAAGCATTTGTAACGCTAACCAAACCACTTTTGCTTGGGAGACCCCTTTTTTACAAAATTGTTCACTTTTTCTTGATATTACGCTGTAATATCCCATGCAAGAATTTCGAACAAAGACCTCTTCATCTCCCCACTAGATCAGTCCTCTTTCTGTGGTCACAAGAATCAATGACCCAAACTGTTGTAGAACTATCTCAGAAAAATCACTCGATGTGGCTGACAAGACCGATGTTCACATGATATTAGCTAAGAAATGAATGATATCCATGATATCGTTCCACATAATTCATTGATATTGATCGCGTCAGCCACATCTGGCTACACCGGGTGTTATTTGCACCTTCCATGTTTTTCATACGTATCGAACGGGTCGGCCACGGTGATTTTCTCAACCAACTCTGACAGGTTCCTTAGGCCCCGGTTATAGTTGGTTGCTCAGACGTAGCCACCCAGGTCGATAATCATGAAAGCCTGCTGGCCTACAGCCGGATGTAGAACCTGCCTGCAGTTCTTCGCTTTCAAATGAAACTAACTTAAAACCTGCACAGTCAGAAACTACCTTCCATTCTATCTGGACACTTTCACATCAGTGGAACAAAGCAGTTTTACATACTCGTTATTTCGTTTCCGCCGCCCCATTCCTCCGCAGAACAGCCGCTTCGATTCCACGAACTTGATATGAAAAAGCTCTGCTGAGCTGCGAATGGAGATAATTCTAACAATTTGTTTTTGAATTTGGATGCTGATAAGCAAGTACCATTTATTGCAGAAAAAATCAGTAGGCTGGTGAAGAAGAATGAGGGAGCACTCAGAATGGGGTTGTGTGAATGGCCTCAGCGCGATACGAAACTGAAAAGCAGCCTGGCAAGATGACCTAAATAACATCTCAAGCTTTCTGCTTGCTATGATTGTCATCCTTACATTTTAACAAAAGTTTTGCAAGGTGTTCTCATACTCCTGCGCAAATTCCGAGGCATCCATCACACTATCTGAGACAACTAGCGCAAAGCTCAAGACTCTTGCTGATTCTTTGGGGTATCCTGCATAACTTCTCGGATGGTTAGCATCGAATCTGGGCTCCTGCTCACTCTACGGGGTGGTCTTCACAACTTTTCGGATGACCAGCAACGGGTCCCGAACACCTGCCCACTATCCGGGTTTCCACGACGTCCCGATGACGTCATCAGAAGCTCGAAGCACTTTTCACGACGTCCCGATGACGTCATCAGAAGCCCGAAGCACTTTTGGGACTATCCTAGACTGGGGGGGCACCCACGATTTTCTCATGAAAGTGAATGGAAACCTAGATAAAAGGTGCTTGATGCTGCTATCAATCAATCATTGTTGTTGATGAAGTACTGTAGAAATACTTCGATTGATAGCGTTATAGATCGGTGGTTCATTCCATTTCTGACTTGAACCTTGAGTGCCCCCCCCCGTCTGCAATAGTCCCGCACTTTTCACGACGTCCCGATGACGTCATCAGAAACTCGAGGCACTTTTCACGACGTCCCGATGACGTCATCAGAATCCCGAAGCACTTTTCACGACGTCCCGATGACGTCATCAGAAGCCCGAAGCACTTTTCACGACGTCCCGATGACGTCACGAGAAGCCCGAAGCACTTTTCACGACGTCCAGATGACGTCACGAGAAGCCCGAAGCACTTTTCACGACGTTCCGATGACGTCATCAGAAGCCCGAAGCACTTTTCACGACGTTCCGATGACGTCATCAGAAGCCCGAAGCACTTTTCTCGACGTCCCGACGACGTCATCAGAAGCCCGAAGCACTTTTCACGACGTCCCGATGACGTCACGAGAAGCCCGAAGCACTTTTCACGACGTCCCGATGACGTCATCAGAAACCCGAAGCACTTTTCACGACGTCCCGATGACGTCACGAGAAGCCCGAAGCACTTTTCACGACGTCCCGATGACGTCATCAGAAGCCCGGAGCACTTTCCACGACGTTCCGATGACGTCACGAGAAGCCCGAAGCACTTTTCACGACGTCCCGATGACGTCATCAGAAACTCGAAGCACTCTCCACGACGTTCCGATGACGTCACGAGAATCCCGAAGCACTTTTCACGACGTCCCGATGACGTCGTCAGAAGCCCGAAGCAGTTTTGGGACTATCCTATCTAACGGGAGGAAGCACCCACGATTTTCTCATGAAAGTGAATGGAAACCTTGATAAAGGTGCTTGATGCTGCTATCAATCATTGTTGTTGGTGAAGTACTGTAGAAATACTTCGATTGATGGCGTTTAGATCGGTGGTTCATTCCATTTCTGACTTGAATCTTGAGTGCCCCCCCCCCCCCGTCTGCGATAGTCCCGCACTTTTCACGACGTCCCGATGACGTCATCAGAACTCGAGGCACTTTTCACGACGTCCCGATGATGTCATCAGAAGCCCGAAGCATTTTTCACGACGTCCCGATGACGTCATCAGAAGCCCGAAGCACTTTTCACGACGTCCCGATGCCGTCACGAGAAGCCCGAGGCACTTTTCACGACGTCCCGATGACGTGACGAGAAGCCCGAAGCACTTTTAACGACGTCCCGATGACGTCATCAGAAGCCCGAAGCACTTTTCACGACGTTCCGATGACGTCATCAGAAGCCCGAAGCACTTTTCACGACGTCCCGATGACGTCACGAGAAGCCCGAAGCACTTTTCACGACGTTCCGATGACGTCATCAGAAACCCGAAGCACCTTTCACGGGGTCCCGAAGACGTCATCAGAAGCTCGAAGCACTTTTCACGACGTCCAGATGACGTCATCAGAAGCCCGGAGCACTTTTCACGACGTCCCGATGACGTCATCAGAAGCCCGAAGCACTTCCACGACGTCCCGATGACGTCATCAGAAACCCGAAGCACTTTTCACGACGTCCCGATGACGTCACGAGAAGCCCGAAGCACTTTTCACGACGTCCCGATGACGTCATCAGAAGCCCGGAGCACTTTCCACGACGTTCCGATGACGTCACGAGAAGCCCGAAGCACTTTTCACGACGTCCCGATGACGTCATCAGAAACTCGAAGCACTCTCCACGACGTTCCGATGACGTCACGAGAATCCCGAAGCACTTTTCACGACGTCCCGATGACGTCGTCAGAAGCCCGAAGCAGTTTTGGGACTATCCTAAACGGGGGGGGGCACCCACGATTTTCTCATGAAAGTGAATGGAAACCTAGATAAAAGGTGCTTGATGCTGCTATCAATCAATCATTGTTGTTGATGAAGTACTGTAGAAATACTTCGATTGATAGCGTTATAGATCGGTGGTTCATTCCATTTCTGACTTGAACCTTGAGTGCCCCCCCCCGTCTGCAATAGTCCCGCACTTTTCACGACGTCCCGATGACGTCATCAGAAACTCGAGGCACTTTTCACGACGTCCCGATGACGTCATCAGAATCCCGAAGCACTTTTCACGACGTCCCGATGACGTCATCAGAAGCCCGAAGCACTTTTCACGACGTTCCGATGACGTCATCAGAAGCCCGAAGCACTTTTCTCGACGTCCCGACGACGTCATCAGAAGCCGAAGCACTTTTCACGACGTCCCGATGAAGTCACGAGAAGCCCGAAGCACTTTTCACGACGTCCCGATGACGTCATCAGAAACCCGAAGCACTTTTCACGACGTCCCGATGACGTCACGAGAAGCCCGAAGCACTTTTCACGACGTCCCGATGACGTCATCAGAAGCCCGGAGCACTTTCCACGACGTTCCGATGACGTCACGAGAAGCCCGAAGCACTTTTCACGACGTCCCGATGACGTCATCAGAAACTCGAAGCACTCTCCACGACGTTCCGATGACGTCACGAGAATCCCGAAGCACTTTTCACGACGTCCCGATGACGTCGTCAGAAGCCCGAAGCAGTTTTGGGACTATCCTAAACGGGGGGGGGCACCCACGATTTTCTCATGAAAGTGAATGGAAACCTTGATAAAAGGTGCTTGATGCTGCTATCAATCATTGTTGTTGATGAAGTACTGTAGAAATACTTCGATTGATAGCGTTTAGATCGGTGGTTCATTCCATTTCTGACTTGAATCTTGAGTGCCCCCCCCCCGTCTGCGATAGTCCCGCACTTTTCACGACGTCCCGATGACGTCATCAGAACTCGAGGCACTTTTCACGACGTCCCGATGACGTCATCAGAAGCCCGAAGCATTTTTCACGACGTCCCGATGACGTCATCAGAAGCCCGAAGCACTTTTCACGACGTCCCGATGACGTCACGAGAAGCCCGAAGCACTTTTCACGACGTCCCGATGACGTCACGAGAAGCCCGAAGCACTTTTCACGACGTCCCGATGACGTCATCAGAAGCCCGAAGCACTTTTCACGACGTTCCGATGACGTCATCAGAAGCCCGAAGCACTTTTCACGACGTCCCGATGACGTCACGAGAAGCCCGAAGCACTTTTCTCGACGTCCCGACGACGTCATCAGAAGCCCGAAGCACTTTTCACGACGTCCCGATGACGTCACGAGAAGCCCGAAGCACTTTTCACGACGTCCCGATGACGTCATCAGAAACCCGAAGCACTTTTCACGACGTCCCGATGACGTCACGAGAAGCCCGAAGCACTTTTCACGACGTCCCGATGACGTCATCAGAAGCCCGGAGCACTTTCCACGACGTTCCGATGACGTCACGAGAAGCCCGAAGCACTTTTCACGACGTCCCGATGACGTCATCAGAAACTCGAAGCACTTTCCACGACGTTCCGATGACGTCACGAGAAGCCCGAAGCACTTTTCACGACGTCCCGATGACGTCGTCAGAAGCCCGAAGCAGTTTTGGGACTATCCTAAACGGGGGGGGGCACCCACGATTTTCTCATGAAAGTGAATGGAAACCTTGATAAAAGGTGCTTGATGCTGCTATCAATCATTGTTGTTGATGAAGTACTGTAGAAATACTTCGATTGATAGCGTTTAGATCGGTGGTTCATTCCATTTCTGACTTGAATCTTGAGTGCCCCCCCCGTCTGCGATAGTCCCGCACTTTTCACGACGTCCCGATGACGTCATCAGAACTCGAGGCACTTTTCACGACGTCCCGATGACGTCATCAGAAGCCCGAAGCATTTTTCACGACGTCCCGATGACGTCATCAGAAGCCCGAAGCACTTTTCACGACGTCCCGATGAC
Organism: Aplectana chamaeleonis; assembly: GCA_029168955.1. Classification (NCBI taxonomy): domain Eukaryota; kingdom Metazoa; phylum Nematoda; class Chromadorea; order Rhabditida; family Cosmocercidae; genus Aplectana; species Aplectana chamaeleonis. The sequence continues at coordinate 153,573 of JAPDOI010000550.1, read as the reverse complement.
GTCACGAGAAGCCCGAAGCACTTTTCACGACGTCCCGATGACGTCACGAGAAGCCCGAAGCACTTTTCACGACGTCCCGATGACGTCATCAGAAGCCCGAAGCACTTTTCACGACGTTCCGATGACGTCATCAGAAGCCCGAAGCACTTTTCACGACGTCCCGATGACGTCACGAGAAGCCCGAAGCACTTTTCTCGACGTCCCGACGACGTCATCAGAAGCCCGAAGCACTTTTCACGACGTCCCGATGACGTCACGAGAAGCCCGAAGCACCTTTCTCGACGTCCCGTCGACGTCATCAGAAGCCAGAAGCACTTTTCACGACGTCCCGATGACGTCACGAGAAGCCCGAAGCACTTTTCACGACGTCCCGATGACGTCATCAGAAACCCGAAGCACTTTTCACGACGTCCCGATGACGTCACGAGAAGCCCAAAGCACTTTCCACGACGTCCCGATGACGTCATCATAAGCCCGGAGCACTTTCCACGACGTTTCGATGACGTCACGAGAAGCCCGAAGCACTTTTCACGACGTCCCGATGACGTCATCAGAATCCCGAAGCACTTTTCACGACGTCCCGATGACGTCATCAGAAGCCCGAAGCACTTTTCACGACGTCCCGATGACGTCACGAGAAGCCCGAAGCACTTTTCATGACGTCCCGATGACGTCACGAGAAGCCCGAAGCACTTTTCACGACGTCCCGATGACGTCATCAGAAGCCCGAAGCACTTTTCACGACGTTCCGATGACGTCATCAGAAGCCCGAAGCACTTTTCACGACGTCCCGATGACGTCACGAGAAGCCCGAAGCACTTTTCTCGACGTCCATACGACGTCATCAGAAGCCCGAAGCACTTTTCACGACGTCCCGATGACGTCACGAGAAGCCCGAAGCACTTGTCACGACGTCCCGATGACGTCATCAGAAACCCGAAGCACTTTTCACGACGTTCCGATGACGTCACGAGAAGCCCGAAGCACTTTTTACGACGTCCCGATGACGTCATCAGAAGCCCGGAGCACTTTCCACGACGTTCCGATGACGTCACGAGAAGCCCGAAGCACTTTTCACGACGTCCCGATGACGTCATCAGAAACTCGAAGCACTTTCCACGACGTTCCGATGACGTCACGAGAATCCCGAAGCACTTTTCACGACGTCCCGATGACGTCGTCAGAAGCCCGAAGCACTTTTGGGACTATCCTAGACGGGGGAGGGGCACCCACGATTTTCTCATGAAAGTGAATGGAAACCTTGATAAAAGGTGCTTGATGCTGCTATCAATCATTGTTGTTGATGAAGTACTGTAGAAATACTTCGATTGATAGCGTTTTAGATCGGTGGTTCATTCCATTTCTGACTTGAATCTTGAGTGCCCCCCCCCCGTCTGCGATAGTCCCGCACTTTTCACGACGTCCAGATGACGTCATCAGGACTCGAGGCACTTTTCACGACGTCCCGATGACGTCATCAGAAGCCCGAAGCACTTTTCACGACGTCCCGATGACGTCACGATAAGCCCGAAGCACTTTTCTCGACGTCCATACGACGTCATCAGAAGCCCGAAGCACTTTTCACGACGTCCCGATGACGTCACGAGAAGCCCGAAGCACTTGTCACGACGTCCCGATGACGTCATCAGAAACCCGAAGCACTTTTCACGACGTTCCGATGACGTCACGAGAAGCCCGAAGCACTCTCCACGACGTTCCGATGACGTCATCAGAAGCCCGAAGCACTTTTCACGACGTTCCGATGACGTCACGAGAAGCGCGAAGCACTTTTCACGACGTCCCTATGACGTCATCAGAAACTCGAAGCACTTTTCACGACGTTCCGATGACGTCATTAGAAACTCGAAGCACTTTTCACGACGTCCCGATGACGTCATCAGAAGCCCGAAGCACTTTTGGGAGTATCCTAGACGGGGGGGCACCCACGATTTTCTCATGAAAGTGAATGGAAACCTTGATAAAGGTGCTTGATGCTGCTATCAATCATTGTTGTTGATGAAGTACTGTAGAAATACTTCGATTGATAGCGTTTTAGATCGGTGGTTCATTCCATTTCTGACGTCATCTTTTCGACGTCCCGATGACGTCATCAGAAGCCCGAAGCACTTTTCGACGTCCCGATGACGTCATCTTTTTCACGACGTCCGATGACGTCACGAGAAGCCCGAAGCACTTTTCACGACGTCCCTATGACGTCACGAGAAGCTCGAAGCACTTTTCACGACGTCCCGATGACGTCATCAGAAGCCCGAAGCACTTTTCACAACGTCCCGATGACGTCATCAGAAACTCGAAGCACTTTTCACGGCGTCCCGCCGACGTCATCAGAAGCCCGAAGCACTTTTCACGACGTCCCGATGAAGTCACGAGAAGCCCGAAGCACTTTTCACGACGTCCCGATGACGTCACGAGAAGCCCGAAGCACTTTTCACGACGTCCCGATGACGTCACGAGAAGCCCGAAGCACTTTTCACGACGTATCGATGACGTCATCAGAAGCCCGAAGCACTTTTCACGACGTCCCGATGACGTCGGGAAGCCCGAAGCACTTTTCACGACGTCCGATGACGTCATCAGAAGCCCGAAGCACTTTTCACGACGTCCCGATGACGCTATCAGAAGCCCGAAGCACTGTCACGACGTCCCGATTGATAGCGTTATAGAAGCCCGAAGTTCACTCCATTTCACGACGTCCCGAGTGACGTCATCAGAAGCCCGGAGCACTTTTCACGACGTCCCGATGACGTCACGAGAAGCTCGAAGCACTTTTCACGACGTCCCGATGACGTCATCAGAAGCCCGAAGCACTTTTCACGACGTCCCGATGAAGTCACGAGAAGCCCGAAGCACTTTTCACGACGTCCCGATGACGTCATCAGAAACCCGAAGCACTTTTCACGACGTCCCGATGACGTCATCAGAAGCCCGAAGCACTTTTCACGATGTCCTGATGTCGTCATCCGAAGTCCGGAGCACTTTTCACGACGTCCCGATGACGTCATCAGAAGCCCGAAGCACTTTTCACGACGTCCCGATGACGTCATCAGAAGCCGAAGCACTTTTCACGACGTCCCGATGACGTCACGAGAAGCTCGAAGCACTTTTCACGACGTCCCGATGACGTCATCAGAAGCCGAAGCACTTTTCACGACGTCCCGATGACGTCACGAGAAGCCCGAAGCACTTTTCACGACGTCCCGATGACGTCATCAGAAGCCCGAAGCACTTTTCACGACGTCCCGATGACGTCACGAGAAGCCCGAAGCACTTTTCACGACGTCCCGATGACGTCATCAGAAGCCCGAAGCACTTTTCACGACGTCCCGATGACGTCACGAGAAGCCCGAAGCACTTTTCACGACGTCCCGATGATGCCATCAGAATCCCGGAGCACTTTTCACGACGTCCCGATGACGTCATCAGAAGCCCGAAGCACTTTTCACGACATCCCGATGACGTCACGAGAAGCCCGAAGCACTTTTCACGACGTCCCGATGACGTCACGAGAAGCCCGAAGCACTTTTCACGACGTCCCGATGGCGTCATCAGAAGCCCGAAGCACTTCCACGACGTCCCGATGACGTCATCAGAAACTCGAAGCACTTTCCACGACGTCCCGATGACGTCATCAGAAGCCCGAAGCACTTTCACGACGTCCCGATGACGTCACGAGAAGCCTGAAGCACTTTTCACGACGTCCCGATGACGTCATCAGAAGCCCGAAGCACTTTCACGACGTCCCGATGACGTCACGAGAAGCCCGAAGCACTTTTCACGACGTCCCGATGACGTCATCAGAAGCCCGGAGCACTTACCACGACGTCCCGATGACGTCATCAGAAGCCCGAAGCACTTTCCACGACGTTCCGATGACGTCATCAGAAGCCCGGAGCACTTTTCACGATGTACCGATGAAGTCACGAGAAGCCCGAAGCACTTTACACGACGTCCCGATGACGTCATCAGAAGCCCAAAGCTTTTTCCACGACGTTCCGGTGACGTCACGAGAAGCCCGAAGCACTTTTCACGACGTTCCGATGACGTCATCAGAAACCCGAAGCACCTTTCACGGGGTCCCGAAGACGTCATCAGAAGCTCGAAGCACTTTTCACGACGTCCCGATGACGCCATCAGAAGCCCGAAGCACTTTCCATTTCACGACTTGAATCTTGAGTGACGTCATCAGATAGTCCCGAAGCACTTTTCACGACGTCCCGATGACGTCATCAGAAGCTCGAAGCACTTTCACGACGTCCCGATGACGTCACGAGAAGCCCGAAGCACTTTTCACGACGTCCCGATGACGTCATCAGAAGCCCGAAGCACTTTTCACGACGTCCCGATGACGTCACGAAGCCCGAAGCACTTTTCACGACGTCCCGATGACGTCATTAGAAGCCCGAAGCACTTCCACGACGTCCCGATGACGTCACGAGAAGCCCGAAGCACTTTTCACGACGTCCCGATGGCGTCATCAGAACCCCGAAGCACTTTCACGACGTCCCGATGACGTGATCAGAAGCCCGAAGCACTTTTCACGACGTCCCGATGACGTCATCAGAAGCCCGAAGCACTTTTCACGACGTCCCGATGACGTCATCAGAAGCCGAAGCACTTTTCACGACGTCCCGATGACGTCATCAGAAGCCCGAAGCACTTTTCACGACGTCCCGATGACGTCATCAGAAGCCCGAAGCACTTTTCACGACGTCCCGATGACGTCATCAGAAGCCCGAAGCACTTTTCACGACGTCCCGATGACGTCACGAGAAGCCCGAAGCACTTTTCACGACGTCCCGATGACGTCATCAGAAGCCCGAAGCACTTTTCACGACGTTCCGATGACGTCATCAGAAGCCCGAAGCACTTTTCACGACGTCCCGATGACGTCATCAGAAGCCCGGAGCACCTTTCACGACGTCCCGATGACGTCATCAGAAGCCCGAAGGAATTTCACGACGGCCCGATGACGGCATCAGAAGCCCGAACCAGTTTTCACGATGTCCCGATGACGCCATCAGGCGCCCGAAGCACTTTCCACGACGTCCCGATGACGTCATCAGAAGCCCGAAGCACTTTCCACGACGTCCCGATGACGTCATCAGAAGCCCGAAGCACTTTCCACGACGTCCCGATGACGTCACGAGAAGCCCGAAGCACTTTCCACGACGTCCCGATGACGTCATCAGAAGCCCGAAGCACTTTTCACGACGTCCCGATGACGTCACGAGAAGCCCGAAGCACTTTTCACGACGTCCCGATGACGTCATCAGAAGCCCGAAGCACTTTTCACGACGTCCCGATGACGTCACGAGAAGCCCGAAGCACTTTTCACGACGTCCCGATGACGTCATCAGAAGCCCGAAGCACTTTCCACGACGTCCCGATGACGTCATCAGAAGCCCGAAGCACTTTTCACGACGTCCCGATGACGTCATCAGAAGCCCGAAGCACTTTTCACGACGTCCCGATGACGTCACGAGAAGCCCGAAGCACTTTTCACGACGTCCCGATGACGTCATCAGAAGCCCGAAGCACTTTTCACGACGTCCCGATGACGTCATCAGAAGCCCGAAGCACTTTTCACGACGTCCCGATGACGTCACGAGAAGCCCGAAGCACTTTTCACGACGTCCCGATGACGTCATCAGAAGCCCGAAGCACTTTTCACGACGTCCCGATGACGTCATCAGAAGCCCGAAGCACTTTTCACGACGTCCCGATGACGTCATCAGAAGCCCGAAGCACTTTTCACGACGTCCCGATGACGTCATCAGAAGCCCGAAGCACTTTTCACGACGTCCCGATGACGTCACGAGAAGCCCGAAGCACTTTTCACGACGTCCCGATGATGCCATCAGAAGCCCGAAGCACTTTTCATGACGTCCCGATGACGTTATCAGAAGCCCGAAGCACTTTTCATGACGTCCCGATGACGTCATCAGAAGCCCGAAGCACTTTTCACGACGTCCCGATGACGTCACCGAAGCACTTTTCACGACGTCGATGACGTCATCAGAAGCCCGAAGCACTTTTCACGACGTCCCGATGACGTCATCAGAAGCCCGAAGCACTTTTCACGACGTCCCGATGACGTTATCAGAAGCCCGAAGCACTTTTCACGACGTCCCGATGACGTCATCAGAAGCCCGAAGCACTTTTCACGACGTCCCGATGACGTCATCAGAAGCCCAAAGCACTTTTCACGACGTCCCGATGACGTCATCAGAAGCCCGAAGCACTTTTCACGACGTCCCGATGACGTCATCAGAAGCCCGAAGCACTTTTCACGACGTCCCGATGACGTCACGAGAAGCCCGAAGCACTTTTCACGACGTCCCGATGACGTCATCAGAAGCCCGAAGCACTTTTCACGACGTCCCGATGACGTCACGAGAAGCCCGAAGCACTTTTCACGACGTCCCGATGACGTCATCAGAAGCCCGAAGCACTTTTCACGACGTCCCGATGACGTCACGAGAAGCCCGAAGCACTTTTCACGACGTCCCGATGACGTCATCAGAAGCCCGAAGCACTTTTCACGACGTCCCGATGACGTCACGAGAAGCCCGAAGCACTTTTCACGACGTCCCGATGACGTCATCAGAAGCCCGAAGCACTTTTCACGACGTCCCGATGACGTCATCAGAAGCCCGAAGCACTTTTCACGACGTCCCGATGACGTCACGAGAAGCCCGAAGCACTTTTCACGACGTCCCGATGGCGGGATCAGAAGCCTGAAGCACTTTCACGACGTCCCGATGACGTCACGAGAAGCCCGAAGCACTTTCACGACGTCCCGATGACGTCATCAGAAGCCCGAAGCACTTTTCACGACGTCCCGATGACGTCACGAGAAGCCCGAAGCACTTTTCACGACGTCCCGATGACGTCATCAGAAGCCCGAAGCACTTTTCACGACGTCCCGATGACGTCACGAGAAGCCCGAAGCACTTTTCACGACGTCCCGATGACGTCATCAGAAGCCCGAAGCACTTTCCACGACGTCCCGATGACGTCATCAGAAGCCCGAAGCACTTTCACGACGTCCCGATGACGTCACGAGAAGCCCGAAGCACTTTTCACGACGTCCCGATGACGTCATCAGAAGCCCGAAGCACTTTTCACGACGTATCGATGACGTCATCAGAAGCTCGAAGCACTTTTCACGACGTATCGATGACGTCATCAGAAGCCCCAAGCACTTTTCACGACGTCCCGATGACGTCATCGGAAGCCCGAAGTACTTTTCACGACGTCCCGATGACGTCATCGGAAGCCCGAAGCACTTTTCACGACGCCCTGATGACGGCATCAGAAGCCCGAAGCACTTTTCACGGCGTCCCGATCACGTCATCAGAAGCCCGAAGCACTTTTCACGACGTCCCGATGACGTCATCAGAAGCCCGAAGCACTTTTCACGACGTCCCGATGACGTCATCAGAAGCCCGAAGCACTTTTCACGACGTCCCGATGACGTCATCAGAAACCCGAAGCACTTTTCACGACGTCCCGATGACGTCACGAGAAGCCTGAAGCACTTCCACGACGTCCCGATGACGACATCAGAAGCCCGGAGCACGTTCCACGACGTTGCGATCACGACACGAGAAGCCCGAAGCACTATTCACGACGTCCCGATGACGTCATCTGATTCCCGAAGCACTTTTCACGACGTCCCGATGACGTCACGAGAAGCCCAAAGCACTTTCCATGACGTCCCGATGACGTCATCATAAGCCCGGAGCACTTTCCACGACGTTTCGATGACGTCACGAGAAGCCCGAAGCACTTTTCACGACGTCCCGATGACGTCATCAGAATCCCGAAGCACTTTTCACGACGTCCCGATGACGTCATCAGAAGCCCGAAGCACTTTTCACGACGTCCCGATGACGTCACGAGAAGCCCTAAGCACTTTTCACAACGTCCCGATGACGTCATCAGAAGCCCGAAGCACTTTTCACGACGTCCCGATGACGTCATCAGAATCCTGAAGCACTTTTCACAACGTCCCGATGACGTCATCAGAAGCCCGAAGCACTTTTCACGACGTCCCGATGACGTCATCAGAAGCCCGAAGCACTTTTCACGACGTCCCGATGACGTCATCAGAAGCCCGAAGCACTTTTCACGACGTCCCGATGACGTCATCAGAAGCCCGAAGCACTTTTCACGACGTCCCGATGACGTCACGAGAAGCCCGAAGCACTTTTCACGACGTCCCGATGACGTCACGAGAAGCCCGAAGCACTTTTCACGACGTCCCGATGACGTCATCAGAAACTCGAAGCACTTTTCACGACGTCCCGATGACGTCACGAGAAGCCCGAAGCACTTTTCACGACGTCCCGATGGCGTCCTCAGGAACCCGAAGCACTTTTCACGACGTCCCGATGGCGTCATCAGAAGCACCGAAGCACTTTTCACGACGTGATGACGTCATCAGAATGGAAGCACTTTTCACGACGTCCCGATGACGTCATCAGAAGCCCGAAGCACTGTTCACGACGTCCCGATGACGTCATCAGAAGCCCGAAGCACTTTTCACGACGTCCCGATGACGTAGCAGAAGCCCGAAGTTCACTTTCACGACGTCCCGATGACGTCATCAGATAGTCCCGAAGCACTTTTCACGACGTCCAGATGACGTCATCAGAAGCCCGAGGCACTTTTCACGACGTCCCGATGACGTCATCAGAAGCCCGAAGCATTTTTCACGACGTCCCGATGACGTCATCAGAAGCCCGAAGCACTTTTCACGACGTCCCGATGACGTCATCAGAAACTCGAAGCACTTTCCACGACGTTCCGATGACGTCACGAGAATCCCGAAGCACTTTTCACGACGTCCCGATGACGTCGTCAGAAGCCCGAAGCACTTTTGGGACTATCCTAGACGGGGGAGGGGCACCCACGATTTTCTCATGAAAGTGAATGGAAACCTTGATAAAAGGTGCTTGATGCTGCTATCAATCATTGTTGTTGATGAAGTACTGTAGAAATACTTCGATTGATAGCGTTTTAGATCGGTGGTTCATTCCATTTCTGACTTGAATCTTGAGTGCCCCCCCCCGTCTGCGATAGTCCCGCACTTTTCACGACGTCCAGATGACGTCATCAGGACTCGAGGCACTTTTCACGACGTCCCGATGACGTCATCAGAAGCCCGAAGCATTTTTCACGACGTCCCGATGACGTCATCAGAAGCCCGAAGCACTTTTCACGACGTCCCGATGACGTCACGAGAAGCCCGAAGCACTTTTCACGACGTCCCGATGACGTCACGAGAAGCCCGAAGCACTTTTCACGACGTCCCGATGACGTCACGAGAAGCCCGAAGCACTTTTCACGACGTCCCGATGACGTCGTCAGAAGCCCGAAGCACTTTTGGGACTATCCTAGACGGGGGGGGCACCCACGATTTTCTCATGAAAGTGAATGGAAACCTTGATAAAAGGTGCTTGATGCTGCTATCAATCATTGTTGTTGATGAAGTACTGTAGAAATACTTCGATTGATAGCGTTATAGATCGGTGGTTCATTCCATTTCTGACTTGAATCTTGAGTGCCCCCCCCCGTCTGCGATAGTCCCGCACTTTTCACGACGTCCCGATGACGTCATCAGAAGCCCGAAGCACTTTTCACGACGTCCCGATGACGTCATCAGAAGCCCGAAGCACTTTTCACGACGTCCCGATGACGTCATCAGAAGCCCGAAGCACTTTTCACGACGTCCCGATGACGTCATCAGAAGCCCGAAGCACTTTTCACGACGTCCCGATGACGTCATCAGAAGCCCGAAGCACTTTTCACGACGTCCCGATGACGTCATCAGAAGCCCGAAGCACTTTTCGCGACGTCCCGATGACGTCATCAGAAGCCCGAAGCACTTTCACGCCGTCCCGTTGACGTCTTCAGAAGCCCGAAGCCCTTTCCACGACGTCCTGATGACGTCATCAGAAGCCCGAAGCACTTTTCACGACGTCCCGATGACGTCATCAGAAGCCCGAAGCACTTTTCACGACGTCCCGATGACTCCATCAGAAGCCCGAAGCACTTTTTGCGACGTCCCGATGACGTCATCAGAAGCCCGAAGCACTTTTCACGACGTCCTGATGACGTCATCAGAAGCCCGAAGCACTTTTTACGTCCCGATGACGTCATCAGAAGCCCGAAGCACTTTTCACGACGTCCCGATGACGTCATCAGAAGCCCGAAGCACTTTTCACGACGTCCTGATGACGTCATCAGAAGCCCGAAGCACTTTTCGCGACGTCCCGATGACGTCATCAGAAGCTCGAAGCACTTTTCACGACGTCCTGATGACGTCATCAGAAGCCCGAAGCACTTTTCACGACGTCCCGATGGCGTCATCAGAAGCCCGAAGCACTTTTCGCGACGTCCCGATGACGTCATCAGAAGCCCGAAGCACTTTTCACGACGTACCGATGACGTCATCAGAAGCCCGAAGCACTTTTCACGACGTCCTGATGACGTCATCAGAAGCCCGAAGCACTTTTCACGACGTCCCGATGACGTCACCAGAAGCCCGAAGCACTTTTCACGACGTCCCGATGACTCCATCAGGAGCCCGAAGCACTTTTCGCGACGTCCCGATGACGTCATCAGAAGCCCGAAGCACTTTTCACGACGTCCCGATGACGTCATCAGAAGCCCGAAGCACTTTTCGCGACGTCCCGATGACGTCATCAGAAGCCCGAAGCACTTTTCGCGACGTCCCGATGACGTCATCAGAAGCCCGAAGCACTTTTCACGACGTCCCGATGACGTCATCAGAAGCCCGAAGCACTGTTCACTATGTCCCGATGACTCCATCAGAAGCCCGAAGCACTTTTCGCGACGTTCCGATGACGTCATCACAAGCCCGAAGCACTTTTCACGACGTCCAGATGACGTCATCAGAAGCCCGAAGCACTTTTCGCGACGTTCCGATGACGTCATCAGAAGCCCGAAGCACATTTCGCGACGTCCCGATGACGTCATCAGAAGCCCGAAGCACTTTTCGCGACGTCCCGATGACGTCATCAGAAGCCCGAAGCACTGTTCACTATGTCCCGATGACTCCATCAGAAGCCCGAAGCACTTTTCACGACGTCCCGATGACGTCATCAGAAGCCCGAAGCACTTTTCACGACGTCCTGATGACGTCATCAGAAGCCCGAAGCACTTTTCGCGACGTTCCGATGACGTCATCAGAAGCCCGAAGCACTTTTCACGACGTCCCGATGACGTCATCAGAAGCCCGAAGCACATTTCGCGACGTCCCGATGACGTCATCAGAAGCCCGAAGCACTTTTCGCGACGTTCCGATGACGTCATCAGAAGCCCGAAGCACTTTTCGCGACGTTCCGATGACGTCATCAGAAGCCCGAAGCACATTTCGCGACGTCCCGATGACGTCATCAGAAGCCCGAAGCACTTTTCGCGACGTCCCGATGACGTCATCAGAAGCCCGAAGCACTGTTCACTATGTCCCGATGACTCCATCAGAAGCCCGAAGCACTTTTCACGACGTCCCGATGACGTCATCAGAAGCCCGAAGCACTTTTCACGACGTCCTGATGACGTCATCAGAAGCCCGAAGCACTTTTCGCGACGTTCCGATGACGTCATCAGAAGCCCGAAGCACTTTTCACGACGTTCTGATGACGTCATCAGAAGCCCGAAGCACTTTTCGCGACGTTCCGATGACGTCATCACAAGCCCGAAGCACTTTTCACGACGCCCTGATGCCGTCATAAGAAGCCCGAAGCACTTTTCGCGACGTTCCGATGACGTCATCAGAAGCCCGAAGCACATTTCGCGACGTCCCGATGACGTCATCAGAAGCCCGAAGCACTTTTCGCGACGTCCCGGTGACGGCATCAGAAGGCCGAAACACTGTTCACCAAGTCCCGATGACTCCATCAGAAGCCCGGAAGCACTTTTCACGACGTCCCGATGACGTCATCAGAAGCCCGAAGCACTTTTCACGACGTCCTGATGACGTCATCAGAAGCCCGAAGCACTTTTCGCGACGTTCCGATGACGTCATCAGAAGCCCGAAGCACTTTTCACGACGTCCCGATGACGTCATCAGAAGCCCGAAGCACATTTCGCGACGTCCCGATGACGTCATCAGAAGCCCGAAGCACTTTTCGCGACGTTCCGATGACGTCATCAGAAGCCCGAAGCACTTTTCGCGACGTTCCGATGACGTCATCAGAAGCCCGAAGCACATTTCGCGACGTCCCGATGACGTCATCAGAAGCCCGAAGCACTTTTCGCGACGTCCCGATGACGTCATCAGAAGCCCGAAGCACTGTTCACTATGTCCCGATGACTCCATCAGAAGCCCGAAGCACTTTTCACGACGTCCCGATGACGTCATCAGAAGCCCGAAGCACTTTTCACAACGTCCTGATGACGTCATCAGAAGCCCGAAGCACTTTTCGCGACGTTCCGATGACGTCATCAGAAGCCCGAAGCACTTTTCACGACGTCCTGATGACGTCATCAGAAGCCCGAAGCACTTTTCGCGACGTTCCGATGACGTCATCAGAAGCCCGAAGCACTTTTCACGACGTCCTGATGACGTCATCAGAAGCCCGAAGCACTTTTCGCGACGTCCCGATGACGTCATCACAAGCCCGAAGCACTTTTCACGACGTCCTGATGACGTCATCAGAAGCCCGAAGCACTTTTCGCGACGTTCCGATGACGTCATCAGAAGCCCGAAGCACTTTTCACGACGTCCTGATGACGTCATCAGAAGCCCGAAGCACTTTTCGCGACGTTCCGATGACGTCATCAGAAGCCCGAAGCACTTTTCACGACGTCCTGATGACATCATCAGAAGCCCGAAGCACTTTTCGCGACGTTTCGATGACGTCATCAGAAGCCCGAAGCACTTTTCACGACGTCCTGATGACGTCATCAGAAGCCCGAAGCACTTTTCACGACGTCCCGATGACGTCATCAGAAGCCCGAAGCACCTTTCACGACGTCCTGATGACGTCATCAGAAGCCCGAAGCGCTTTTCGCGACGTTCCGATGACGTCATCAGAAGCCCGAAGCACATTTCGCGACGTCCCGATGACGTCATCAGAAGCTCGAAGCACTTTTCGCGACGTTCCGATGACGTCATCAGAAGCCCGAAGCACTTTTCGCGACGTTCCGATGACGTCATCAGAAGCCCGAAGCACATTTCGCGACGTCCCGATGACGTCATCAGAAGCCCGAAGCACTTTTCGCGACGTCCCGATGACGTCATCAGAAGCCCGAAGCACTGTTCACTATGTCCCGATGACTCCATCAGAAGCCCGAAGCACTTTTCACGACGTCCCGATGACGTCATCAGAAGCCCGAAGCACTTTTCACGACGTCCTGATGACGTCATCAGAAGCCCGAAGCACTTTTCGCGACGTTCCGATGACGTCATCAGAAGCCCGAAGCACTTTTCGCGACGTTCCGATGACGTCATCAGAAGCCCGAAGCACTTTTCGCGACGTTCCGATGACGTCATCACAAGCCCGAAGCACTTTTCACGACGTCCTGATGACGTCATCAGAAGCCCGAAGCACTTTTCGCGACGTTCCGATGACGTCATCAGAAGCCCGAAGCACATTTCGCGACGTCCCGATGACGTCATCAGAAGCCCGAAGCACTGTTCACTATGTCCCGATGACTCCATCAGAAGCCCGAAGCACTTTTCACGACGTCCCGATGACGTCATCAGAAGCCCGAAGCACTTTTCACGACGTCCTGATGACGTCATCAGAAGCCCGAAGCACTTTTCGCGACGTTCCGATGACGTCATCAGAAGCCCGAAGCACTTTTCGCGACGTTCCGATGACGTCATCAGAAGCCCGAAGCACTTTTCGCGACGTTCCGATGACGTCATCAGAAGCCCGAAGCACATTTCGCGACGTCCCGATGACGTCATCAGAAGCCCGAAGCACTTTTCGCGACGTCCCGATGACGTCATCAGAAGCCCGAAGCACTGTTCACTATGTCCCGATGACTCCATCAGAAGCCCGAAGCACTTTTCACGACGTCCCGATGACGTCATCAGAAGCCCGAAGCACTTTTCACGACGTCCTGATGACGTCATCAGAAGCCCGAAGCACTTTTCGCGACGTTCCGATGACGTCATCAGAAGCCCGAAGCACTTTTCACGACGTCCTGATGACGTCATCAGAAGCCCGAAGCACTTTTCGCGACGTTCCGATGACGTCATCAGAAGCCCGAAGGACTTTTCACGACGTCCTGATGACGTCATCAGAAGCCCGAAGCACTTTTCGCGACGTCCCGATGACGTCATCAGAAGCCCGAAGCACTTTTCACGACGTCCTGATGACGTCATCAGAAGCCCGAAGCACTTTTCGCGACGTTCCGATGACGTCATCAGAAGCCCGAAGCACTTTTCACGACGTCCTGATGACGTCATCAGAAGCCCGAAGCACTTTTCGCGACGTTCCGATGACGTCATCAGAAGCCCGAAGCACTTTTCACGACGTCCTGATGACGTCATCAGAAGCCCGAAGCACTTTTCGCGACGTTTCGATGACGTCATCAGAAGCCCGAAGCACTTTTCACGACGTCCTGATGACGTCATCAGAAGCCCGAAGCACTTTTCACGACGTCCCGATGACGTCATCAGAAGCCCGAAGCACCTTTCACGACGTCCTGATGACGTCATCAGAAGCCCGAAGCACTTTTCGCGACGTTCCGATGACGTCATCAGAAGCCCGAAGCACTTTTCACGACGTCCTGATGACGTCATCAGAAGCCCGAAGCACTTTTCGCGACGTCCCGATGACGTCATCAGAAGCCCGAAGCACTGTTCACTATGTCCCGATGACTCCATCAGAAGCCCGAAGCACTTTTCACGACGTCCCGATGACGTCATCAGAAGCCCGAAGCACTTTTCACGACGTCCTGATGACGTCATCAGAAGCCCGAAGCACTTTTCGCGACGTCCCGATAACGTCATCAGAAGCCCGAAGCACCCAACTTATCCTGTCTGCCAAGTTGATTGCCTGAGACCATTGGCAGTGGCTATTAGCAGTGAGGACTGAAAAGCGTGACGGCCCACTGCCTACGGCCCACGGCCTACGGCCCACGGCCTACGGCCCACGGCCTACGGCCTACGGCTCACGGCCTACGGCCTACGGCTCACAGCCTACGGCGCACACCATGAAAATTTCTTAAGCTTTCGGGCTCATAACTTTGTTGTTTGTGAACCGATTTGGCTGAAATTCGGACAGCAGATGTCTTCTGGACCCCTTCACTTATATCCAGAAGGAAATCTTCAGAAATTTTGTTCCAAAGATTCTATAAACTATTTTATGAAATTATAAGTGATCACAAGGCCTTGGCAAAACCAAACCTCTCCAGCCGCTTCGCGGCTGGAGCGATTATCTAACTGTTTTGCTTCGCCACGAGAGGTTCATGATTTGGCATAAAAAATAATTCTGAGAAACTCCTTAAAAGAAGTGAAATACTTGGTGCACTCGATTTGTCATGGGATTTAACACAGAAGAAACACTAAAAGATCGATGAAATGATGTACCATTGATTTGGATGTGCGCTTTCTTACTAAAATAGGAAAATTGAGTGTGCTTTTGAGAGGCCAAATCACGCGCGTTTTACAGAGCCCTGACATATGCACATAGATTCGTCAAAAATGAAATATAGGGTGAGAGCCACAAAATAATATTTCGAAGAGCTCAGGCTTGAAAACTTTAACTGTGAGCAATAAGTGTTCTCAGAGAGCGCGAGATTAGCCCTTTCAAAACCACACTCAATTTTCCGATTTTTAGTAAGAAAGCGCACATCAAAATCAAAGGTACATCATTTCATCGATCTTTTAGTGTTTCTTCTGTGTTAAATCCCATGACAAATCAAGTGCACCAAGTATTTCACTTCTTTTAACCAGTTTTTCAGAATTATTTTTTATGCCAAATCATGAACCTCTCGTGGCGAAGCAAAACAGTTAGATAATATAATGTATCATTCCTAGTGTACTCATGTTTTCGGTCATCACAGCGCGGAGCTGTGGCTTTTTCGTCGCAACCTCCTTATCACTAGTTATATTTCACCGAGGCCCACCGCTCCGCTGCTGGTGATACTCGAAATCAACAGTTCACTACGGATGTACCAGAGCTCAAGTTTTTCAATTAATTTCTCAAGAAGGGGGACAATTTCATGTAGTCGTTCTGCAAAGAGCTACATAGTATCACAAATCACGTATTTCCTTCTATAGGACAAAAAAACAAAAAATGGATTTTTGACACACAAAAACAACTTAATATTCCTAAAAGTTTAGGTTCCTGGCAAAAGTGAAGATTTGGCATGGCCATTTTTTCGAAAAATTAGAAATATACTCAGTTAAAAGGGGAAGGTAAAGAAAAATGAAAAAAGTTTTGAAATATTCCTGAAAACGATTTGGCGTAGAATAATTCGATTTTTGGGAAATGTAGTGAAATAGTTGAAAGTATGATTTGGCAGTCGAGTTTGAACCAACTATTGACTGGAGCGAAAGAGTTGTGCAAAATAAGAGATCGCATTGTATAAGCTTATCCGTAGAACATATCGAAGCGAAATCACACGTGATAAGGCAAGCAGTAAAAGCTCGTTCGGGAGCTGGAATGCCGCGATCTTCACGTATTAAGTGAAGTAAAATCAACTGTTTGTTCCATATCACGCGTGATTTTGCTTTGATATGTTCTACGGATAAGCTTATACAATGCGATTTCTCATTTTGCACAACTCTTATCAATAGTTGGTTCAAACTCGACTGCCAAATCATACTTTCAACTATTTCACTACATTTCCCAAAAATCGAATTATTCTACGCCAAATCGTTCTCAGGAATATTTCAAAACTTTTTCATTTTTCTTTCCCTCCCCTTTTAACTGAGTATATTTCTAATTTTTCGAAAAAAATGGCCATGCCAAATCTTAACTTTCGCCAGGAACCTAAACATTCAGGAATTTCATTTATTTTTCCTGAAGGTTTCCTTTCTAACATGGTTTATGCCTGGTGGTGTTAATTCAAAGCAAACCCACTGATGCCCTGCCCTCCCCCCCCCATCTATGACATCCTGCACGCTCCCACTGATGTCTGCACACTTTCTGTGACATCCTGCACAATCCCACTGATGTCCTGCACACTTTCTATGACGTCCTGCACACTCCCACTAACGACCTTCACACTCCAACTGATGGCCTGCGCACATTCTGTGACATCCTGCACATTCCCACTGATGTCCTGCACACTTTCTATGAAGTCCTGCACGCTCCCACTAGTGTCCTGCGCACATTCTGTGACATCCTGCACACTCCCACTGATGTCCTGCACACTTTCTGTGACATCCTGCACGCTCCCACTGATGTCCTGCACACTTTCTGTGACATCCTGCACGCTCCCACTGATGTCTGCACACTTTCTGTGACGTTCTGCACACTCCCACTAACGTCCTTCACACTCCCACTGATGTCCTGCACACTTTCTATGAAGTCCTGTACATTCCCACTGATGTCCTGCACACTTTCTATGAAGTCCTGCACGTTCCCACTAGTGTCCTGCGCACATTCTGTGACATCCTGTACATTCCCACTGATGTCCTGCTCACCTTCTATGACGTTCTGCACACTCCCACTAACGTCCTTCACACTCCCACTGATGTCCTGCACACTTTCTGTGACATCCTGCACGCTCCCACTGATGTCCTGCACACTTTCTGTGACATCCTGCACACTTCCACTGATGTCCTGCACACTTTCTATGACGTCCTGCACACTCCCACTAACGACCTTCACACTCCAACTGATGGCCTGCGCACATTCTGTGACATCCTGCGCATTCCCACTGATGTCCTGCACACATTCTATGAAGTCCTGTACGCTCCCACTAGTGTCCTGCGCACATTCTGTGACATCCTGCACACTCCCACTGATGTCCTGCCTACTTTCTGTGACATCCTGCACACTCCAACTAATGTCTTGCACACTCCCACTGATGTCCTGCACACTTTCTGTGACATCCTGCAAACTCCCACTAGTGTACTGCGCACATTCTGTGACATCCTGCACACTCCCACTTATGTCTCGCACACTCTCACTGATGTCCTGAACACTTTCTGTGACATCCTGCACACTCCCACTAATGTCTTGCACACTCCCACTGATGTCCTGCACACTTTCTGTGACATCCTGCACACTCCCACTGATGTCCTGCTCACCTTCTATGACGTTCTGCACACTCCCACTAACGTCCTTCACACTCCAACTGATGGCCTGCGCACATTCTGTGACATCCTGTACATTCCCACTGATGTCCTGCACACTTTGTATGAAGTCCTGCGCGTTCCCACTAGTGTCCTGTGCACATTCTGTGACATTCTGCACACTCCCACTAATGTCTTGCACACTCCCACTGATGTCCTGCACACTTTCTGTGACATCCTGCACACTCCCACTAATGTCTTGCACACTCCCACTGATGTCCTGCACACTTTCTGCGACATCCTGCACACTCCCACTAGTGTACTGCGCACATTCTGTGACATCCTGCACACTCCCACTTATGTCTCGCACACTCTCACTGATGTCCTGCACACTTTCTGTGACATCCTGCACACTCCCACTAATGTCTTGCACACTCTCACTGATGTCCTGCACACTTTCTATGAAGTCCTGCACGTTCCCACTAGTGTCCTGCGCACATTCTGTGACATCCTGCACACTCCCACTAATGTCTTGCACACTCCCACTGATGTCCTGCACACTTTCTGTGACATCCTGCACACTCCCACTAATGTCTTGCACACTCCCACTGATGTCCTGCACACTTTCTACGGCGTTCTGCGCACAACCATTTGGGTTACAAGCACGCTCATGCCGATCATTTTGTCCGCAGGGCTACCGTAACCCTCCTTCGAAAAATTTCCAAGTGTCAGCCTAAATATGAGCACATCGTAATAGCCAACAATCATGTTTGCACAATTTCGACCTCCCTAGCCACTTCCCAGCGGCTTCTAGAAGAGAGCGGTGTGTGAATGAATGCATACCGCTCCTCTGCCCTTTTATACCCCACATGTTATGAGCGTGTGTTATCGTTCGTTATCATATTTTGTTCAAGAATGTTTATGGTAGCCCTGCGGAAAAAAATGATCGGCTTGGGCGTGCTTGTATTTGGGTCCCGCAAACTTTCTACGGCGTCCGGCGCATCCCACTTGGGTCCCGCGCACGTTCTACGGCGTCTTGCGCACTTCCACTTGGTCCAGTTTCTACGGCGTCCAACGTACTTTCTTTTGGGTCCCACACACTTTCTACGGCGTACTGCGCACACCCATTAGGGTCCCGCACACTTTCTAGGCGCCCGGCGCGCTCTCATTTGGGTCCCACACATTTTCTACGGCGTCCTGCGCACTCTCATTTGGGTCCCACACACTTTCTACGGCGTCCGACGCACTGTTATTTGGGTCCCACACATTTTATACCGCGTCCTGAGCACTCTCATTTGGGTCCCACACACTTTCTACGGCGTCCGACGCACTGTTATTTGGGTCCCACACACTTTCTACGGCGTCCGGCGCTCTGTTATTTGGGTCCCACACACTTTCTACGGCGTCGTGCGCAGTCTCATTTGGGTCCCACACACTTTCTAAGGCATCCGGCGCACTGTTATTTGGGTCCCACACACTTTCTACGGCGTCCGGCGCTCTGTTATTTGGGTCCCACACACTTTCTACGGCGTCCTGCGCACTCTCATTTGGGTCCCACACACTTTCTACGGCATCCGGCGCACTGTTATTTGGGTCCCACACACTTTCTACGGCGTCCGGCGCTCTGTTATTTGGGTCCCACACACTTTCTACGGCGTCCTGCGCACTCTCATTTGGGTCCCACACACTTTCTACGGCATCCGGCGCACTGTTATTTGGGTCCCACACACGTTCTACGGCGTCCGGCGCTCTGTTATTTGGGTCCCACACACTTTCTACGGCGTCCGACGCACTGTTATTTGGGTCCCACACATTTTATACCGCGTCCTGAGCACTGTTATTTGGGTCCCGCACATTTTCTACCGCGTCCTGAGCACTCTCATTTGGGTCCCACACACTTTCTACGGCGTCCTGCGCAGTCTCATTTGGGTCCCACACACTTTCTACGGCGTCCGGCGCTCTGTTATTTGGGTCCCACACACTTTCTACGGCGTCCGACGCACTGTTATTTGGGTCCCACACATTTTATACCGCGTCCTGAGCACTCTCATTTGGGTCCCACACACTTTCTACGGCGTCCTGCGCAGTCTCATTTGGGTCCCACACACTTTCTACGGCATCCGGCGCACTGTTATTTGGGTCCCACACATTTTATACCGCGTCCTGAGCACTCTCATTTGGGTCCCACACACTTTCTACGGCGTCCGACGCACTGTTATTTGGGTCCCACACACTTTCTACGGCGTCCTGCGCACTCTCATTTGGGTCCCACACACTTTCTACGGCGTCCGGCGCACTGTTATTTGAGTCCCACGCACTTTCTACGGCGTCCTGCGCACTCTCATTTGGATCCCGCACACTTTCTACGGCGTCCTGCGCACTCTCATTTGGGTGCCACGCACTTTCTACGGCGTCCTGAGCACTGTTATTTGGGTCCCGCGCACTTTCTACGGCGTCCTACGCACACTCATTTGGGTCCCACACACTTTCTACGGCGTCCTGCGCACTCCCACTTGGGACTCACACACGTTCTACGGCGTCTTGCGCACTCCTAATGGGGTCCCGCGCTACGGCATCCGACGCACTGTTATTTGGGTCCCACACATTTTATACCGCGTCCTGAGCACTCTCATTTGGGTCCCACACACTTTCTACGGCGTCCGACGCACTGTTATTTGGGTCCCACACACTTTCTACGGCGTCCTGCGCACTCTCATTTGGGTCCCACACACTTTCTACGGCGTCCGGCGCACTGTTATTTGAGTCCCACACACTTTCTACGGCGTCCTGCGCACTCTCATTTGGATCCCGCACACTTTCTACGGCGTCCTGCGCACTCTCATTTGGGTGCCACGCACTTTCTACGGCGTCCTGAGCACTGTTATTTGGGTCCCGCGCACTTTCTACGGCGTCCTACGCACACTCATTTGGGTCCCACACACTTTCTACGGCGTCCTGCGCACTCCCACTTGGGACTCACACACGTTCTACGGCGTCTTGCGCACTCCTAATGGGGTCCCGCACACCATCTACAGCATTCTGATTCGCACTTCTGATTCACACCGTGCGGCGTTCCAAAAAGTACTTCCAAGATCCCGCCGCATTGATTGAAGCGTTGCCCCGTCTCAGGGAGCGTTCAATCCTGAGAAAAAGCCTATCAGTAACGGTGTTTATTTCATTATTTCATTTTTACGAATGAGTAAACGTCGGAATTTTTTATAATAACATGTTTACGTGTTTTTGTCTTTCTTGACCCTCAATTTTGAGGTTCCACAAAAATTGAGCTACAAACTTCAAATTTTGACGGGAGCTAGGTGCAATCATAACCAACTTTCTGGCCAAAAATGAGCTTTCTAGCTCAACGATAAGTGTTCCAACAAAATCGTGTACGCCAACTGAAAAAAAAGGAGATGAACCATTTTTTCGACCAAAATCACGTGGTTTTGACAATTTTTCTCGAATCTCAGCAAACCATTCCGGACCATTTTTTGAAGAGTTATTCAACTTTCTAAAGTATATTGAATGCAAAAAGAACGGACTTTCTACGTTTACTCTGGATCCTGATACTGAGATCAGGGGGCTGCGCGATGGCGAATCAAAGCCAAATCTGGTGAGCGCTTCGCGCTCACCACAATTGTAGGAAGGGGATACTAGATGAATGCAGAATTGAGTATAGCTGCAGTAAGCTGCTTGCCGCCGGGCGAGCACTCGTACAGAAACGCCTGGTACAACGGCACTCGGCGCGTACGGCGACCGCATCTCAGAAAAATGAAAACATGTTACATGTAATATAAAGTGTAAGATACTTGAGACATTCAAATATATTACCTTTATATCGCATTTAACCTACACTTATATTACATGTAACATACACGTATATTATATGTATGTAACATACACTTATATTTCATGTAACTTAATTAGAGCTGCAAGTTGAAGCTCGATGCTTTAAGGGTTGGAGCTGCAAGTTCCTGGCTACTGCTTCAGGTACGAATCAGCAAGCTTTGAGCTCTCTTGGACATCCCAGAAGCTTAAAGTTCGCTGCTTCATGACTGAAGCAGCAAGCTTGGATCCCACAGCTTCATACAAGAAGCTGTGGGCTTAAGCTTGCTTCAAATATTGCTTGTCGCTCCCTCTAATCCTCCCTCACGAATAAAACGAATCAGGAGGAGTGAGAGATCGGCCAGGGCGAGTGACCACCCTGTCTAATGCCAATCCCATGGGCCTGCGCTCATCGGTAAGGTATGAGGCGGCCCGTATGCTGTACAGGTTTGCAGAAGGTGTTCAGCATCGGGCCCTCAGTTGCTGGAGATATTTGAAGTATGCTACCTTTATACTACATGTAATTTACTTGAGTAGAGATAATTTACATGTAACTTACACTGACGGAGATGTATTACAAGTATATTGTAATCGTCTCTTATGTTACAAGTATTATGTTTTCACCATCAAAAACATATTACTTGCGACATTTCGCCTGCGAGCGAGGGACCGATATATTACATGTAACATACATCGGTCGAGATAATTTGCAAGTAATATACATGGGACAATTTATAGTACATGTATATTAATTCAGGCCTTTTATATTACATTTAATATGTTTTCATTTTTCTGAGATGGGCGGACATTCGCATTCGGGCAGGTTCACCCGCCAATCATTATGTAGAACCAGAGGTAGTCATACTGAACTAACGATACCTGAACCGATGAGCAAACTTCGCGCACAACCAGTCACTTTTCCTTTTGGAAGTGTCTTATACAAAGCTACAAAACGATCCACCTGCCAGCTTGACCACAACAATACCTAATTCAGGATGAGTATTCTCAAACATTTCCTACTACGAACAACTTATCTCAAGTCATTTACGGTTGACTGAATCAAATTTGACGCACCCCCTTCAATGTGTTATCTTCCATACCTCACGTTGTTCACATTTCCGTACCTGTACATTAATTCGCACGTTCGTAGTATGCCTAGCTTTTTCTTGCTATTGGAGAGAAAATTCATCATTAACAAGAAGTATATGTACGCCACAAACCTATCAGAAGGAGGCGAAGGTGAAGCCGGAGGTCCATTCACGAAAACGGTGGACATGTTGCGAGTCTGCTCATCGTTCTGTTTCGCGTTGACTTGTGACGCGCAGTCAATCGTGGGCAACGTTGTATTTGGCATGTTGCTAGAAACACAAGGAACAACTGCAGGAGGGACTGGTGGTGGCGTGGACGTCATTGCTTGACCATTTCCCATAAGAAGCCTTCGGATAGATTCCTTGTTGTCAGCGTCTTCCTCATCTTCCAAAGTCACTGTCTCAGGTCCGCGATTATCCTCACCGGTCTCACCAAGCAGTATCTTCTTTAGGGGTTCCAAGTAGTAGGGAAGATCTCTGTGATGACCATCCTCATTTCCTCGCGCAGACGAGTTCTGAAAAAAAAAACACCATTGACATAAAAAGGTGATCGTGGAATTTTAAAGGTAATTTTAAAGGCAGAGCGGGTTAGCGATAAAACGGTTGTTGCTATCTTCCCATGAGAAGGTAGATCTGACCATAAAAAAGAGTGAAAATGGGAGAAAAAACGGTCAAGAACGATTCAGAACGGCTAATAAAGGGCGCCCCCGCCCCGCCCCCATTTGACGAGGTTTCTAGTAATGCCTAAATTTTTCTATTCTGCTCTTGAAGTATTTGTTTGGCACTTTGAGAGACTAATAGAGGTGTACTTCCATTTTTCAGCCTTCTTTTTCGGAATCGCTATGGTGGATTTTTAAGAAGTCATAACTGTTTTTTTAGTGTTTTCAACAATTCCACAGATACCATTGTTATCAGCGTGATTTTCTAGAAGATAAGCAGGAAATCTAAGTAACAATTTCCTGGGTGTACTGTGGCTTCAATGAAACGATCTGATGCAGCACGTCTCAAGAATAAATATCGGCTCTAGCCCAAGTTCGCAAGTTGATGCGCCCATGTAATCTATGCCAATCCAATTAAAATAGAATCCTCAACAACCAAAGGGAAAACACTACAAACAAGAAAGTCTAGTTTCTCATATTTCACACAAAGGTAATGACGCAATGTTACCAACCAACGCTGCAGTGCCATTGCTGGTGTTGTCCTTGCACAAAACTTTTTCATAACGCTTTCGAACAACCACAAATGCCTACAATTCATCTCCGCATTGCCGTTCAGTCCGCAAAGTGAGCGCTGATTGCGAAAGCGTGCTGCGGCGCGGTTGCAAGTATCCTCAGACAGGGATGTGGGATCACCCGGGATGTGGGATCACCCGGGCACCAGAGGCAAAAACCGCCCGGGTGACCCCACATCCAAGTCTGAGGATACTCGCAACCGCGCCGCAGCAAGCTTTTGCAATCAGCGTGCATTTTGAGTACTGAACAGCAATGCGGAGATGAACTGTACATGAATCTTCCACATGTCTTCTCACCGCGAGCATTTCACCAGCAGCCTTCGACTGTGGCCATTTGGAGCCAAGCAGTCTGAAGGCGAGAAGACATACTACATCAGACACCACTCCATATCCGCTCAAGCTTGTTTTCAAGGTTGATCTCAAGGCACGTAATATCTGACACAGCCGTAGCAAGCTACGCGATCGAGCCTCGGCGGCTGCGTGCGGTCGCGCGACGTACTCACATGTGCTCGCAACAGATTTCTAGAGTCCGCGGCGTGAAGTCCCGATTCATATGCGAATCGAGAAGCGGCGCGTTACCGATGAACATCTCATGGCGCTGCGCTGCGATGGAACTCAAAATAGGTCTTAGATTTGTTATACATCTGAGCACGCAGCACGACCGCGCGCAGCCGGCGAGGCTCGATCGCGTAGCTCACTATGACTGTGTCAGATATTATTTGGTTCGCATAGCGCTCCTGTAGTAAATCGCAATCTTACAACAAATACGCAGGCGAAAAACAAAATCATGTATCAGTCGCTGTATAAGAATAAATAGGGATGAAAGAGTCAACGAGCTAGTCACCTCTTCAATTCCAATGCTTTTCTTGCACCGTTCTATAGCCTTTCGGACCTTCTCGTGAATTTGTTCAGGAGTTCGGATACTGTAACCCAACGAAGAGACTTGATCGGCCCAATGTTCCAACAGTATCTGGCGTGACGTCTTTCCAACCTTTTTTCCAAGACCTGTTCAAAATACTTTGCAGTGGACTTCACGTGCGTCTTAATATGGTAATGATTCTCTGACTTCAACTCACTGGAACAAACCTACCAACGAGGCCTTTCGCGTCGAATTCCTTGAAGTTCTGAGCAACCATTTGGAAAAGCAACTCATTCTCTGCTGGCACCATATTCGACGCCTTTACTTTTACTCGACGTCGTGGTCCTCCAAAAAAACCTTAAATGTTCACGATGAAAATCGTTTTTATGTTTTTCCACCTATCTTGAGGGGGGACCTATGCTGATTCTAATGATGCCTCTGAAGTCGTTCAAGACCTTTCGGGAACGGAGTTGTGGTCCCTCAAAGATTGAGCTAAGGAAAAATGGTGGACGAGTTGTCCGAGGCTTGTAACTTCCGTCTTTTGCAGCCGATGTATGCGAGCTGACCTGAGTAAAGAGAGAAGTTGAGAATGAAGGGAAGAACGGGGCTAATAATCGGAAACCATCGCTCATCTCACGATCTCGAGCATTCATTTGTTAACGTTGGTGGGCGCGTGTTGCGCTTTTGTGGTTTGCCTTGCGCTCGAAGTGGCAACTTCGGGCTCTTTTGGAGCTTTTCCTGGCTCGTTTTCATGCGTTCTTTCGACGTCAGCGTTACAGTGTGCCCGTCCACTACCCATTCCTAGTGGGAAACTGAAACACATTTTTTATCGTGAACATTGCCTTTAAAGGCAGTGTTCGCGATGAACAACATATGATTGTCGAGTTTTTCTTAGTTGAGTCCTTCTTTGGTTCGCTGTAGTACGACCTATACGAGAAAAGCACGGAAAAGCCCCATTTGAAGTGAAATTAGAATTCTTAAATCGGTCTCTTTGCTGGTGCTGATTTGCAGTATCAGGGGTCAGCAAGTGGCTCAAAACTGATGCTGAATAATTAAATTCTGGTCGTCGACTTGGCCTTTCTCGAACTCCATTGTTCACATTCAGTTGACTCTAACGCTTTTGTTTTTGTTGTCTGTTAAAAATTCCTTCTGTATGCTTTAAAACTACATTATTAGTTGCTGTGCACGTCGCAGATTTTTGACCAGACACAGCATGAAACTCCACTTTCTATGGGCGGAGTTGTGCATCTGTGCAGGGATTGGCATCTTTGTGCCTTAATAATTATACTTTTGGCGCGTTTCTAGCCGGGCAATCTTCGCTGTTCCTCAGCTGTTCTCGAACAAAACAGATTTCTGCAGTTTTCTCAAGAACTTTTTCCATCGTGAACACTGCCATTAGAGGCAAAGTTCAAGATGAAAAATCTAATTTTCTCGCGGAAAAGAAAGCTTTGAGTTTTTCTTAAAAGGGATGATACAAAGCGTAGGCCGCATCTGCAGAGACGAATTGTATAGCTGGTCTCTTGAGCATTAATAGTAAAACTGCGCAGTACCCCACCCGAGCCGCTGGTTCCGAGAGGTTATAATCTCAAAGCGGTAGTTTTTTTGTGCTTTTGAACCTTTTAAAACGCTCAGTAAATTTCCGAGTATCTAGAAACAGACCTCATAGACGTATTCAGCGCCCAAAACAACCCCCCGAACAAATTTTGAGTTAAAGCACTCTTTCCGAACTTTGTAAAGCCCCTTTCATAGTTTGCCGGGGGACGTCGGACGACTCGTTATCAAACTTGATGAGTCAAGATGGATAATGTGGACAGAATAGGGTAGATAGATATTGCACATTCAATAACGAGTCGTCCGACGTCGGTCGGGCAAGTGTGAAAGAGGCTTAAGACTGATAGCGTTCTGGACTAAGGATTTTCGGTTGATTTTTTTACGTGTATCAACTGGGGATTCTGGAAGCGTTTCAAAAATGCTCCAGATTCGACTCAAAATCCTCACAGGGGAAGCTATCCATGGCGCTGATTACGAATCCGACCCTAACTTGTCGATTTTCCAGTTTTCGGCTAAATTCGTTCAAAATACCTCTGCGGGAAAACATTTTGAGGGCGAAACGCGACTTTGGAGACTTACGGATTTCTCCGAATAGAAGTGGCTCAAAACCATTCGCTGAGAGTTATCTATTTGAAGTGCCTAGCACGAATCTCAGGTTTGTTTGTCGATTTTCGACAGATTACGGTGTATTGCGGTGGTATACGGTAGTTTGATCGAGGTCTCAGATTTGACTCAAAATTTGTATGCGGAGGTTATGCGGGGAGCTGACACGAATAAACACGAATTTGATATCTATTTGCCGATTTTCGAAATACTGAGGTGCCTCTTAATGGCATAGTACCTACCGTAACATACAGTAAATCTCAGAATTTCGACAAAACAACCCCAGACTCGTTTTCAGCACCCTAAAATACCCCTCTATGCAAGTTTTGAGCTAAATCCGAAAGTTTGTTTTTCAAAAGACCCCAAAAAATGTGTGATACCCTTTCGCAAAGGTCCAAAACGCTTATATCCTTTTCGATCAGCAACTCGGGACGGGGTACTGCGAAATTTCACTATATATGTTCAAGAAATACTGGCAATACAATTTGCCTCAGCAGATGCGACCTACGCTTTGTATACTTTCTCTGTAAGGGAAGTCGTGAAGGAAGAATCACGGAAAACTTTTCAAATCACCAGATTGAACATTTTTCAGAAGACTAACATAAAACAGGTGGTCCGCAAACGAAATGACTTCAATGAGCAGCGGTGGACGAAATGTATCACATTCACGTACAACACTCTCATTCCCTTGCACCAGCCAATTCTTCCATTCAGAAAAAAATTGCCACGTGATCTTGCTTAGGCAAAGAAGAACGCTTCGCTGTCAATTTTTGACGTTCTATCTGCCGCGGCCGTCACAGTATACACTTAACCTCCCATAATTTACAAGGAATTCAACATCTATGATCTAGCGTTAATATTGTATTCAAAAAGAGCTTAAAGGCATCGTACGCGAATAGAACCGTATAGTATTTTTTCATGTTTTTGTGTAGCTTGGCCTATCTAGTGAACGAAAATGTCGACAGGGCCCATGAACAACCTTCATTTGTAAAGAAAAGTCAATCGGAACACATTGTAAATACGAATTTGAATTTCGCGCCAAAATCCTTTTTGAAGTTTATCTGCTTTTGGAGGCCTCGTCACCGTCATTTCCGGAGTTTTTCTGCATGTGGAGTTCGTGCCGTAACTATCTTTCATGTTGTCTTACGGTCGCACCAACATTCTAGGAAAAAGTGCTAGATGACTGGTGAGAATTGGCGGCGAACCTTCATCTTTGACGCCTTCCAACCTCATTGCCCAACGTTTTTGACGCGCCAAAGTTAATCAGTGTGGTCTACCGGGCTCAATCATGAAATTGCGACTGAAAGATGATAATTGATTTCCAGCGCGAACGCTGCCTTTAGAACCCAACTTCAAGAACTTACCTAGGGGTAAACTTTTTGCTGACGCCCTCCTCATTGTCGGACCTATAGCATGTCTAGCAGCAATCAGGTTTTCCTCGTCATTTTGTCATTTGTATATCGTGCTCAGCATAAATGCAATGTTACGAAGCGTCCAATGGACGAGTGAGGAATCAGAAAGCGCCAGAGTGTTATGAAAAGAAGTATTAGATAGAGGAAGATTTGTGATTTCAAATGGTTTATCACACACGAAAATTTGAGGGGAATTAATATGCGATCTTAACGTTTACAATTCAAATCTGGGAAAAGGTATTTTCTCTTTGAACCGTTTTCGTTAAGATGCCGGCAAGAGTCCAACTGAGAGAATTTAGATAAATTATTTCTGAAAGTTAGGCTCCGCAGAAAAGGTCAAGGATTTGGCATTGCTCTAAAATGTCGTGAAATTGTTCCATTGGATTTGGCTATCAAACTGATTTTCTAAATGTAGTGAAATTGTTGAATTGATTTGGCTGTTGTTGGTATATGCAGATAACACAATCATCAAATGTAGTGAAATTGTTGCAAACGGATTTGGCAGGAGCTCTGAATTATCAGTCAAATCACGCGTCAGAAGGTCCTCTGGCGAGCAAATAAACACAAAAAGAAAAAGCTACTTCTCAATTAACAATGCTGAACGAAACGTGGCCTGATGGGCTGAAAATAAGGTTTTCGAATGTTATTCTGCCTTTTCAGTGTAGCTCCCACTAAGGTACCAGACCTTCCCTCACCGATTAAATAAAAATCAAGAAAACGGAATCTAACGCAATTTATTAGCTACTGACGCTATGTCTTCGTGTCCTCAACGCTTTAACGGTTGACATTGAAACGTTTTTGTTGCTAGACTTATGCTTGTTCTCATTCGATTAAATATGCGCTTCAAGAAAAACCCTTTCTGACGCGTGATTTGACTGTGATAATTCAGAGCTCCTGCCAAATCCGTTTGCAACAATTTCGCTACATTTTATGATTGTGTTATCTACATATACCAACAACAGACAAATCATTTCAACAATTTCACTACATTTAGAAAATCAGTTTGATAGCCAAATCCAATGGAACAATTTCACGACATTTTAGAGCAATGCCAAATCCTTGACCTTTTCTGCGGAGCCTAACTTTCAGAAATTTTACAACTTTTTCCAGGAGCTTCCCTTCTATAATATCTTCAATCTCTAAAAGTCAAGTTGTTTTTTTTCGAAAACATAGCGGTAGAAATGAAGAAACAACCGCTCCGCTGCTAAGACTGCAAGATAATAGTTGCAACGCGGCTCTCTACAAATAAGATATAAGGCGTATACTTTTTGAATTTAAAAGTCGAAAAAAGGGAATGAGTTTTGAAATGATCCGGTTGTACAGGTTCTAGGCACTATTCTAGACGGGGGGGGGGGGCACGCACCATTCAAGACAGAAATGAAATGAACGGTCAATTGGTACGGCTACCAGTCGAAGTAATTCCATAGAGCTCTAATGAAAACATTGATTGATAGCGCAGTATCAGGCATCTTTTATCAGACTTTTTCCTCATTTCTATGAGCAAATCTTGGGTGGCCCCACCACGTCTAGGATAGACCCAGGGCCAGCCGCTCTAGCCAAACGTCACCGGTTCATGCTGATATGGCTCGTCTGCGCCGGCCTATATGTCTGATTCGGAACAAGAACGTTAGTTAAGTGCGCCAGAAGAGGGCTACCGTAATCTTAGGAATAATGTTATTCGGCTCTCGTAAACAAAATTGGATGATACAGAATTGACCAAGGGTAAAGCATAGAAGAAGTGAAGAGCGGTGTGTCTTGATTCACACACCGTCCTTCTCCAGAGGTCAGCATTTGAGGATCTGCCTGGACTACAAAGCAGGAAAACATCACCACCTGTAGGGAAGATGAAGCGAATTCGGAATCAGAACTTAGAAAATTTCAGAGCCAACTCGAGTGCGATTACGGTGGCACTGTCCTGGCGGACTAAACTATCGTTCTTGTTGATTCGGAGGCCTGGCTTGCATACGGTGTCCTGAACATTAAACTGAGGTCCTGCACACTCCTACTGAGATCCAGCACACATTCCATGACGTGCTGCACACCCCTAGTGGAGTCCTGCACACATTCCATTAAGTCCTGCTCATCCTTACAGGGGTCTTGCACACGTTTCATGATGTCCTGCACACTCCTACTGATGTCCTGCACACATTCCACGAAGTTCTGCTCATCCTTACAGGGGTCTTGCACACGTTTCATGATGTCCTGCACAGTCCTACTAAGGTCCTGCACACATTCCATGATGTCCTGCACACCCCTAGTGGGGTCCTGCACACGTTCTATGATGTCCTGCACACTCCTACTGAGGTCCTGCACACATTCCATGACGTCCTTCTCATACTTACTGGGGTCCTGCACACTCTTCACGATGTCCTGCACACTCCTACTGATGTCCTCCACACATTCCATGAAGTCCTGCACACCTCTGTTGGGATCCTGCACACGTTCTGTGATGTCCTGCACACTTTTACTAAGGTCCTACACACATTCGATGACGTCCTTCTCATACTTACTGGTGTCCTGCACACGTTTCATGATGTCCTGCACACTCCAACTAAAGTCGTGCACACATTCTACGACGTCCTACACACCCCTACTGGGGTCCTGCACATGTCCCATGATGTCCTGCACACTCCTACTAGGGTCCTGCACACTCCAACTGAGGTCCTGCACACATTCTACAACGTCCTGCACACCCCTACTGGGGTCCTGCACAGGTCCCATGATGTCCTGCAGACTCCTACTAAGGTCCTGCACACTCCTGTTGAGGTTCTGCACACATTCTACGACGTCCTGCACACCCCTACTGGGGTCCTACACAGGACCCATGATGTCCTGTACACTCCTACTAAGGTCCTGCACACTCCTACTGAGGTTCTGCACACATTCTACGAAGTGCTGCACACCCCTACTGGGGTCCTGCCCAAGTTGCTTGATGTCCTGCACACTCCTACTGAGGTCTTGCACCACCCCTACTGGGGTCCTGCACAGGTCCCATGATGTCCTGCACACTCCCACTAAGGTCCTGCACACTCCTACTGAGGTCCTGCACTTATTCTACGACGTCCTGCACACCCCTACTGGGGTCCTGCACAGGTCCCATGATGTCCTGTACATTCCTACTAAGGTCCTGCACACTCCTACTGAGGTTCTGCACACATTCTACGACGTCCTGCACACCCCTACTGGGGTCCTGTACAGGTCCCATGATGTCCTGCACACTCCTACTAAGGTTTTGCACACGTTCCATGATTTTCTGCACACTCCTACTGAGCTCCTGCACGCATTCTACAACGTCCTGCATACCCCTACTGGGATCCTGCACAAGTTCCTTGATGTCCTGCACACTCCTACTGAGGTCTTGCACCACCCCTACTGGGGTCCTGCACAGGTCCCATGATGTCCTGCACACTCCTACTAAGGTCCTGCACACTCCTACTAAGGTCCTGCACGCTCCTACTGAGGTTCTGCACACATTCTACGACGTCCTGCACACCCCTACTGGGGTCCTTCACAGGTTCCATGATGTCCTGCACACTCCTACTAAGGTCCTCCACACTCCTACTGAGGTTCTGCACACATTCTACGACGTCCTGCACACCCCTACTGGGGTCCTGCACACGTTCCATGATGTCCTGCGCACTCCTACTGAGGTCCTGCACAGGTCCCATAATGTCCTGCACACTCCTACTGAGGTCCTGCACACCCCTACTGGGGTCCTGCACAGGTCCCATGATGTCCTGCACACTCCTATAAGGTTCTGCACACTCCTACTGAGGTCCTGCACACATTCTACGACGTCCAGCACACACACCTCTACTGGGGTCCTGCCAGGTCCCATAATGTCCTGCACACTCCTACTGAGGTCCTGCACACCCCTACTGAGGTCCTGCACAGGTTCAATGACGTCCTGCACACTCCTACTAAGGTTCTGCACACATTCTACGACGTCCTGCACACCCCTACTGGGGTCCTGCACAGGTTCCAAGATGTCCTGCACACTCCTACTAAGGTCCTGCACACGTTTATGATGTCCTGCACACTCCTACTGAGATCCTGCACACATTCTACGACGTCCTGCACACCCCTTCTGGGGTCCTGCACAGATCCCATGATGTCCTGCACACTCCTACTAAGGTTCTGCGCACTCCTACTGAGGTTCTGCACACATCCTACGACGTCCTGCACACTCCTACCAGGGTCCTGCACAGGTTCCATGATGTCCTGCACACTCCTACTAAGGTCCTGCACACGTTTATGATGTCCTGCACACTCCTACTGAGGTTCTGCACACATTCTACGACGTCCTGCACACCCCTACTGGGGTCCTGCACAGGTTCCATGATGTCCTGCACACTCCTACTAAGGTCCTGCACACGTTTATGATGTCCTGCACACTCCTACTGAGGTCCTGCACACATTCTACGACGTCCTGCACACCCCTTATGGGGTCCTGCACAGATCCCATGATGTCCTGCACACTCCTACTAAGGTTCTGCACACTCCTACTGAGGTTCTGCACACATTCTACAACGTCCTGCACACTCCTACTGGGGTCCTGCACAGGTTACATGATGTCCTGCACACTCCTACTAAGGTCCTGCACACGTTTATGATGTCCTGCACACTCCTACTGAGGTTCTGCACACATTCTTTGACGTCTTGCACACCCCTTCTGGGGTCCTGCACAGATCCCATGATACCCTGCACACTCCTACTAAGGTCCAGTAGGAGTGTGCAGGACATTATGGGACCTGCGCAGGACTCCAGTAGGGGTGTGCTGGACGTCGTAGAATGTGTGCAGGTTCAATAGTGTGCAGGCTGCTGTAGAGTGTGCAGGACATCATAGAGCATGTGCAGGACTAATGAAAGTATTGCAGGACATCTGGAAGCTGTGCAGAACTTCGTAAGTGTGCAGAACACTGTAGGAGTGTGCAGGACATCATGGAACCTGTGAAGGATCCCAGTAGGGGTGTGCAGGACGTCGTAGAATGGTCCTGCACACTCCTACTGAGGTTCTGCACACATTCTACGACGTCCTGCACACCCCTTCTGGGGTCCTGCACAGATCCCATGATGTCCTGCACACTCCTACTAAGGTTCTGCACACTCCTACTCAGGTTCTGCACACATTCTACGACGTCCTGCACACTCCTACTGGGGTCCTGCACAGGTTCCATAATGTCCTGCACACTCCTACTAAGGTCCTGCACACTCCTACCGAGGTTCTGCACACATTCTACGACGTCCTGCACACCCCTACTGGGGTCCTGCACACATTCCATGATGTCCTGCGCACTCCTACTGAGGTCCTGCACAGGTCCCCTAATGTCTTGCGCACTCCTACTGAGGTCCTGCACACCCCTACCGGGGTCCTGCACAGGTCCCATGATGTCCTGCACACTCCTACTAAGGTTCTGCACACTCCTACTGAGGTCCTGCACACATTCTACGACGTCCAGCACACCCCTACTGGGGTCCTGCACAGGTCCCGTAATGTCCTGCACACTCCTGCTGAGGTCCTGCACACCCCTACTGAGGTCCTGCACAGGTCCCATGATGTCCTGCACACTCCTACTAAGGTCCTGCACACTCCTGCTGAGGTTCTGCACACATTCTACGACGTCCTGCACACCCCTACTGGGGTCCTGCACATGTTCCATGATGTCCTGCACACTCCTACTAAGGTCCTGCACACGTTCCATGATGTCCTGCACACTCCTACTGAGGTCCTGCACACCCCTTCTGGGGTCCTGCACAGATCCCATGATGTCCTGCACACTCCTACTAAGGTCCTGCACACTCCTACTGAGGTTCTGCACACATTCTACGACGTCCTGCACACTCCTACTGGGGTCCTGCACAGGTTCCGTGATGTCCTGCACACTCCTACTAAGGTCCTGCACACTCCTACTGAGGTCCTGCACACATTCTACGACGTCCTGCACACTCCTACTAAGGTCCTGCACACTCCTACTGAGGCCCTGCACACTCCTACTGAGGTTCTTCACACTTTCTACGACGTCCAGCACACCCCTACTGGGGTCCTGCACAGGTCCCATAATGTCCTGCACACTCCTACTAAGGTCCTGCACACTCCTAATGAGGTTCTGCACAAATTCTGCGACGTCCTGCACACCCCTACTGGGGTCCTGCACACGTTCCATGATGTCCTGCACACTCCTACTAAGGTTCTGCACACTCCTACTGAGGTCCTGCACACATTCTACGACGTCCAGCACACCCCTACTGGAGTCCTGCACAGGTCCCATAATGTCCTGCACACTCCTACTGAAGTCCTGCACACCCCTACTGAGGTCCTGCACAGGTCCCATGATGTCCTGCACACTCCTACTGAGGTTCTGCACACACTCTACAACGTCCTGCACACTCCTACTGGGGTCCTGCACAGGTTACATGATGTCCTGCACACTCCTACTAAGGTCCTGCACACGTTTATGATGTCCTGCACACTCCTACTGAGGTTCTGCACTTATTCTTTGACGTCTTTCACACCCCTTCTGGGGTCCTGCACAGATCCCATGATACCCTGCACACTCCTACTAAGGTCCAGTAGGAGTGTGCAGGACATTATGGGACCTGTGCAGGACTCCAGCAGAGTGTGCTGACATCGTAGAATGTGTGCAGGACCTCAGTAAGTGTGAGTGTGCAGCAAGTGTGCAGGAGTGTGCATGGGTGTGCAGAGATCTCAAGGATCCCAATAAGTGTGCAGGACGTCGTAGAATGGTCCTGCACACTCCTACTGAGGTTCTGCACACATTCTACGACGTCCTGCACACCCCTTCTGGGGTCCTGCACAGATCCCATGACGTCCTGCACACTCCTACTAAGGTTCTGCACACTCCTACTCAGGTTCTGCACACATTCTACGACGTCCTGCACACTCCTACTGGGGTCCTGCACAGGTTCCATGATGTCCTGCACACTCCTACTAAGGTCCTGCGCACTCCTACTGAGGTTCTGCACACATTCTACGACGTCCTGCACACCCCTACTGGGGTTCTGCACACGTTCCATGATGTCCTGCGCACTCCTACTGAGGTCCTGCACAGGTCCCCTAATGTCTTGCGCACTCCTACTGAGGTCCTGCACACCCCTACTGGGGTCCTGCACAGGTCCCATGATGTCCTGCACACTCCTACTAAGGTTCTGCACACTCCTACTGAGGTCCTGCACACATTCTACGACGTCCAGCACACCCCTACTGGGGTCCTGCACAGGTCCCATAATGTCCTGCACACTCCTGCTGAGGTCCTGCACACCCCTACTGAGGTCCTGCACAGGTCCCATGATGTCCTGCACACTCCTACTAAGGTCCTGCACACTCCTGCTGAGGTTCTGCACACATTCTACGACGTCCTGCACACCCCTACTGGGGTCCTGCACATGTTTCATGATGTCCTGCACACTCCTACTAAGGTCCTGCACACGTTCCATGATGTCCTGCACACTCCTACTGAGGTCCTGCACACCCCTTCTGGGGTTTTGCACAGATCCCATGATGTCCTGCACACTCCTACTAAGGTCCTGCACACTCCTACTGAGGTTCTGCACACATTCTACGACGTCCTGCACACTCCTACTGGGGTCCTGCACAGGTTCCGTGATGTCCTGCACACTCCTACTAAGGTCCTGCACGCTCCTACTGAGGTCCTGCACACATTCTACGACGTCCTGCACACTCCTACTAAGGTCCTGCACACTCCTACTGAGGCCCTGCACACTCCTACTGAGGTTCTGCACACATTCTACGACGTCCAGCACACCCCTACTGGGGTCCTGCACAGGTCCCATAATGTCCTGCACACTCCTACTAAGGTCCTGCACACTCCTAATGAGGTTCTGCACAAATTCTGCGACGTCCTGCACACCCCTACTGGGGTCCTGCACACGTTCCATGATGTCCTGCACACTCCTACTAAGGTTCTGCACACTCCTACTGAGGTCCTGCACACATTCTACGACGTCCAGCACACCCTTACTGGAGTCCTGCACAGGTCCCATAATGTCCTGCACACTCCTACTGAAGTCCTGCACACCCCTACTGAGGTCCTGCACAGGTCCCATGATGTCCTGCACACTCCTACTAAGGTTCTGCACACATTCTACGACGTCCTGCACACCCCTACTGGGGTCCTGCACAGGTTCCATGATGTCCTGCACACTCCTACTAAGGTCCTGCACAAGTTTATGATGTCCTGCACACTCCTACCGAGGTCCTGCACACATTCTACGACGTCCTGCACACCCCTTCTGGGGTCCTGCACAGATCCCATGATGTCCTGCACATTCCTACTAAGGTTCTGCACACTCCTACTGAGGTTCTGCACACATTCTACAACGTCCTGCACACCCCTACTGGGGTCCTGCACATGTTCCATGATGTCCTGCACACTCCTGCTAAGGTCCTGCACACGTTCCATGATGTCCTGCACACTCCTACTGAGGTCCTGCACACCCCTACTGGGGTCCTGCACACGTTCCATGATGTCCTGCGCACTCCTACTGAGGTCCTGCACAGGTCCCATAATGTCTTGCGCACTCCTACTGAGGTCCTGCACACCCCTACTGGGGTCCTGCACAGGTCCCATGATGTCCTGCACACTCCTACTAAGGTTCTGCGCACTCCTACTGAGGTCCTGCACACATTCTACGACGTCCAGCACACCCCTACTAGGGTCCTGCACAGGTCCCATAATGTCCTGCACACTCCTGCTGAGGTCCTGCACACCCCTACTGAGGTCCTGCACAGGTACCATGATGTCCTGCACACTCCTACTAAGGTCCTGCACACTCCTGGTGAGGTTCTGCACACATTCTACGACGTCCTGCACACCCCTACTGGGGTCCTGCACATGTTCCATGATGTCCTGCACACTCCTACTAAGGTCCTGCACACGTTCCATGTTTTCCTGCACACTCCTACTGAGGTCCTGCACACTCCTACTGAGGTCCTGCACACATTCTACGACGTCCTGCACACCCCTTCTGGGGTCCTGCACAGATCCCATGATGTCCTGCACACTCCTACTAAGGTCCTGCACACTCCTACTGAGGTTCTGCACACATTCTACGACGTCCTGCACACTCCTACTGGGGTCCTGCACAGGTTCCATGATGTCCTGCACACTCCTACTAAGGTCCTGCACACTCCTACTGAGGTCCTGCACACATTCTACGACGTCCTGCACACTCCTACTAAGGTCCTGCGCACTCCTACTAAGGCCCTGCACACTCCTACTAAGGTTCTGCACACATTCTACGACGTCCTGCACACCCCTACTGGGGTCCTGCACAGGTTCCATGATGTCCTGCACACTCCTACTAAGGTCCTGCACACGTTTATGATGTCCTGCACACTCCTACTGAGGTCCTGCACACATTCTACGACGTCCTGCACACCCCTTCTGGGGTCCTGCACAGATCCCATGATGTCCTGCACACTCCTACTAAGGTCCTGCACACTCCTACTGAGGTTCTGCACACATTCTACGACGTCCTGCACACCCCTACTGGGGTCCTGCACACGTTCCATGATGTCCTGCGCACTCCTACTGAGGTCCTGCACAGGTCCCATAATGTCCTGCGCACTCCTACTGAGGTCCTGCACACCCCTACTGGGGTCCTGCACAGGTCCCATGATGTCCTGCACACTCCTACTAAGGTTCTGCACACTCCTACTGAGGTCCTGCACACATTCTACGACGTCCAGCACACCCCTACTGGGGTCCTGCACAGGTCCCATAATGTCCTGCACACTCCTGCTGAGGTCCTGCACACCCCTACTGAGGTCCTGCACAGGTCCCATGATGACCTGCACACTCCTACTAAGGTCCTGCACACTCCTGCTGAGGTTCTGCACACATTCTACGACGTCCTGCACACCCCTACTGGGGTCCTGCACATGTTCCATGATGTCCTGTACACTCCTACTAAGGTCCTGCACACGTTCCATGATGTCCTGCACACTCCTACTGAGGTCCTGCACACATTCTACGACGTCCTGCACACCCCTTCTGGGGTCCTGCACAGATCCCATGATGTCCTGCACACTCCTACTAAGGTCCTGCACACTCCTACTGAGGTTCTGCACACATT
This sequence comes from Aplectana chamaeleonis, assembly GCA_029168955.1. Taxonomy (NCBI): domain Eukaryota; kingdom Metazoa; phylum Nematoda; class Chromadorea; order Rhabditida; family Cosmocercidae; genus Aplectana; species Aplectana chamaeleonis. Next base: position 114,635 of record JAPDOI010000550.1, on the reverse strand, counting down.
CTACGACGTCCTGCACACTCCTACTGGGGTCCTGTACAGGTTCCGTGATGTCCTGCACACTCCTACTAAGGTCCTGCACACTCCTACTGAGGTCCTGCACACATTCTACGACGTCCTGCACACTCCTACTAAGGTCCTGCGCACTCCTACTAAGGCCCTGCACACTCCTACTGAGGTTCTGCACACATACTACGACGTCCTGCACACCCCTACTGGGATCCTTCACAGGTTCCATGATGTCCTGCACACTCCTACTAAGGTTCTGCACACTGCTGCTGAGGTCCTGCACAAATTCTACGACGTCCTGCACACCCCTACTGGAGTCCTGCACAGGTCCCATAATGTCCTGCACACTCCTACTGAGGTCCTGCACACCCCTACTGAGGTCCTGCACACATTCTACGACGTCCTGCACACTCCTACTAAGGTCCTGCACACTCCTACTAAGGCCCTGCACACTCCTACTGAGGTTCTGCACACATTCTACGACGTCCTGCACACCCCTACTGGGATCCTTCACAGGTTCCATGATGTCCTGCACACTCCTACTAAGGTCCTGCACACTCCTAATGAGGTTCTGCACAAATTCTACGACGTCCTGCACACCCCTACTGGGGTCCTGCACACGTTCCATGATGTCCTGCGCACTCCTACTGAGGTCCTGCACAGGTCCCATGATGTCCTGCACACTCCTACTAAGGTTCTGCACACTCCTGCTGAGGTCCTGCACACATTCCACGACGTCCAGCACACCCCTACTGGAGTCCTGCACAGGTCCCATAATGTCCTGCACACTCCTACTGAGGTCCTGCACACCCCTACTGAGGTCCTGCACTGGTCCCATGATGTCCTGCACACTCCTACTAAGGTTCTGCACACATTCTACGACGTCCTGCACACCCCTACTGGGGTCCTGCACAGGTTCCATGATGTCCTGCACACTCTTACTAAGGTCCTGCACACGTTTATGAAGTCCTGCACACTCCTAGTGAGGTCCTGCCCACCCCTACTGAGGTCCTGCACTGGTCCCATGATGTCCTGCACACTCCTACTAAGGTTCTGCACACATTCTACGACGTCCTGCACACCCCTACTGGGGTCCTGCACAGGTTCCATGATGTCCTGCACACTCCTACTGAGGTCCTGCACACCCCTACTAAGGTCCTGCACTGGTCCCATGATGTCCTGCACACTCCTACTAAGGTTCTGCACACATTCTACGACGTCCTGCACACCCCTTCTGGGGTCCTGCACAGATCCCATGATGTCCTGCACACTCCTACTAAGGTTCTGCACACTCCTACTGAGGTTCTGCACACATTCTACAATGTCCTGCACACCCCTACTGGGGTCCCGCACACGTTCCATGATGTCCTGCGCACTCCTACTGAGGTCCTGCACACCCCTACTGAGGTCCTGCACAGGTCCCATTATGTCCTGCACACTCCTACTAAGGTCCTGCACACTCCTGCTGAGGTTCTGCACACATTCTACGACGTCCTGCACACCCCTACTGGGGTCCTGCACATGTTCCATGATGTCCTGCACACTCCTACTAAGGTCCTGCACACGTTCCATGATGTCCTACACACTCCTACTGAGGTCCTGCACACCCCTACTGAGGTCCTGCACAGGTCCCATGATGTCCTGCACACCCCTACTAAGGTCCTGCACACTCCTACTAAGGTTCTGCACACATTCTACGACGTCCTGCACACTCCTACTGGGGTCCTGCACAGGTTCCATGATGTCCTGCACACTCCCACTAAGGTCCTGCACACGTTCCATGATGTCCTGCACACTCCTACGGTCCTGCACATTCTACGACGTCCTACTGCCTTACACTTCCATGATGCACACTGACGTCCTGCACACACCTACTTCACAAGGTTCTGCATGAGGTCCTGCACACATTCTACTGAGGTTCTGCACACATTCACGTCCTGACACACTACTGGGGTCCTGCACACCCATGATGTCCTACTACTGGGTTCTGCACACTACCGAGTCCTGCAGCAGAGTCCTGCACGATGTCTGCACTACAGGTCCTGCACACCTACCGGGGTCCTGCACAGGTCCCATGATGTCTGCACACTACTGAGGTCCTGCACACATTCTACGGTCCTGCACACCTACTGGGGTCCTGCACAGTTCCATGATGTCCTGCACACTCCTACTACTGAGGTCCTGCATACGACGTGTAATGAGTTCTGCACACATATGCACTCCTACTGACGTCCTGCACACCCCTACTGAGGTCCTGCACAGGTCCCATGATGTCCTGCACACTCCTACTAAGGTCCTGCACACATGAGGTTCTGCACACATTCTACGACGTCCTGCACACCCCTACTGGGGTCCTGCACAGGTTCCATGATGTCCTGCACACTCCTACTAAGGTCCTGCACACCCCATGATGTCCTGCACACTAAGGTCCTGCACACTGGCCCATGATGTCCTGCACACTCCCTACTGAGGTTCTGCACACATTCTACGACGTCCTGCACACTCCTACTACTGGGGTCCTGCACAGATTCCCATGATGTCCTGCACACATTCCTACGACGTTCCTGCACACTCCTACTGGGTCCTGCACACATTCGTGACGTCCTGCACACTCCTACTGGGGTCCTGCACACGTTCCATGATGTCCTGCACACTCTACTGAGGTCCTGCACACTTTCCCATGTCCTGCACACTCCCACTAAGGTCCTGCACACTCCTACTGGGTCCTGCACACCCCTACTGAGGTCCTGCACACTCTACATGTCCTGCACACTCCTACTGAGGTTCCTGCACACATTCTACGACGTCCTGCACACCCCCTACTGGGGTCCTGCACAGGTTCCATGATGTCCTGCACACTCCTACTGAGGTCCTGCACACATGAATGTCCTGCACACTCCTACTGAGGTCCTGCACACCTACTGGGGTCCTGCACAGGTTCCATGATGTCCTGCACACTCTACCGGAGGTCCTCCACACTCCTACTGAGGTCTCTGCACACATTCTACGACGTCCTGCACACCCTACTGGGGTCCTGCACAGGTTCCATGAGGTCCTGCACACATTCTACGACGTCCTGCACACCCCTACTGGGGTCCTGCACAGGTCCCATGATGTCCTGCACACTCCTACTAAGGTCCTGCACACTCCTGCTGAGGTTCTGCACACATTCTACGACGTCCTGCACACCCCTACTGGGGCCCTTCACAGGTTCCATGATGTCCTGCACACTCCTACTAAGGTCCTGCGCCCTCCTACTGAGGTTCTGCACACATTCTACGACGTCCTGCACACCCCTACTGGGGTCCTGCACACGTTCCATGATGTCCTGCACACTCCTACTAAGGTTCTGCACACTCCTACTGAGGTCCTGCACACATTCTACGACGTCCAGCACACCCCTACTGGAGTCCTGCACAGGTCCCATAATGTCCTGCACACTCCTACTGAAGTCCTGCACACCCCTACTGAGGTCCTGCATAGGTCCCATGATGTCCTGCACACTCCTACTAAGGTTCTGCACACATTCTACGACGTCCTGCACACCCCTACTGGGGTCCTGCACAGGTTCCATGATGTCCTGCACACTCCTACTAAGGTCCTGCACACGTTTATGATGTCCTGCACACTCCTACTGAGGTCCTGCACACCCCTACTGGGGTCCTGCACAGGTCCCATGATGTCCTGCACACTCCTACTAAGGTCCTGCACACTCCTACTGAGGTCCTGCACACATTCTGCGACGTCCTGCACACCCCTACTGGGGTCCTGCACACGTTCCATGATGTCCTGCACACTCCTACTAAGGTTCTGCACACTCCTACTGAGGTCCTGCACACATTCTACGACGTCCAGCACACCCCTACTGGAGTCCTGCACAGGTCCCATAATGTCCTGCACACTCCTACTGAAGTCCTGCACACCCCTTCTGGGGTCCTGCACAGATCCCATGATGTCCTGCACACTCCTACTAAGGTTCTGCACACTCCTGCTGAGGTTCTGCACACATTCTACGACGTCCTGCACACCCCTACTGGGGTCCTGCACATGTTCCATGATGTGCTGCACACTCCTACTAAGGTCCTGCACACGTTCCATGATGTCCTGCACACTCCTACTGAGGTCCTGCACACCCCTGCTGGGGTCCTGCACACGTTCCATGATGTCCTGCGCACTCCTACTGAGGTCCTGCACAGGTCCCATAATGTCTTGCGCACTCCTACTGAGGTCCTGCACACCCCTACTGGGGTCCTGCACAGGTCCCATGATGTCCTGCACACTCCTACTAAGGTTCTGCACACTCCTACTGAGGTCCTGCACACATTCTACGACGTCCAGCACACCCCTACTGGGGTCCTGCACAGGTCCCATAATGTCCTGCACACTCCTACTGAAGTCCTGCACACCCCTACTGAGGTCCTGCACAGGTCCCATGATGTCCTGCACACTCCTACTAAGGTCCTGCACACTCCTGGTGAGGTTCTGCACACATTCTACGACGTCCTGCACACCCCTACTGGGGTCCTGCACATGTTCCATGATGTCCTGCACACTCCTACTAAGGTCCTGCACAAGTTCCATGATGTCCTGCACACTCCTACTGAGGTCCTGCACACATTCTACGACGTCCTGCACACCCCTTCTGGAGTCCTGCACAGATCCCATGATGTCCTGCACACTCCTACTAAGGTCCTGCACACTCCTACTGAGGTTCTGCACACATTCTACGACGTCCTGCACACTCCTACTGGGGTCCTGTACAGGTTCCGTGATGTCCTGCACACTCCTACTAAGGTCCTGCACACTCCTACTAAGGTCCTGCGCACTCCTACTAAGGCCCTGCACACTCCTACTAAGGTTCTGCACACATTCTACGACGTCCTGCACACCCCTACTGGGGTCCTGCACAGGTTCCATGATGTCCTGCACACTCCTACTAAGGTCCTGCACACGTTTATGACGTCCTGCACACTCCTACTGAGGTCCTGCACACATTCTACGACGTCCTGCACACCCCTTCTGGGGTCCTGCACAGATCCCATGATGTCCTGCACACTCCTACTAAGGTTCTGCACACATTCTACGACGTCCTGCACACCCCTACTGGTGTCCTGCACATGTTCCATGATGTTCTGCACACTCCTACTAAGGTTCTGCACACGTTCCATGATGTCCTGCACACTCCTACTGAGGTCCTGCACACCCCTACTGGGGTCCTGCACACGTTCCATGATGTCCTGCGCACTCCTACTGAGGTCCTGCACAGGTCCCATAATGTCCTGCGCACTCCTACTGAGGTCCTGCACACCCCTACTGGGGTCCTGCACAGGTCCCATGATGTCCTGCACACTCCTACTAAGGTTCTGCACACTCCTACTGAGGTCCTGCACACCCCTACTAAGGTCCTGCACTGGTCCCATGATGTCCTGCACACTCCTACTAAGGTTCTGCACACATTCTACGACGTCCTGCACACCCCTTCTGGGGTCCTGCACAGATCCCATGATGTCCTGCACACTCCTACTAAGGTTCTGCACACTCCTACTGAGGTTCTGCACACATTCTACAATGTCCTGCACACCCCTACTGGGGTCCCGCACACGTTCCATGATGTCCTGCGCACTCCTACTGAGGTCCTGCACACCCCTACTGAGGTCCTGCACAGGTCCCATTATGTCCTGCACACTCCTACTAAGGTCCTGCACACTCCTGCTGAGGTTCTGCACACATTCTACGACGTCCTGCACACCCCTACTGGGGTCCTGCACATGTTCCATGATGTCCTGCACACTCCTACTAAGGTCCTGCACACGTTCCATGATGTCCTGCACACTCCTACTGAGGTCCTGCACACCCCTACTGAGGTCCTGCACAGGTCCCATGATGTCCTGCACACCCCTACTAAGGTCCTCCACACTCCTGCTGAGGTTCTGCACACATTCTACGACGTCCTGCACACTCCTACTGGGGTCCTGCACAGGTTCCATGATGTCCTGCGCACTCCTACTAAGGTCCTGCACACGTTCCATGATGTCCTGCACACTCCTACTAAGGTCCTGCACACGTTCCATGATGTCCTGCACACTCCTACTAAGGCCCTGCACACTCCTACTGAGGTTCTGCACACATTCTACGACGTCCTGCACACCCCTACTGGGATCCTTCACAGGTTCCATGATGTCCTGCACACTCCTACTAAGGTCCTGCACACTCCTAATGAGGTTCTGCACAAATTCTGCGACGTCCTGCACACCCCTACTGGGGTCCTGCACACGTTCCATGATGTCCTGCACACTCCTACTAAGGTTCTGCACACTCCTACTGAGGTCCTGCACACATTCTACGACGTCCAGCACACCCCTACTGGAGTCCTGCACAGGTCCCATAATGTCCTGCACACTCCTACTGAAGTCCTGCACACCCCTACTGAGGTCCTGCACAGGTCCCATGATGTCCTGCACACTCCTACTAAGGTTCTGCACACATTCTACGACGTCCTGCACACCCCTACTGGGGTCCTGCACAGGTTCCATGATGTCCTGCACACTCCTACTAAGGTCCTGCACACGTTTATGATGTCCTGCACACTCCTACTGAGGTCCTGCACACCCCTACTGGGGTCCTTCACAGGTTCCATGATGTCCTGCACACTCCTACTAAGGTCCTGCACACTCCTAATGAGGTCCTGCACAAATTCTGCGACGTCCTGCACACCCCTACTGGGGTCCTGCACACGTTCCATGATGTCCTGCACACTCCTACTAAGGTTCTGCACACTCCTACTGAGGTCCTGCACACATTCTACGACGTCCAGCACACCCCTACTGGAGTCCTGCACAGGTCCCATAATGTCCTGCACACTCCTACTGAAGTCCTGCACACCCCTTCTGGGGTCCTGCACAGATCCCATGATGTCCTGCACACTCCTACTAAGGTTCTGCACACTCCTACTGAGGTTCTGCACACATTCTACGACGTCCTGCACACCCCTACTGGGGTCCTGCACACGTTCCATGATGTCCTGCGCACTCCTACTGAGGTCCTGCACACGTTCCATGATGTCCTGCACACTCCTACTGAGGTCCTGCACACCCCTGCTGGGGTCCTGCACACGTTCCATGATGTCCTGCGCACTCCTACTGAGGTCCTGCACAGGTCCCATAATGTCTTGCACTCCTTCTGAGGTCCTGCACCCCCCTACTGGGGTCCTGCACAGGTCCCATGATGTCCTGCACACTCCTACTAAGGTTCTGCACACTCCTACTGAGGTCCTGCACACATTCTACGACGTCCAGCACACCCCTACTGGGGTCCTGCACAGGTCCCATAATGTCCTGCACACTCCTGCTGAGGTCCTGCACACCCCTACTGAGGTCCTGCACAGGTCCCATGATGTCCTGCACACTCCTACTAAGGTCCTGCACACTCCTGGTGAGGTTCTGCACACATTCTACGACGTCCTGCACACCCCTACTGGGGTCCTGCACATGTTCCATGATGTCCTGCACACTCCTACTAAGGTCCTGCACAAGTTCCATGATGTCCTGCACACTCCTACTGAGGTCCTGCACACATTCTACGACGTCCTGCACACCCCTTCTGGAGTCCTGCACAGATCCCATGATGTCCTGCACACTCCTACTAAGGTCCTGCACACTCCTACTGAGGTTCTGCACACATTCTACGACGTCCTGCACACTCCTACTGGGGTCCTGTACAGGTTCCGTGATGTCCTGCACACTCCTACTAAGGTCCTGCACACTCCTACTAAGGTCCTGCGCACTCCTACTAAGGCCCTGCACACTCCTACTAAGGTTCTGCACACATTCTACGACGTCCTGCACACCCCTACTGGGGTCCTGCACACGTCCAATGATATCCTGCACACTCGTACTAAAGTCCTTCACACACTTATGACGTCCTGCACACTCCTACTGAGGTCAGGCACACATTCTACGACGTCCTGCACACCCCTTCTGGGGTCCTGCACAGATCCCATGATGTCCTGCACACTCCTACTAAGGTTCTGCACACTCCTACTGAGGTTCTGCACACATTCTACGACGTCCTGCACACCCCTACTGGGGTCCTGCACATGTTCCATGATGTCCTGCACACTCCTACTAAGGTTCTGCACACGTTCCATGATGTCCTGCACACTCCTACTGAGGTCCTGCACACCCCTACTGGGGTCCTGCACACGTTCCATGATGTCCTGCGCACTCCTACTGAGGTCCTGCACAGGTCCCATAATGTCTTGCGCACTCCTACTGAGATCCTGCACACCCCTACTGGGGTCCTGCACAGGTCCCATGATGTCCTGCACACTCCTACTAAGGTTCTGCACACTCCTACTGAGGTCCTGCACACATTTTACGACGTCCAGCACACCCCTACTGGGGTCCTGCACAGGTCCCATAATGTCCTGCACACTCCTGCTGAGGTCCTGCACACCCCTACTGAGGTCCTGCACAGGTCCCATGATGTCCTGCACACTCCTACTAAGGTCCTGCACACTCCTGCTGAGGTTCTGCACACATTCTACGACGTCCTGCACACCCCTACTGGGGTCCTGCACATGTTCCATGATGTCCTGCACACTCCTACTAAGGTCCTGCACACGTTCCATGATGTCCTGCACACTCCTACTGAGGTCCTGCACACATTCTACGACGTCCTGCACACCCCTTCTGGGGTCCGGCACAGATCCCATGATGTCCTGCACACTCCTACTAAGGTCCTGCACACTCCTACTGAGGTTCTGCACACATTCTACGACGTCCTGCACACTCCTACTGGGGTCCTGTACAGGTTCCGTGATGTCCTGCACACTCCTACTAAGGTCCTGCACACTCCTACTGAGGTCCTGCACACATTCTACGACGTCCTGCACACTCCTACTAAGGTCCTGCGCACTCCTACTAAGGCCCTGCACACTCCTACTGAGGTTCTGCACACATTCTACGACGTCCTGCACACAACTACTGGGATCCTTCACAGGTTCCATGATGTCCTGCACACTCCTACTAAGGTCCTGCACACTCCTAATGAGGTTCTGCACAAATTCTACGACGTCCTGCACACCCCTACTGGGGTCCTGCACACGTTCCATGATGTCCTGCGCACTCCTACTGAGGTCCTGCACAGGTCCCATGATGTCCTGCACACTCCTACTAAGGTTCTGCACACTCCTACTGAGGTCCTGCACACATTCCACGACGTCCAGCACACCCCTACTGGAGTCCTGCACAGGTCCCATAATGTCCTGCACACTCCTACTGAGGTCCTGCACACCCCTACTGAGGTCCTGCGCTGGTCCCATGATGTCGTGCACACTCCTACTAAGGTTCTGCACACATTCTACGACGTCCTGCACACCCCTACTGGGGTCCTGCACAGGTTCCATGATGTCCTGCACACTCCTACTAAGGTCCTGCACACGTTTATGAAGTCCTGCACACTCCTACTGAGGTCCTGCACACATTCTACGACGTCCTGCACACCCCTTCTGGGGTCCTGCACAGATCCCATGATGTCCTGCAAACTCCTACTAAGGTTCTGCTCACTCCTACTGAGGTTCTGCACACATTCTACAATGTCCTGCACACCCCTACTGGGGTCCCGCACACGTTCCATGATGTCCTGCGCACTCCTACTGAGGTCCTGCACAGGTCCCATAATGTTCTGCGCACTCCTACTGAGGTCCTGCACACCACTACTGGGGTCCTGCACAGGTCCCATGATGTCCAGCACACTCCTACTAAGGTTCTGCACACTCCTACTGAGGTCCTGCACACATTCTACGACGTCCAGCACACCCCTACTGGGGTCCTGCACAGGTCCCATAATGTCCTGCACACTCCTGCTGAGGTGCTGTACACCCCTACTGAGGTCCTGCACAGGTCCCATGATGTCCTGCACACCCCTACTTAGGTCCTGCACACTCCTGCTGAGGTTCTGCACACATTCTACGACGTCCTGCACACCCCTACTGGGGTCCTGCACAGGTTCCATGATGTCCTGCACACTCCTACTAAGGTCCTGCACACGTTCCATGATGTCCTGCACACTCCTACTGAGGTCCTGCACACATTCTACGACGTCGTGCACACCCCTTCTGGGGTCCTGCACAGGTTCCATGATGTCCTGCACACTCCTGATAAGGTCCCGCACACGTTCCATGATGTCCTGCACACTCCTACTGAGGTCCTGCGAACATTCTACGACGTCCTGCACACCCCTACTGGGATCCTGCACAGGTTCCATGATGTCCTGCACACTCCTACTGAGGTCCTGCACACTCCTACTGAGATCCTGCACACTCCTGCTGAGGTTCTGCACAGGTCCCATGATGTCCTGCACCTTCCTACTAAGGTCCTGCACACTCCTACTGAGGTTCTGCACACATTCTACTACGTCCTGCACACCCCTACTGGAGTCCTGCACAGGTTCCATGAGGTCCTGCACACTCCTACTGAGGTCCTGCACACTCCTGCTGAGGTTCTGCACAGATCCCATGATGTCCTGCACGCTCCTACTAAGGTCCTGCACACTCCTACTGAGGTTCTGCACACATTCTAGGACGTCCTGCACACCCCTACTGGGGTCCTGCACAGGTCCCATGATGTCCTGCACACTCCTACTAAGGTCCTGCACACTCCTACTGAGCTCCTGCACGCATTCTAAGACGTCCTGCATACCCTTACTGGGATACTGCACAAGTTCCTTGATGTCCTGCACACTCCTACTGAGGTCTTGCACCACCCCTACCGGGGTCCTGCACAGGTCCCATGATGTCCTGCACACTCCTACTGAGGTCCTGCACTCTCCTACTGAGGTCCTGCACACATTCTACGGCGTCCTGCACACCCCTACTGAGGGGTTGCTGTAGTTCCACGACGTCCTGCATACTCCTACTGCGGTCTCGCATAGTCAACCGACACTTCAGCACACCCTGCGACGACTTCTTATCTTTGGTGCGCATGGTACAAACACGCGCCACGCTAAAAAAACAACCCTTCCGCACAGCGTCCTCTCCCGAACCGGACGTTTAGAGTACACCACCCTAGAGGGCAAGGTATTTATATAGAGTCTCTAAGAAAACAATGACTGATAACGAAAAAACCCGTCATTTTTATAAACTAATCTTGAGAGGCCGGTTTCCGAGTTTGAACCGCCGGTTACGAGCCCAGAAATCATTATGGTGAGTTCTGACAATTATTTTCGTCATTCCCGTGGCCGATTACCTCTAGTCACAAATTTTCGAGCAATTTGGTCCACGCCTTCCAAAAAAAAATAGTTTTCGACGGACGGAGGTGGAGGCGGAGGCGGTGGTGGAGAACGTTTTTGCGTATTTTGAGAGGTCATAACTTTAGAAAGCGGGGACCAGTTGGGATGAAAAGTTGCACACATATGTAATTTCTTGCAGCGCATCGAATGGTGTACAGCTCATACCTCTGGTGACGGTATGAATAGGTGATCTCATTGTAGGGCATCCGCGCGGGAAGAGATCAAAGCCAAATCCTGGTGCGCGCTTTGCGCGCACCACAATAAACGATTGGTGTGAAATAATCTATTAGTTGGAGGTAAAACCATCTTATAACTCACCATTCCTTGCCTCAAAATCACTCCTCCTCAGTAACAGCCGTTGAAATCCCAGATGTGGACTCATCTCTATAAGATTTCATTGTTGAACTCACACTTAACGAGAAAAAACGCAACCTTTTTTGACCAATGAAGAATATGGAGCTTTGTCGACAGAGCACAAACTGAGAACCTCTGAACAGAATTGATTTTTCGCCGCATTTCAACAATAATTCTATCAAAAAAGGGTTTTCCAAGCAAAAGAGGTTTGGCTGGCGTCAGAAACGTTCCAACAAAAAGGGAACAATAGGTAAGTAGAATGAGGAGAGTCTACAAAAAGTGAACAATATTTTCTGAGACTGATTTTCCTGGCCGATACTTCTTAACAGCAAAAACAAACCGTTGTGGTACTTCTAGAGGAAGAGTTCAATGGTTTCCAAGAATGGACTTCTATTCGTTCACGAGAATATAAGAAAATATTCTCATTAGATGCTGCACTTTGGTTTCGCTTCTCGTAGCAGCTGGAGCTAACCGTCCGTCTGTGTTTTTGGCATCATCTTCTATTCTGATGGTAAGTATTAGGTTTACATGCACATACTTTTTAACGGTTCTCGTGTAGTCAAGACGAGTTTTGGAACCACAGAGTGCTTCCGTGTAGAACACCGCAACGGTTTGTTTTGCTGTTAAGAAGTATCGGCCAGGAAAATCAGTCTCAGAAAATATTGTTCACTTTTTGTAGACTCTCCTCATTCTACTTACCTATTGTTCCCTTTTTGTTGGAACGTTTCTGACGCCAGCCAAACCTCTTTTGCTTGGAAAACCCTTTTTTGATAGAATATTGTTCACTTTTTGTAGACTCTCCTCATTCAACTTAATTATTGTTCCCTTTTTGTTGGAACGTTTCTGACGCCAACCAAACCTCTTTTGCTTGGAAGACCCCTTTTTGATAGAATTGTTCACTTTTTATTGACATTACGAAGTAATATCCCTGAAAAATCTTCAATAATTCTCGAATAGCATGGATTGCTAGAATAATCAGTAAGCAACAACCTTGTTGCGCACGCTACAAATGAAGCGCTACTCACTTTCCACGACGTCCTCATGATGTCAGAAAATGCCCTATGCACTTGGCACCACCTTGGCACGACGTCCTGATGACGTCACCAGATGCTTTATGCAGTTGGCACGACTTTCTGATGACGTCATCAGATGCTATGTGCACTTTACATGACATCCTGATGACGTCATCAGATGCCCTATGTACTTTACATGACATCCTGATGAAGCCATCAGATGCCCTATGTACTTTACATGACATCCTGATGAAGTCATCAGATGCCCTATGTACTTTACATGACGTCCTGATGAAGTCATCAGATGCCCTATGTACTTTACATGACACCCTGATAACGTCATCAGATGCCCTATGTACTTTACATGACACCCTGATGACGTCATCAGATGCCCTATGTACTTTACATGACACCCTGATGACGTCAACAGATGCCCTATGTACTTTACATGACACCTGATGACGTCATCAGATGCCTATGTACTTTACATGACATCCTGATGACGTCATCAGATGCCCTATGTACTTTACATGACACCCTGATGACGTCATCAGATGCCCTATGTACTTCACGTGACACCCTGATGACGTCATCAGATGCCCTATGTACTTTACGTGACACTCGATGACGTCATCAGATGCCCTATGTACTTTACATGACACCCTGATGACGTCATCAGATGCCCTATGTACTTTACATGACACCCTGATGACGTCATTAGATGCCCTATGTACTTTACATGACACCTGATGACGTCATCAGATGCCCTATGTACTTCACGTGACACCCTGATGACGTCATCAGATGCCCTATGTACTTTACGTGACACCCCGATGACGTCATCAGATGCCCTATGTACTTTACATGACACCTGATGACGTCATCAGATGCCCTATGTACTTTACATGACACCTGATGACGTCATTAGATGCCTATGTACTTTACATGACATCCTGCTGACGTCATCAGATGCCCTATGTACTTTACATGACACCTGATGACGTCATCAGATGCCCTATCTACTTTACATGACACCCTGATGACGTCATCAGATGCCCTATGTACTTTACATGTCATCCTGATGACGTCATCAGATGCCCTATGTACTTTACATGACACCCTGATGACGTAATCAGATGCCCTATGTACTTCATGACACCTGATGACGTCATCAGATGCCCTATGTATTTTCCATGTCATCCTGATGACGTCATCAGATGCCCTATGTACTTTACATGACACCCTGATGACGTCATCAGATGCCCTATGTACTTTACATGACACCCTGATGACGTCATCAGATGCCCTATGTACTTTACATGACACCCTGATGACGTCATCAGATGCCCTATGTACTTTACATGACACCTGATGACGTCATCAGATGCCCTATGTACTTTACATGACACCCTGATGACGTCATCAGATGCCCTATGTACTTTACATGACACCCTGATGACGTCATCAGATGCCCTATGTACTTTACATGACACCTGATGACGTCATCAGATGCCCTATGTACTTTACATGACACCCTGATGACGTCATCAGATGCCTATGTACTTTACATGACACTCTGATGACCTCATTAGATGCTCTATGTCCTTTACATGACACCCTGATGACGTCATCAGATGCCCTATGTACTTTACATGACACCCTGATGACGTCATCAGATGCCCTATGTACTTTACATGACACCCTGATGACGTCATCAGATGCCCTATGTACTTTACATGACACCCTGATGACGTCATCAGATGCTCTATGTACTTTACATGACACCCTGACGACGTCATCAGATGCCCTATGTACTTTAGATGACACCCTGATGACGTCATCAGATGCCCTATGTACTTTACATGACACCCTGATGACGTCATCAGATGCCCTATGTACTTTACATGACACCCTGATGACGTCATCAGATGCCCTATGTACTTTACATGACACCTGATGACGTCATCAGATGCCCTATGTACTTTACATGACACCCTGATGACGTCATCAGATGCCCTATGCACTTTACATCACACCGTGATGACGTCATCAGATGCCCTATGTACTTTACATGCCACCTGATGACGTCATCAGATGCCCTATGTACTTTACATGACACCCTGATGACGTCATCAGATGCCCCATGTACTTTACATGACACCTGATGACGTCATCAGATGCCCTATGTACTTTACATGACACCCTGATGACGTCATCAGATGCCCTATGTACTTTACATGACACCTGATGACGTCATCAGATGCCCTATGTACTTTACATGACATCCTGATGACGTCATCAGATGCCCTATGTACTTTACATGACACCCTGATGACGTCATCAGATGCCCTATGTTCTTTACATGACATCCTGATGACGTCATCAGATGCCCTATGTACTTTACATGACATCCTGATGACGTCATCAGATGCCTCATGTACTTTACATGACACCCTGATGACGTCATCAGATGCCCTATGTACTTTACATGACACCCTGATGACGTCATCAGATGCCCTATGTACTTTACATGACACCCTGATGACGTCATCAGATGCCCTATGTACTTTACATGACATCCTGATGACGTCATCAGATGCCCTATGTACTTTACATGACACCCTGATGACGTCATCAGATGCCCTATGTACTTTACATGACACCCTGATGACGTCATCAGATGCCCTATGTACTTTACATGACATCCTGATGACGTCATCAGATGCCCTATGTACTTTACATGACACCCTGATGACGTCATCAGATGCCCTATGTACTTTACATGACACCCTGATGACGTCATCAGATGCCCTATGTACTTTACATGACACCCTGATGACGTCATCAGATGCCCTATGTACTTTACGTGACACCTGATGACGTCATCAGATGCCCTATGTACTTTACATGACACCCTGATGACGTCATCAGATGCCCTATGTACTCTATGTACTTTACGTGACACCCTTATGACGTCATCAGATGCTCTTTGTACTTTAAATGACACCCTGATGACGTCATCAGATGCCCTATGTACTTTATATGACATCCTGATGACGTCATCAGATGCCCTATGTACTTTACATGACACCCTGATGACGTCATCAGATGCCCTATGCGCTTTACATGACAACCTGATGACGTCATCAGATGCCCTATGTGCTTTACATGACACCCTGATGACGTCATCAGATGCCCTATGTACTTTACATGACACCCTGATGACGTCATCAGATGCCCTATGTACTTTACGTGACACCCTTATGACGTCATCAGATGCCCTATGTACTTTACATGACACCCTGATGACGTCATCAGATGCCCTATGTGCTTTACATGACACCCTGATGACGTCATCAGATGCCCTATGTACTTTACATGACACCCTGATGACGTCATCAGATGCCCTATGTACTTTACGTGACACCCTTATGACGTCATCAGATGGCCTATGTACTTTACATGACACCCTGATGACGTCATCAGATGCCCTATGTACTTTATATGACATCCTGATGACGTCATCAGATGCCCTATGTACTTTACATGACACCCTGATGACGTCATCAGATGCCCTATGTGCTTTACATGACACCCTTATGACGTCATCAGATGCCCTATGTACTTTACATGACATCCTGATGACGTCATCAGATGCCCTATGTACTGATAGCCTGCGACCACTGGCAGTGGCTAGTGGCAGGAACGAGGGACGAGGGACGAGGGACGAGGGACGAGGGACGAGGGACGAGGGACGAGGAACAGGACACGAGGGACGCGTTACAAGAAAAAACGCGAATTTTAGCTAAGCTTCCGCCGATCTAACTTTGTTAATTTTCAATCGATTTGGCTCAAATTTTGTCAGCGGGTGTCTTCTATACTCTCTCACTTATATCCAGAAGGAAATCTCTAGAAAATTTGTTTTACAGGTTTTATTAACTACTTTACCAAAATCTAAGTGATCACAAGTGCCAGGCAAAACCAAACCTCTCCAGCCGCTTCGCGGCTGGAGCGATTAAAAGCAGTGCCCATGATAGATACCACCTACAGTACCGAGCATATTTTTTTGCAAAAACGGCGTTTTGCGGCGTTTTTTGAGTTCACAAAGCGCCGCATCGCCATAACTCACTTCAAAGTTGACTAAATGAGTTTTTTTTTTCAGATAGTTTTCGTGTTCCTCTCAGCAAGGCGAATGTAGTGGTATGTGTTGAGAGCTCTTTTAACTCTAGCATTTTGATGAAAAATGTGTATTTCCTTCTAAAATTCACATCGACCACAGGTCAAAAAATGACAGATTTCTGTTATCATGACCGACTGATCAGTTCATTATGAGGGGTTTAGAGGTGCAAATATGCAAATTTCGATGAGCTTTTGGAGTTGAATCTATTCTTTTGGAACACTATTGTATAGGACTAAAAGGAAGCAATCCAGGAATGACTTCAGAATTGAAATTGGACCACTTTGAAGCAAATTATGGCATTGCGGCGCTTTGTGAGCGCAAAAAACGCCGCAAAACGCTTTCTTTGCAGAAATTTTGCTCGGTACTGTATTTTCTTGCACAAACGTGATGTCTGGATCTTTGTGGAAAAGGCTAACAACAGAGAACCACGAAAAACGCGCAGAAAAAAAGATAAAAATTGCGTGGATCAGCCGACCCACCAGCAATCCAAAATGGGGTGGCTGACGTTTAGGCCGAAATCGGATAAAGACTAAGAGGAAGCTCCGTCTCCTAATTGTCATCGAAAAAGATTATCACACCAAATTTAGGAGTTAAAAGCTTTCGATATGGCGGAAATAACATCCTGAACTAAAAAGGGTGAAACATCATCATTAATTTTTAAATTGTGATTAATTTTCCAGCCCCTCCCTGCCCTGCCCGCGCTCTAGCTTTTTGGCCTGAGCGTCCCGTCTTCTCTAAAATAAATGGGGCTGTACATTTCATCTAGTTCGTAAGTGTGGAGACATGCATGCTACATACTTGGGTCTATAGGCTGTAGCAAAGCGAAATTTCCATGGTTCCTACGCGTGCGGTTGCGGAGCGGATGTTAGAAACAGCGAGAGAGCGGAGAGCAGACGGATGCAGCAGCGCCGCAAGAGCCATGAGTGATGAGAATTTAGACTTTTCAGAGGATAGATATTGAGCTGGAAGACCTAATCAACTTCCCAATCCGCACCCCCAAAAATATACTCCCAGGTCGACCTGGAAGCAAGACTGCAACAGCGGAGAAGAAGAAGACTCAGTTGGTCTTCAAAGGGGAATAAAATCTGCCTCCTACTGT
The DNA here is from genome assembly GCA_029168955.1 of Aplectana chamaeleonis. NCBI lineage: Eukaryota > Metazoa > Nematoda > Chromadorea > Rhabditida > Cosmocercidae > Aplectana > Aplectana chamaeleonis. The sequence continues at coordinate 96,694 of JAPDOI010000550.1, read as the reverse complement.
GGAAGCGGAGTCTCCTTGAAAAACCGTAAATTTGTCCTAGTTGAAAAAAAATCTTCACCTAATTACACAAACAATGTACAAGCATTAATTGTGGTGCGCGCCAAGCGCGCACCTGATTTGGAAAAGGATTGCTTCTGCGCACACCCCCCATTCCAGAATCTCTGTTCGGGAGAAACCTTGAAACAAGGGACTTTCACAAAAGATAGAGCAGTAAGGGTTCTCAACACTGCCCAAATTTCAGAAAAATTCCCGCAGTGGGTCTCGAGATATTAAAAAAATTGCGAATTCTAAAATGTGTGTGTGTGTGTGTGTTGTGTGTATGTGTGTGTGTGTGTGTGTGTGTGTGTGTGTGTGTGTGTGTGTGTGTGTGTGTGTGTGTGTGTGTGTGTGTGTGTGTGTGTGTGTGTGTGTGTGTGTGTGTGTGTGTGTGTGTGTGTGTGTGTGTGTGTGTGTGTGTGTGTGTGTGTGTGTGTGTGTGTGTGTGTGTGTGTGTGTGTGTGTGTGTGTGTGTGTGTGTGTGTGTGTGTGTGTGTGTGTGTGTGTGAAGGAATTTAGTGACAAGAAGTTTGGTCGGTCTTTCAATAGAAATGGAGTGATAACGTGATAAGACTCAATAGAGCTCGAGAGACGTTGTGCCTCAGGTCTATCAGGGACCATATGCTCCGTGTGCGGAACACGAATTGAAGTGCGCCAAGCGCTGTATACAGTGGGCGGTTCCCAACAGGGAGTGCGTAGAGCGCCGTGAAAAGTGGACGGGGCAAAAGTGGGTGTGTGTAGAGCGCGGGGAAAAGTGGACGTGACTCAGAAGGGAGTGCAAAGTGCGCCGCGAAGGGTGGTCGGGACCCAAATGGGAGTGCACAATGCGCCGGTAAAAGTGGGCAGGACCCAACTGGGAGTCCACGGAGCGCCGGGAACTGTGGACGGGACCCAAGTGTCAGTGCACAATGCGCCGGTAAAAGTGGGCGCGACCCAACTGGGAGTCCACAGAGCGCCGGTAAAAGTGGGCGGGACCCAACTGGGAGTCCACAGAGCGCCGGGAACTGTGGACGGGACCCAAGTGTCAGTGCACAATGCGCCGGTAAGAGTGGGCGCGACCCAACTGGGAGTCCACAGAGCGCCGGGAACTGTGGACGGGACCCAAGTGGGAGTGCACAATGCGCCGGTAAAAGTGGGCGGGACCCAACTGGGAGTCCACAGAGCGCCGGGAACTGTGGACGGGACCCAAGTGTCAGTGCTCAGTGCGCCGGTAAAAGTGGGCGGGACCCAACTGGGAGTCCACAGAGCGCCGGGAACTGTGGACGGGACCCAAGTGGGAGTGCACAAAGCGCCGGTAAAAGTGGGCGGGACCCAACTGGGAGTCCACAGAGCGCCGGGAACTGTGGACGGCACCCAAGTGTGAGTGCACAATGCGCCGGTAAAAGTGGGCGCGACCCAACTGAGAGTCCACAGAGCGCCGGGAATTGTGGACGGGACCCAAGTGGGAGTGCGCAGTGCGCCGGTAAAAGTGGGCGGGACCCAACTGGGAGTCCACAGAGCGCCGGGAACTGTGGACGGGACCCAAGTGTGAGTGCACAACGCGCCGGTAAAAGTGGGCGCAACCCAACTGGGAGTCCACAGAGCGCCGGGAATTGTGGACGGGACCCAAGTGGGAGTGCACAACGCGCCGGTAAAAGTGGACGGGACCCAAGTGTGAGTGCACAACGCGCCGGTAAAAGTGGGCGCGACCAAACTGGGAGTCCACAGAGCGCCGGGAATTGTGGACGAGACCCAAGTGGGAGTGCACAATGCGCTGGGAACTGTGGACGGGACTCAAGTGGGAGTGCACAATGCGCCGGTAAAAGTGGGCGGGACCCAATTGGGAGTCCACAGAGCGGCGAGAACTGTGGACGGGACCCAAGTGGGAGTGCACAATGCGCCGGTAAAAGTGGGCGGGACCCAACTGGGAGTCCACATAGCGCCAGGAACTGTGGACGGGACCCAAGTGGGAGTGCACAACGCGCCGGTAAAAGTGGGCGGGACCCAACTGGGAGTCCGCAGAGCGCTGGGGAAAGTAACGTGTGTCCTACAGTGCCGAGCAGGTGCGATGGGCAGAAAGGCCATGAACGGCCTGTCTTCGGGTCTATCCTAGACGGGGGTGGGGCACCCAAGACTTATTGATAGAAATAGAGAAAAACTCTGATAAAAGATGCCTGATAGTGCTATCAATCATTGTTTTTATACAAGCTCTACAGGAACTCTTTGTTTGGTAGCCTTACCACTCGTTGGTTCATTTACTCTGCCAATTCGAGACTTGATGCTTCAGGGAAAGCAGCCTTTATCACGCTCTGTTATCATTAGGCATCAAATTCACCTTTAGCGCCGTCATCAAAGCTTATCCGCGCAAAGGGTGAATTTGCTGAGCGGTTGGATATCAGTTAGCGCAAAGCGTGAAAATACCGCCAGCGCTAACATCTTAATGCACATCAGTTGTTGAGCGGTTGGATATCAATCCGCGCAAAGCGTGAAATTACCTCCGTTGCTGGCATCTCAGGAATTTCTAAACAAGTGAAAACATCTCAGCGAAAACATGATAAAACTATTGATCACGTCTCGATGTGTTTACCATGAGCACAGCCGGTATAAAAGCCGCCTCATCTCACTAGAATCCTCACTCGGCATTCTGATGCCGGCCCTGGAAGGTGACTCCGGGTCATTCTCCGGAGGCCAGCATACTTTTGGCTGCTGGGAGGATACAGTGGGTATCCTCACTGCGGGGGGGGGGGAGTTACGCCGCCGTCCGCAGAGGGTGGCTACTCACCGCAGACCTCGGTGAAGGTTACGCCCATGTTGCAGACAAGGCGAGGCTTCCTGTGCTGTGGACCTTCAAATTCGTGAACTTTTCGAGGTAAACTCACGCATTTTTCGAATTAAATTCACCTCATTTTCGGGGTAAATTGGACCATCTCTCGCTGCCAGTTCGCACCATTTCCACGTATCCTAGCGGCAAATTCACCCATACAGTGAATTTAACGCGGCAAATTAAGACTTCATGCCGACTTGTACATGAGCATCAAGTCTCTTTTGCTGAGGCATCAAGTCTCGAATTGGTAGAGTGGTTTTTCTTGAATCGTGGGTGGCGCCCTCTCCGTCTAGGTGCCCTGTTTTCTTCTTCCTATCTCTGAAGGGAACCTTCGTTAAAATTAAATGAAATTATCTAACTGTTTTGCTTCGCCACGAGAGGTTCATGATTTGGCATAAAAAATAATTCCGAGAAACTCGTTAAAAGAAGTGAAATACTTGCTTGTTTACTAAACAACAAAAATTGAGTGTGACATTGAAAAACCAAATCACGCACTTGTTACTGAGCATTTATGTATTCGTGTGACAGCAGTTCTCTTAGTTAAAACATATACACACTACGTGAAGTTATTTCCACTTTCATTAATTGATTGTCAATCGAAAGCGAACGCGTCAAATAATTTAGTAATGCTTGAAAATCAATATTTCTGAATGATTGAGGTGGGAGACACAACATAATTTTGCAAGGGCCTGAGAATTGTTAACCTAAACTGCAAGCGTTAGGTTGATTTGGGAAGAGAAGCGCGTGATTTGGTTTTTCAATGTCACACTCAATTTTTGTTGTTTAGTAAACTAGTGCACAGCCAAATCAACGATGAATCCTTTCACTGAGTTTTTAGCGCTTCTTTCGAGTTTATTCCCATGCCAAATCAGTAGCATAAGACATTGCACTTCTTTTAACGAGTTTCTCACAAATGTTTCATTTCCAAATCATACTAATCCGTTGCAAAGCAAAACAGTTAGATAATTTCACTTTATTTTTGCAAAGGTTTCCTTTTAAAGGCACATTACACCCTTAGATATGACTTTTCAAATGTTCATGCAGTTGTGTAGTAGATCCCTCTTGCATAACAACTGCCCACCCCTTCTAGCACCACCACAGTTCACGCCCTTTTTCATGGTTTCCGAACCCATTAACGACCAGATGAACGGATGAATCGCAACCGCGTTTTCGATTTTCACTCCCTTGCCGGCTCGCCCAGTTGGGTCAAACACACGATCTGTAACGCTTGGCGTACTCCCAGTTGGGTCCCGCCCTTTTTCCCCGGCGCTTAGCGCTTTTTCAGTCGAGTCCCACACACTTTCCCCGGCGCTTGGCGCACTCCCAGTCGGGTCCCGCGCACGTTTCCCGGCGCTTGGCGCACTTCCAGTCAGGTCCCACACACATTCTGTGGGGTTTGGAACACTTCCAGTGGGCACCGCACACGTTCCCGGCGCTGGGCGCACTCCCAGTCGGGTCCCGCGCATGTTTCCTGGCGCTTGGCGCACTTCCAGTCGGTCCCACACACGTTCTGTGGGGTTTGGCACACTTCCAGTTGGGCACCGCACACGTTACCGGCGCTCGGCTCAATCTCAGTCGGGTTTCGCACACGTTCCCCGGCGCTTGGCGCACTTCCAGTCAGGTCCCACACACGTTCTGTGGGGTTTGGCACACTTCCAGTTGGGCACCGCACACGTTCCCAGCGCTCGGCGAAATCTCAGTCGGGTTTCGCACACGTTCCCCGGCGCTTGGCGCACTTCCAGTCAGGTCCCACACACGTTCTGTGGGGTTTGGAACACTTCCAGTTGGGCACCGCACACGTTCCCGGCGCTCGGCTCAATCTCAGTCGGGTTTCGCACACGTTCCCCGGCGCTTGGCGCACTTCCAGTCAGGTCCCACACACGTTCTGTGGGGTTTGGCACACTTCCAGTTGGGCACCGCACACGTTCCCAGCGCTCGGCGAAATCTCAGTCGGGTTTCGCACAAGTTCCACGGCGCTTGGCGCACTTCCAGTCAGGTCCCACACACGTTCTGTGGGGTTTGGCACACTTCCAGTTGGGCACCGCACACGTTCCCGGCGCTCGGCGAAATCTGAGTCGGGTTCCGCACACGTTCCCCGGCGCTTGGCGCACTTCCAGTCAGGCCCCACACACGTTCTGTGGGGTTTGGCACACTTCCAGTTGGGCACCGCACACGTTCCCCGGCGCTTGGCGCATTCCTAGTTGGGTACTGTAAACTTTCCTCGGCGCTTGGCGCACTCACAGTTGGGCCCATCACACGCGCCTTGGCAATTGGCGCACTTCACATCGGATCCCACACACGTATTGTGGCGTTTGGCACACTTCCAGTTGGGTACCGCGCACGTTCCTTTGCGCATGGCTCACTTTCAGTCGGACCCCGCACAATAAACGGTGTGCATACGGTTCCTGATGGACGTAAAGCAGACCTACTCTAACGCTTGCAATCGATTCACTCTTATCACAATACCCTCCATTTCTCTCAATTGGCCAACCATGTTTCTTATCGTTCAAAAGTTTCACCGGACTCCCACACACACACATATAGTCTACAGCAATGGAAGTAGGACCTGGTGAGGTTGCGGACTCCTCCTATCATACTGTAGTCTGATTGTGTTATCGCTCATTTTTTCGAAACAACTAAGATTGGTCGGTGAGTTTTTTCACCTGTTTTCATTGCTTCCACAGATGTAGTCATATCGGTGAAAACACAGACTCACCGATTTATCACAGCTGTTTCGGGAAAATTGAGTGATACCACTAACAAACTACCGTATGTTAGGACGAGTCCGCAACCACACCAGGTCCTACTTCCATTGCTGTAGGCTATACACACACAGACACACAGACACACATTTTAAAATTCACAAATTTTTTCCATATTTCGAGAACCACAAAGCGGATTTTTCTGAAATTTGGGCAGTGTTAAGAACCTTTACTGCTCTACATTTTGTGAAAATGCCAAGTTCGGAACTATCTTCCAAACCGAGATTCTGTAACGAGGGTTTCGCGCAGAAGCAATCCTTTTCCAAATCAGGTGCGCGCTTCGCGCGCACCACAATCATTTCATCGATCTTTTAGTGTTTCTTCTGTGTTAAATCCCATGACAAATCAAGTGCACCAAGTATTTCACTTCTTTTAACGAGTTTCTCAGAATTATTTTTTATGCCAAGTCATGAACCTCTCGTGGCGAAGCAAAACAGTTAGATAATTTTGACATTCGATACGTTAGCTGACTATTTGGCTAGCAGGAAACTTGGAAAGAGGAGAAGGAAGAGAAAATAGATTGGTGACAAATGGGCGATCGGGACAGAAATCGCCAAGCCGCCACCACGACCGCATTTCCCTTCCCTTCCGTCTTCTCACATTTCCTGGACGGAATCCTAGACGATTATAAATTGCCACCGGCACGAAATTCTCACGGTAAACAAAATTGGTGATACCCATTTGATAAAGGGTAGGGTATGAAAGAAATTGAGAGCGGTGTGTTTTCATTCACACACCATCTTTCTCCGGAGGTGAGCGGCTGAAGCATAACACACTAGGGATTAGGGAAACAGCCTCACCGGTCATAAAAATAACACGATATTGGGGCCTACTCATGGAAAACTCTAGCAAGAAAAACTACTTCACTTCCGTGAGAATTTTGTGCCGGTGGCAAATTATAAACCTGTCAGAATCTTCACACGGGTAATTGAGAAAAAGGAGAAGGAAGAATGAATGGATTGAGAATTTATGAAAGCACCAATCCGGAGTTGACCAAATCGACCAATTCTGAAGGAATGCAGTGAGAATCATAACTAAAGTAATCGAGAAATGGCCACGTCATTAGCTGAATGGACAGACTAGAACTGAATCCCTCACCAACAAATGGGCACACGAAAAAACAGGGATGTTATACAAAAACAGGGAGAACAAGAATCAAAATGGGATCATTAGGCCGAACTGAGAAAATGACACGGAAATTGATGACTTGTGCGACTTAATCGGTTGGCTTTCGCCTGACGCGGTCATTCCGCATCTTCACCGAGGCGTGCCGTCTTAGTAGTCAGCCGTGTCCATTTTTCACGGTCTTCAGCCACAATTTGAACACATTCCATTTAGCTGTCAGTATTCCATTTTCTGCGTAACGAAACATCGCGCCTGAACTGTCTTTCGATGCCGAGTGACTTCGAATCCTCTTTAACCACATCTGCCCAGAATTTTCGCCTACGCCCAGGTGGCCGTTTCCAGACAGGTTTTGGAGGCATTCTCTAAGCGTGTTGTACGAGACGATCCGGCGTTCTTCTTAGTATATGCCCGAGCAGTCGAAGTCGACTTTCTATTGCTGCTTGAGATGGCGTTAGGAGATGCTGGCACCTCCTTCGTGTCAAGCGTTGATGTACTGCGTCGATTTCGTTGTAAAGGTATTTGTTATAGCATACACGCGGCCAGAAATATCCAAGCAAACGCCTAAAAAGCTCCCTCTCCGTGCAGTCCAACCTTTCCATCTGCGTCTTCGGTGCTGCCCACGTCTCCGATCCGTACATCATGATAGGGCGAATAGCGGATAGGTAGACGCGCAACTTGACTTCCTTCGCGATGGTGGTAGACCACAAACACTTGGTTAGAGAATTAAATGCAGACGTAGCTTTCGCACATCGTTGTCGAATATCCGCTGCATAACTACCATCGTTCTTCAGCAAACAGCCCAAATAACAGAAATCGTCCACCAGTTCGATACGTTGTCCGTCCACACAAAATCCCGTAGAAGGCCTCTGAGATACCCACATCTTCTTGCGTTTGTCCGGACAAAGACGAAGTACATAGGCTGCAGCATACTTCGAAACGAGGTTTACAATCCTTTTCAGTTTTGCGTTGTTTTCAGCGAATAACACAATGTCGTCGGCGTACTCCAGGTCGACAAGGGAGCGTCCTGATGGTGTTAGGATCACATCCGCAGGAAACTGTTCTGCAACTCTACGCTTGATTTCATCAACGGCAAAGTTGAATAGAAAGGTCCTGCTACAGCTCCTTGCCTTACTCCTGTTCTCACCTCGAAAGCTGACGTAAGCCCAACAGGCGTGTGAACTGCTGCAGTTGTTCCTTTGTTCATGTCCTCGATTAGTCGAACATACTTTTCCGGGATTCCATCGGCTCGCAGAGCGTTGAGCAATCGATCACGATGAGGAGAGTCGAATGCGGCTTCAAAGTCCAAAAAAGCAAGCTGTAATGGCTTCGAATACCGCTGCCACGATTCAATTACTCTTCTTACGACGAACACTTGGTCGATGGTCGATCTTCCAGGTCGAAAACCGGCTTGCTCATCTCTAGCCCTTCCTTCACAATGTTTGATAAGGCACTCAAGAATGATACGTTCTGAAGCCTTGTACATTATACGAAGTAGAGAGATTCCTCTGTAGTTCTTAGGATCCGTGACGAATAGCTTATTGCGAAGAGGTACGATGATCGCATGTCTCCACGAATCGGGTATCCTTCCGCTCATCCATATGGCATGGTTGGTGTTGGTCATTTCACGAATCCCAGACGGAGGAAGAGCTTTCAGCATTTCAGCAGTGATGTTGTCATCTTCACCTGTCTTTCCGTTCTTCATTTTCCGGACACAATCCAAAACTTCAGACTCAGTCGGAGGTTCCTCACTAACATCGTAATGTGCTCTCTGAACATGCGGGAGCTCTGGTGCTGACGGCGCTGGACGATTCAGTAGTGAACTGAAGTGATCCTTCCTTCCATACTGCATCCCCAACTGCAACTCCATTGGTAGTGTTCAAGACACGAGAACATCTCTTCATCTTCCCGCTATACTGTCGCAGCAACATGTAGGCTTTCCTCGGATTCTTCTCCTCCCAAGCCTTCTCGAAATCCTTAGCTCTACACGTCCACTCTCGCTCGCGGTCACTTTGAAGCTGCCAACGCAACTTCCTCCTCAGACGCTTCTCCTGCACGAAGTTTCGTGCAGTTTGGATAGCACATACCCTGTTGTAGGTAGACGTCGTTTCCTCTGAGACGTGAGCGAACTTCTTCTTAGGCTGTACAACCGTGAGTGCCTCTTTCGAAGCGTCCTGGATGAACTTGACAAAAGAATCCGCGTCGCAAAGTTTCTTCTTCGTCCGTACTCCGATGTGAATAGAAACGCGTTGTCGAAAATTCCTTTTGAATTCTTCATCTCTGAGACTTGTCATTTCAATCCTCTGGAGAGGCTGAGTCCCTCGCTTCCTCTTATGATTCCTCGCAGTGAAGTTCAACAGAACAGGACGGTGATCCGAATCGAATGCGACATCCCACACAGCTCTAGATCTTCGAATGTCCGATACTGGAATATTCCTCGTCAGAACATAGTCGAGCTGCAGTTTCAAAGTTGTCATCTTCCGCTTCCGCTACTCTTCTGGAGATAGCTGGGTTGGTCCCTGCCACGTAAGCTGATGGCGGCGATGATTCCTCTTGAATGTCAATGCAATAATCAGACCACTGCGTTCACAAAAATCGACAAGGCGGTAGCCATTGTCCGATGTTTGCTCCACTGGGTAGAACCATTTACCGAGTACTTTGGATTCCTGATCAAGTCCCATCTTCGCATTTGCGTCAATACCCACGACAACAGCGTGTTGACAAGGTATCCTGGCCAGCAACGTATTGAGTTGCTCATAAAACGCATCCTTCGAATTGTCCTCGGCGGTTTCAGTGGGCGCATGAGCACTCACTATACACAGATTGAATCCTCTGTGATCCCGCAGTAGTACGAATGCATTCCGGCACGACGTTGAGCCGAACTCCTTGACCATACCATTGAAATCCTTCCTTACAGCTACTGCACAGTCTCCCACTCTCCTATCGTCAGCGTTACCGCAGTAGATGGTGTACCCTTCGACGCTGATGACGGGTCTATCCTTGAGGCGGGTTTCCTGCAAAGCAGCAAACGGTGCATGGAAATAGCTCAGAAGTCTGGATAGCGCAGTTTTTTGGATATCACTCGACAGCGATCGACAGTTCAAGGTGGCGAAATTGTGGCTTGTGGAGAAGACTCCATGAACTCGTTAGGTACGGATCCTAAGGTGTTATGGACCAGAGGCCTTGGTGTGCCGGACGGCGACACCTTTATGCAATGTATAAAATACTTTCGCGATATAGTTGTGCACGCTATTTCGCTCGAACGTTCCCTGTGTACACTCAAACGTCTGCTGGGTTCAGTAGAAGACACACCCCCTTGGGAATCGCTACTACATATAAGGTCAGCATGAAGGCGCACGTCGTGAACTTGCGTTGTGAAGAAGCCGGAAAGGGCTCATGTAAACAAATCTACAACCAAATCAAGACGTTCCTGTAGTGAACTGGAAAAGCGTGCCAAAAAAGGCCGTAAGAGCGAAATGAGGCTTTCGCGTCTCAACTGGACGCTTAAGCTTTGCCTGCAGCACAGCCGTTCATGCATATTGCAAAATTGGACTATAGAACCGGATTCGTCATTCCATTTTATCGCCGGTAGGCTGCATAAGGGTAGACTTCTTCCTAAACACATGCCTTCTGTTGATAATGACGGGCACAAGAAGGATACCCTTATCGGTAAAACTGAGTTTCTCAATCCGAAAATCAACTTTTAGCATGTGTTTGATTTCGACAGATGAAGCGAATAACCGATTCGAGGACATACAGAATCCCGGGGCCCAAGCACAACTAATTCAATAAGGCGGGTAGTTCGGTTCACCTAGCCCTTAGAAAAGCGAAATAGTGTAAGCTATTAGGGTGAGTCATAAGTTCTTGAAATTTTGCAAAAATTCATATTAATTCGCGCGCGAATAGATCAAATGCCACTCGTGCTCGGTTGTTTGCTAGGTAGATCAAACCTCGTTAATCAATACCTGGCAGCCCTCCAAACGCCATTCGTGGCTCAGTAAAATGTCGGAAAAAGAGCACGCTCGCGTACTGATTCTTCACTACTTCGAAAGAGGTTTCACAGCTGCTCAAACTGTTAGGGAACTAAGGGCCAACGGAGGAATGTATGGAATTGCTGCCAGTACTGTGTACAACTGGTATCAAAAGTTTCGCTCCGGCAGCTGCTCTCTGAAGGACAAGTCGAGATGTGGAAGGCCACGAATTCACGACCCCACGTTGGCGGCGAATGAGCTGGAGAAAAACCCGCACCTTCACAGCAGAGGTCTCGCCCAGCTCACAGGGAGTTCGCAATCGACTGCAGTTCGCCAGCTACACAATATGGGACTAAGACCGAAAAAGCCGTCCGTGATTCCTCACACTTTATCCGACACCGACAGGAATCGCAGGATGGCCATTTGTCAAAAACTACTGAAACGGCACCACAAAGGAAGTTTTTTCGGTCGCATCATTACATGTGATGAGAAGTGGTGCTACTATAACAATCCTGACCTGTCTGTGTTAGGTCCTTGAGTCGCCAGATCCTGTGCAACGTCGGGATATCCACGGAAAAAAGAGTCTACTGACCGTTTTTTGGTCCACTGATGGAGTTGTGTTCTGGAGATTACTTCCGCCAGGAAAGACTATAGATGCTGACTTCGTCTGCCAAGAACTAGAGGAAATGGTCACCAACGCGGTGAAAAATGGACAAAAACGTGACCAGATCCTACTGCTCTGAGACAACTGCCGCCCACACATAGCAAAAAAAACTCAAGAAAAATTCAAGGAGCTGCAGTTTGAAACTCTCCCTCATCCAGCCTACAGTCCAGATATTGCTGCATCGGACTACCATTTATTCAGAACCCTCGAACACTGGTTGAGGGGGAAGCAGCTTAAGACCGAAGAGCACTTGAGGACCGAGTTGGACGCTTTTTTTGCATCGAAGCAGAGCTCAGTCTACGATTACGGTATTCGAAGTCTCGCTCGTCGTTGGCAGAAAGTTGTTCGTTGTAATGGCTCTTACTTTGAATAAATTTGTTACCTTGTGTTTAAGAAAAAAATAAAAATAAAAAATTCCAAGACCTTATGACTCACCCTAATACATTTGGTTAAATACAGCAGACACGCTCGAAAAAGTTGTTGAGATAACAACGTTACTAGGGTCGCGTGGCCCCCAGTAGAACGCTCACGCCGTTGGAAGAGTCAAAGCCGAAATGAGCAATATCAAGTCGAAAAATTTCGACAACCCCGCCCATGAACTCCGATGACCCCGCCCCCAATAGAAGCTCGTCCAGATTGATCGTTCGGATACGGTCGCTGTGGCTGGTTTTAGATGCTTCCTACGAGGTGAGCGTTCCAGTGCAGGCTGCACGAGTCTATCGGCTTCGTTATATCAACCTTCGCTATCCTCGCTATAATGTAAAAACGACACCATTTTTGAGAAAGTCTTCTGTATACTTGTGCCCTGGACGAAAAGACCGAATATCGAATAGATTCGAATGAACCCCTTTTTTACGGATTCGAATTCCCCGTTTTTTTTTAAGTACGATTTTTGAATACATTCGAATGACCCCTTTTTTGATGTCCAAATCCCGAATATATTCGAACGACTGTTTTTTTAGGTCCGATTTTTGGATAGTGTTCGAATTGTGCGATTTTAGAAATTATGATAATGAACACGTATTCGAATGGTATTTATTCGAATATACCGATTCGAATTTGTTCGAATGGCACAACTATAGTCAGCTGCCTTCAAAAACTTATAGAATCGAACGAATGTTGAAGAAAAATTTTGGGAATTCAGATCTCGGACGAGCGAAAACTTGAAAATATTCATTCGAAAAAAATTCGAACGAACGGATCTGAAAATTTTTAGATCGACGAGATTCCGAATGAACGAAATTTCGAAAAAAATTCGTTCCACAAACTCTCGAGCGAAGGTGAGCGAAAAAATAAAAAAGCTTTCGACAGTTTTCTGAAAATGTCGTTGGGGTGTAACTATAAAAATTATACGTAAACTTGGTGCTACGCCATGTGTATAGTATGTTTGTATTTGAGGTCTGCTCCACGTGTGAACGTAAACGACGAGAAAGGCGCATGTGACTGTTTGTGTCATTTGCTGTAAGAAACAGTCCCCAACGTTTTCTCATTCGCTCATTCAAGGACTTATGCCACAGTGTTGATTACTGAATATGTTTCAATCCCGGATGAGCTGTCTCCTTTTTTGGTGAGGCTAGCGTTTGTCGATTTCTTTCCATGTTCTATAAATGGCCACTTCTCGTTTTGACTTTAGCACCGAATTGGCCCCGATCCTGTGCCTTTGGGGCCATTTTTCAGTTATTGAAAGATTATTCGGTGGTAAAACAGCGGCCAGTTCTCGGCATCCCACTACATTGTCCGAAAAAAATGGCCATTTTTATAGGCGAGAGAGTATAGCTGCCAGTCCATCCCTGAACCATTTCCCTAAGAACAAGTAGTCTACTTCTGGGCAGGGACTTTGAAAGAGAATGGTCCTGTTTTAGGTCCATCGCGGACAACGTTCAGAAGCGAACTAGGAAAAACTTGAATTTCTCATTCCAACTGAACTTTTTCAGAACGATTTTTGCACCTGCTCAGCGAGATTTGGGATGGTTTGAACCGGAGAGGATTTCAAAATCAACTATGTGAGTGGTTTCACGAATCCAACGGCTTGCGCTAGAAACCGAATTGAGCATTCTACCGTCGGAAGTGGGCACTGTTAAACAATGTAAACACTACACGAATCAGACTGAGCCTATGTCGAACCCATACTGTCGTTCTCTGGGCCGAATTCCGGTCCGCATTTGCGTATTGCACCATGCGAAACGTGTTAATCGTGCTGGGACCACTTGATCCCGGCACGATTCGCCCTTCCCCAGAAGGATTATTACGTGTCGCATGATGCAAAAGAATCAGCAGTCCGCAATTGCGAACCGGAATTTGGCCCAGAGAACGACAGTATAGACAGCTTTCAATTATTACTGAATACTAGTCAAGTCGTATGGGCTGCGTAAATATGTATTTCCGAAGCAAACTAGGCATTCAAACGTGAAGTCTAAACGAAGATCTTGTAATCCGGACTAGCCGTTTATATAATGGATTAAATTGGTTCTGATCTCAAATAGTCGGCTACTAAAGGAAAAGAAAACTGAAATGCGTACCACTCAACTCAGATTAAGATATTTGAGCAGAGAAATGGGTGACAACGCAATAGGTGACCCCCGAGACGACTCATCGAGGGGCTGATGAAAAACTCTCCACTTTTGAATACCGAAGGACCCCCTCACAATAAGGTGTGTTATTTAGCCACAAAGACCGACTGTAATCCTCTAAAAATCAGCATGTGAACTCCGTATTCGTGATTAGAAGTCCAGAGAGCCTTCTGAAAAGATTTGCTCTTTTTCCACCCTCGGAGACCGAAGAGTCGAAGAAAAAGTTTACCCAAACTAAAATCTCACCTGGCTTCCTCCCAAACGTCCAGCACCCCATGAGCCTCCAAAACGGTTTGAGCCACAATGAAGCTTTTTTCGAATCAAATATGCATAATGAGAAGAGTAAGAAAAAAGTTCGCATCCACGCCACAGCTTGGACTACTATTTTTCATAGCTTAAAGGCATCGTACGCGCTGAAAACCGCCTACCGTTTTTTGGGCTTGAATCAATGGTTGGGCCCGCCTGAGAACGTGGGTAGAGTTTGTCGGGTCACCGATATCTGGCTTCCTCCCAGGCTTCTGGTTTCATTGGGAAGATATGGGAGATCGAATGCCTCGAATTCCGCCAAAAGAGGCCGGTCTTTCGACGGCCGTGTGGCATCAAATGAGAAAAGAATGTGGCTTATCATCAGATGATAGGCTTAAATGAGTGGAAGTTGCTGTATCAATTGTTCATAAACGACTTTCTTTTCTCATTTGAAGCCAGACGGCTGCCGAAAGGCCGGCCTCTTTTGGCGGAATTCGAGGCATTCGATCTCCCATATCTTCCCAATGAAACCAGAAGCCTGGGAGGAAGCCAGATATCGGTGACCCGACAAACTCTACCCACGTTCTCAGGCGGGCCCAACCATTGATTCAAACTCAAAAAACGGTAGACGGTTTTCAGCGCGTACGATTCCTTTGAGAAACATCAACTTGAGAAGAGTAGACTGACATAAAAGTCGAAAATAAATATGATATTCAGTGGTGCACAGACGAATGGACTTGCGTTCAAGTGCACAAGAGTTCCATAGACTGTAAATTGAAGTTTTTCCCCATTAAAGCCGAGTTTAGAAATACGCGCGTCAGTTAACTCATGTTGCCCAACGCGCAACCAAAAAACACTGCACGTTGGAAGCACAACTGGAAATCACCGTATGTTTGAAGTTGAACTGCTCTGTTCTTCAGTTGCAGTGGCCTGAACGAGCGACCACGGTGGCGCTACGGGGCCTGTTATCGTGTGAGACAATGGTTACTGAGCGATATGCCGAAATTCTTGCAGTCTTCACCAGTTTGTAATATCTATAGGTCGTCATTTCCATTAGCTAGTGAATAAAGGGTCTGATTGATAGCGTTATAGGCCTACGAGTATAAGAATGATGGCTCGAGAATCGCGATGTCAGTGAGGCTTCCAATGTCCGTTTTTACACTGACCGGCAACAATGAACATTACAAAATATAATTCTCACAGCAGTCGAGCTTTTGTCATGTTCCAGTTTTTTCGTCATAGTGTGCGCCGAAAGTGCATGAAAATGCCGAAATTAAAGGTTGCTGATCAATACTGAGAAGGTGTTTTCAAAAATTACTGGTTTCGGATCCGGCATTACGTAGAGCCTGAAGTTAAATAACGTTAGGAGCCCTGATGAAGCGGATATGTTCGGCACTTATTTCATTTTGAGAGCGCTTAGCTGTACCTAATTATGTATATGAGCATTGCCTGTTTTGCAACGAAAACTCTTTCACTTTTCGACACATACTTTTTCGAAGGGTCTACACTGAGAAGAAAAAGTTACACTTTCTTAAAAGTGTTCAATTTAATGTGAAATCGGTTTGCGTACGTGTGTACTACGCACATGGATATCGCAAAACGCTCACGTACTACTGGTCAGGTAAACCCGTTATAATTGGATGGATAATGATATAATAACCCGTTCAAATTGAAAACGATGCTGGAAAATGGTGGTGTGCAGAAATAGAATGGCAAAGGCTATTCGTAATGGAGGGAAATGAAGAATGGACTGATTGGGAGTGTGACAAGTATCTAGGTTAACAATCGTACCCAGTGAATGAATATATCCTCCACGGACAGCCAAATCAGCGCCGCTGGAAAGGGTTTATCCGCGGAAAAGTGGCTGATCGATTCGATGGGACACTCTCTCCTCCGTCGCCGTTTTCAAGGGCAAAGATTCAGTTGAGCGCCACATTCCAGGGGTGTGTTCCAAGAACAATTCTACTCGCAGAAGCAGTACTACCGGGAGCGATGATACTCCCAAGCAACGTGAGCCTGCACAAAGTGGCGACATTTTGTGGGCATTGGCCTAATCAAGCCGATAAAGTCTCCCGCGCCATGGCATGACAAACTTGGGGCCGGGAGCGTAAGGCGGTCAAGATTAAAAAGACAGCAATCGAATTTCAATTCGATTAAACTCCACCATCGCTCGACATTACAGTGTCGTGTCCACTATACTTGGGCATCGAATAATTTCGAGTCACCCGAAAGATCTATTTTTCTTTGCAGAGTCGGAATGATTTGAGCTAATTTTGGTTTTCAGGCGTCAAGTTAGAGGTAGCCTTCTTATACCTCATGGCAAAGAAGAATTCTGTGCATTAACAAAATCACAAATACCATTTTTTCAGAAAATAAGTCGACTAATAGTCGATGTCGACTATTTTTTTCGAATAATTGATAACTCTGATTAAATGAATGCAATTGATTCTACTCTAACCTAACTTATGAGAAGTTTCCCCCCCCCCCCTACTTAGTGTCTGAAAACCAGAGAAAGCTCGATTCGTTGTAACATTGAGGAGGAAAATTCATTTATCGGATGATGCGAAATTATTCGATGCCCAAGTATAGTGTCCACGACACCTGCGCCAGGGATGAAAACGAAACCACGGCGGTGTGGAAGCAACTTGTTATTATAATTCGTAGCCATGGCAAGCAACTTTGTTCATGGAGAAACCTCTGCCTTCCCCCCCCCCCACAGCGCGCTGGGAACATTCTTGTAACGCACACCAAGAAAGGAAATGTTGTTCTTATGGAGCTCTCCGACTTATTGTTACGACAGTTCCCAAAAAGACAAGAAAAACTTCCTAATTCAAGAGGATAATCGTATGTTGTGAAGTCAGAAAAATCAAGAGCACTTTTAATAGAACCATTTTCGGACGAAAAGTCCGAATATGCCCACCGCAGCTGCCTAGACCCACTCTGAAAGAAGTGTTAGCGTTTTTAGAGCTTCGCGGCAAGGTAACGATAACAACCCCCATAGAATTTTTAGAGTGTTTTTAAACTTTTCCCCGGATTTTGCTAAAAACATATATGCAGGGATCATCTGGGGTGCTGAACACGAATCTGGGGTTTGCTTGTCGACGCTTTAGGGTTTACTGTAGGTTGCGGTAGGTAACATGCCATTTAGGAGGCAAAACCTACCTTAATAATTCGAGAATCGACAAATGGTCATCGAATTCGTATTCAGCACCCCAAATAACCAACACATAGAATTTTCGAGACAAATCCGAGACTTTAACCAAACTACCGTTACCCACCGTCATCTACCGCTAGCTATCAAAAATCAATACACTGACATCAGATTCGTGTTGAGTACTCCAAATAACCCCCAAAAGAACGATTCGCGCCACATCTGTTGCCACATTCCATTTCCAAGTCGCCAGGGAAATTTTAATTCTAATCTGGAATATTTTTCTAAAACGCTTCGAGAGCCCTCTAATTGGTATAAATAAACGCCCAACCAAAAATCCATAAGTCCAGAACGCTGTCAGTCTGGGCAAAGTTTGGAAAATGTTGCCTAAAGGCACAGTCCAACCTCAAAGGCAATTTTTGATATTTTGGTCCGGTTGCCGTCTATAGTAACCCTGCCGAGCGCGAAATCTCAATTCGCTAAAGTAAGCGAGAAAAAGCTAGGAAAAAGTCGACCCCTGGACCCTTGAAAGAAAAAATGGGCAACGCCCACTGGCAGGTTTTCGACCTCGATAGGGGAGAGACGCGCGAATGATTTTATTCAAAATCTACGTTCTTCTTTTTGTTTTCGGTCTGGCTTTATATTGTGACCTGCCTCAGGGTGATGGCTGCGAATAAGGAGAAATTACAGGCTCGAAACAACTCGTCCGCAAACTTCTACCAGTTCAAATTCAGAATTTTTGAAGAGCCGTATCTCAGGTCGTAATGAATTTTGAGCGATTCTGGAGACTCCATTGTGATCAGCGTAGAATTTTCTCCAAGATAGGCGGAAAAACGAAAATTCGATTCTGAGCTTGTACTGTGGCTCTAACCTAAAATTTGCCTAGAGAGGTAGATGTGGGCTGGGCGCTGAACACGAACATGAGGTCCGTTTCCAGATTTTTGTAGAAATAATGCCCCTTCTGGAGGGTACAATAGGTACGAAAATCAGAGAAAAAACCTATAACTTCTTTCAGAGTGGGTCTAGGCAGCTGCGATGGGCATATTCGGACCTTACGTCCGAAATTGCTTCTAGAATTGTACATTTCATTAGGAATGGTTACTACGACTTATAGTGGTTCCCTTGTTAGCGAGGTTGAGGTAAAAAAAAGTGGTGGACCTAGAGTTCGCTGCGCTCGACAGCGACAGTGCATATAGGCAATATCGACATTCGGTCGATATCTATGGGGCCGAATAGAGTCTCGCCGCTGAAATGAGCGGCGGAGGGAGGAGCCAGGATTTCTAGCCGCCGCAACTCTAAGGCCTAGTGCATACATCCCGCGACGGGCGAAGTGTGATCGTGTTTGGGATAGATATCGACAAAAACTCGATAGGGCTCAAATGCACCGTCGCTGACGCGCGTCGCGGCTGGTATGAACTAGGCCTAATCGGGCTGTGGCAATGTGGAGCGGAGACGCGCTGTTGCGGTCATGAAATATCGAACCAACTGATTGTACTAATTGAAAAGGTAAATTTGGAGTTTCAGTCAACGTCAAGGGTTGAATTCTGCATAGTTTTATCAAAAAAGAAAGGGTTACCTCAATTTTCAACGAGGAACAATGGATTAGCACAGCTAGTCTGAAACGTGAAAATTCTCTCATGAAAATTTACTGCATCCCGTGATGGAGCTGCACCCCACCCATTTCTGGTATTCGCTGTAAGAATTTAATCATTATGACATTTAACCCTGCGTATTAGCTATTATTTAACTTCAACACCCCCATCCAAAAATTTTTGTCCAAATAACAAAGAACAGTACAAAGATGCCTAACAAGCTTTCTGATACGAAGAACTGTGATTATTGGACACTTGAACCGATTTTAAAATCGTAAAATCTTGCCGAAAATTGAGTTTCTCAAACTCAGAAACTTATGATCAAAAGTAACTTTATTGTAGGTAAACAGTAAAAATATATACATTCGCAATATATTCCACAATTTCAAAACTTCCGAAAGCCGTACACTCGAGAGTTTTGAGTTTTGAAAAAGTCTGCGCTTAGAAAGTGATCGCACACTTATCTTTTCCGATATTCACCATTAGCCGTGTTTTTACCCTATAGAAAAGACACAAACTCAATCATAGAAATCAGAAAAGCTTGAACATTTTAGAAAACAATTCTTCTGAGAATCGGATCGAAAACAACCATTTCGAAGGAATGTCAGAGGTATGATGGTCCTACATGTCAAGCAGTTTAGTGCACTTCAGATTTGAAAAGAGCTCTGTAAACATATACGTATTCTCAATGTTTCATTACGGAAAGCGGGTTCAACCGTTTGCTCTCGCCGCGCAATCTCGCCGCCCCGCTCAGGGCTACAAAGCGGCGCCGCTTTGCCACGCAGCGGCGGCCGCTGCCAGATTCGGCCCTGGCCAACTCTAAGGGGTCGTTTATACTCCCACCGCAGAGCGGCGCGGCACAGTGCAATCCTATGGTACTGATCAAGCGGCGCCGAACGATCGATATTGTAGGAATGCACTTCATCGCGCCGCTCGGCGGCGGAAGTATAAACGACCCCTAATCGATCCACCGCGCCGCCACGCAGCGCCGCGTGATCGATACGGGTGCACTACATGCTGCTGCGCCTTTGCGCGGCGAGATTCTATTCAGCACTATGTCGCGTTGTCCGTCGCGCGAAGTATGTACTAGGCCTACGTCAGCCCACCGCGACACGTTGCTGCGATAGGCGCGCGATAAATGTTCCTATGCCCACTGATGCCGTTGCTCCGATGCTGGTCCCGCCGCGATTTGTACTAGATTGCACGCCTGGCGCTCATGAAAGCGACAAAGTATACCATACCCCTAACAGCGGTATATCTTTTCAACGCATGCCGTTGTTCGGCCCATCTTATCGGCACCAGCTCCAGCCGGTACGAGATGTCGAATCTCAGCATGCGTTGGAAACATAATACGCTGTTAGCAGCAGCTGCTGCTCACGATGAGGGGTTGAGGCCGATGCCTGTGAGAGCGCAATATGAGGAATTTATCCGTAAATTCGTGCATTTCATGAAGTATGAGTGTGAAAACTTTTGTTCTTGAATATTGTTGAAAGACCTGAAAAATTCCGATTTCCGAAGTTCTCATGTTAATTTCCAGCCATCCTTGTTTGACATCCCTGTCAGAATTATTGAAACATTAGCCTATGATCCATAGCCAAAATGTGGAGGGGGTTGCCCTGAACTCCCTCAATGTCGGATACCGCACCCGGGTTCCCTGTAGTCTGCGAGTGTCAGGAGTCGCTTGACTTTCTACACAACTGAATGGATTGATCGTGCGAAGCGCCATGAATTCTTCAAAAACCAAAGGCGATAAAATGCATTTAAAGCTATCGCCACTGGATGGGGGAAAGCCGCGACGCTGCTTGGCGGGAAAAGTTGCGCGAGGGAAAACGAAGAGAGGATGGCTAAGTAATCGAACGATTTCGTGCCCGATTGCTGAGCGCGGCTTTCTACTTGATAGGCAGTGACAATATTTAGTTTTTTTTTTCGGTATAACACATTGTCTGAAGCACTGCTTTGCATGGAGCATCCAGGAACTAACAAAAATTCGAACAGTTCTGAACTCAAATAACTTTCAAAACACTTTAGGAAATTCGATGATATTATACTCTGAAACTCGCTTGGGAGTTGCAAGGTCACCTGCGGCCACTTTTCTGACCGCTCTAAAATCTCACCATATTCGAGCCGCTCAAAGCGAGCAGGGACGTCAGGAAAAATCAGGGATCCATTGGGGAGAAAGAAAGGCAAATTTCGCCTCAGTTCGAGTCATTTTTTTCCAACGGCACACTCGATGAACGCCTGCTGTTCGGGCGTTTTCGAACCCTCAGCTCGGCAAAAATGGACCAACAAACAATCGTCTTCCAAAGATTTCGTGAACGGCCATCCAAGGATTGATCAGCAGGTAAGCATTGTTGTTTTGTTTTTGTGTTCTTGTTGATGCTTTTATGCTTCTTGTTTGTTTCGCTTTTTTTTGTTATTTCTTGCTTTTTTTTGCTTTGTTTTTGTTTCGTTTCGTTCACCTACTTGTCTCCTCAATTTACAGTTTCTACCTTTTCTTGTTTAGGGGAGAGGTTCGCCAGTGGGACATATTCAATGGGCCTCTTACCGTGCGAAAGGTGCTTATTGGATGCTTCACAATTTGTTCCATCTCTTTCGCCCATAACTATATCCTTTCTTTCAGGAGAGCAGGATCATCCGTGTTGGTTCTAAAGGTGACGAAGGTAATCTCGAGTGAGCGCGAGTCAATGATGGATGGATTCTGGTATGGATCTCCTGTTGTTCAGATAATCTTCGTTTTTTGTTTTCGTTCACTCTAGAATTTTGTTTTCTGTTTCTGTCCAAAAACTTACGGCTTTAGTTTCCTACCTCAAGCATTTTCGAAGGGTGTTTCACAATTGAAAATATGTTGAGTGTTTTCACAAACAAAAAGGTGCATTCCAAGAATGCAATACCTATGCATTCTAGTTGTATCTTTGTATCTTTACTGAGACTATGACAAGGAGTGAATAAAGGCTTGGTCCTAAATTAATCACCTGCTCAACGCACGAATTTGCGAAGACGTAGATTTCAAAACCTAGGTATATTCCACTCAAAACAAAGCTTTGGCTACCAAGTGTTACGAGAATAACGAAGAAACGGCGAGCGCAGAAATCGTCATATTTCAGAGATATTATTCTGGCCTGGATAGTTGTCCGGTTGTATGAACATGTTCACCGTGGTTGTCACCGGACTAATCAAAAATGGAAGATTATTTGAGACAAAACAGCTTTAGTTAGGGCCCGAAGGAAGGAACGCAGCAACACAGATTGGATTGCAAAGGCGGGTCGACAGATCATTGTCACAACGAATACTTCCTGTGATACTTAAGAGGAGGGGATACTCGAAGGATTTCGTGCCCTTCTGGTGCGTTTTCTATGTCTGATCTAGGTGTTAAGTTCTGTCCGTGGGCCAAACAATCACCTATTTAGCGATTAATTTCAAAATCGAATTATCGTGAACACTGCCTTTAAGTGAGAATCCACTTGATGCCATAGAAAGTGTTGAGAACTTCAGCCTGTTCTTCTTCTGGGAAGGTGTGCAGGGACGCCAGTGAGCTTTTTCGCAGATCATAAATCTGAACAACCTACACGCCTTTCCATATGTGCTGCGCAGCGATGAACTTAGTATTTCTGCATCTCCGAGCTCTGTTTTTGCACAAATATTGGGATCACAATATCATTTTCTTCTGTTATCGGACCGGCCATTGCATTTGTCCATCCTACAGTCGGCACGGATCGCAGTGATACTGGCACGATAGCCCTGATATATCTCTAGCATACGCACCGCTTTTGCGCCACGTTAAAGGCACTGTTCGCGATAAACTTCATCCTCGAATCATGACAAACGCTTCTGTGGCTCTCAGCAGAACAGCGTCGATGTAAACGGGAAGAAAAACTTTTCTTAGAGGCGCCGCAAAATGGCTTCAGAGCAAAGTGGGCAAACCTCGCCGCTGTGAGCGCACAAGTCCGCGCCGCCCTCGACGTGAACAACAGGCACTCGAAATCGTGAGTTGAGCGATGGTTTCTGATCGAAAGCCCCGTTCTTCATTCTCAACGTCCCTCTTTACTCAGGTCGGCTCGCACACATCGGCTGCAAAAACGGGAGTTACAACTCTGGACCACTCGTCCACCATGCAGCTCAATTTTTTTAAACCATAACTCCATTAGAAGGTCTCATTGCAGAAGCATCATTGGAATCAGAATGGGACCAGTCAAGATAGGCAAAGAAACAGAAAATCGATTTTCATCGCGAACAGTGCCTTTAAATAAGGAATGCAAAGTAGGTGCCAAACTAGTCGGGGGCACTTTCTGAAATGATTCATCCATGAAAATGAATTTTTCTGGTATCATGTGCCTGATAGCGCGTAATCAGCCATTGTTTCTGGAAATACTTCGGTTTCTGGAAGCGATATCATTCGCTCTGCAACTGAATCCGCAGAAGTTCCCCACTAGTATTGACCACCAATTCAAAATGACGCTTCAGTCCTGCCAGATGCACTTTTTGCCTGCTGCATCAACATTTGGACAGCTACGAGCATATTTACAGTCAGCATGGGGAGCTTTTTTGTTTTGAGCATACACATATAGACATCCGATTAGTTATCTGTCAATTCACCATTTCTCCTTTCTCCCACAAACAAGGTGTATTGAAATAAAGCAATCGATTGATAATCATCTCAGACGATTGTGAGCTGTCAAGGAGCACAACTAGCTTTCGCTTTTACTGGAATAGCGAGAGCAGCACAAGGGGACGAGCTGCTGCTCGAGGAGCACGTGCTGCCCTTGGTCTCCATTCGTCGCCTCAGCTGCTGCTCTTTTTGTGGCTATCGTAGTGTGGTAACATTGCTCAAAGTGGTCCATTTGGACAGCTACGAGCATATTTACAGTCAGCATGGGGAGCTTTTTTTGTTTTGAGCATGCACATATAGACATCTGACATCTGATTATATGTCAATTCACCATTTCTCTTTTCTCCCACAAACAAGGTGTATGGAATTAAAGCAATCGATTGATTATCATCTCAGACGATCGTGAGCTGTCAAAGAGCACAACTAGCTTTCTTTTTACTGGAATAGCGAGAGCAGCACAAGGGGACGAGCTGCTGCTCGAGGAGCACGTGTTGCCCTCGGTCTCCATTCGTCGCCTCAGCTGCTGCTCTGTGTTGTGGCCAGCACAGTGTGGTAACATTGCTCAAAGTGGTCCCTTAAGTAACTACGACCATACTCATAATCAACATGGAGAGTTCTTTCTTTTGAAAAAAAATGAACATGTCCACTCGCTGGGAAGTTGTACAGAGTTAACACAACCAATCAATCTCCAGCCATATCAAACGGAATATCTTGAAGGCAGTGCCCACGATCAAAACAGTTCGGATTTCCAGCGTAAACTGGAAGAACCAGGGCTCACTGCATCAATAATGCTGAAAAAACGGCTAAAAACTATCACAAAATAGCTCTATACGGCCCTAAACTTGAATGTCCGCTCACGCCACGCCCACTTCCTCAACGGCTACCGATACAAGTGTCTGACTGAAAATCCGGCTATAAGAAGGCAACCGACTATGAAATGGGATAAGTTTTGTTGAGCGGAGTGGATTGTAACTTCCTGGGGGTATGTTGTTACCAGGCTACGGCGCGAGGTATGATACAACCCAACATTGGTCCGACCCCCCACCCAAGTCAAGCGATTTGCTCAGCACCCCCCCCCTGGGAAAAATGATGGCGTCGGCCGGGGGAGGGGGGGGGGAAGAGGTCCTCATTTCGTAATTTTTTATTTTATAAAGAACGAATTTCTAATTCAAGACTACATCAAGACCTAATAATGCAATATATAAATGTTTTCCACGAAAGCAGACAAAAACAACCCTCCTACGACAATGGCACCGAATGTTTGTTCAATGGCTGAACGTTCACTAGTGCCCTGAGGGCACATAGGTGCGGTTTCGGGAATGAAACCACATTAAGTAATTGGCGGTTCAGATGTTAAAACGCACCCCAAATTTCATGGATACAGCTTCAATCCGAACAGCGCTACATAGGATGGGCGGAGCCTGTTTTCAGGCCCTCAGGGCACATAGGTGCGGTTTCGGGAATGAAACCACATTAAGTAATTGGCGGTTCAGATGTTAAAACGCACCCCAAATTTCATGGATACAGCTTCAATCCGAACAGCGCTACATAGGGTGGGCGGAGCCTGTTTTCAGGCCATGAGGGCACATAGGTGCGGTTTCGGCCTGTTTTCATGCCCTGAGAGCACTTAAGTGCGGTTTCGGGAATGTAAACCACATCTAGTAATTGACTATCCGGATGTGAAAACGCACCCAGAGATTCATGGACGCAGCTTTAAGCCTAACAGGGCTACATGGGGGTCCATGGAAAAATCGATAGCTGTGAAATATTTACAAGTATTTAACGAAATTTGAAATAGGGAGTTTCGCGTTGCTACAACGTGCGGAAAACCTAGCCACGGGCCCAAGTAATCAATTCCATTCTTTTAACCGGTTTAAGACGGTCTTTGAAGACTCATTTTTAGGTGTGATACAATCGATTGTACCACACCTAAAAATGGGTCTTCAAAGACCGTTTTCAACCGGGTAAAAGAATGAAATTGATTATTAGGTCCGTGACTAGCTTTTCCGCACGTTGTAGCAACGCGAAACTCCCTAATTAAAAATTCGATAAATACTTGTAAATATTTCACAACAATTCCGGACTTGAACATTTTTTCATGGACACCACCCTATGTAGCGCTGTTCGGATACAAGCTGCATCCATGAAACTTTGGCAGCATTTTCAGATGCGGACATTCGTAATCAAAATGTGGGTTCCGCGCTCGCAACCGCTTCTATGTGCCCTGAGGGCGTGAAAATCGAAAGGCGATTTCATTAAGGAAATTGTAAGAGATATCACAGTGAACAACGCTCTTTTGTGATAGTCAGCTATCCATCGTTTTACAGCTTTGCGAAATTTTATACTTAGCGGGGTCGAACCTGTGAACTCTAAGTCGCCTAAGAATGCATCTTAGATTACGAAATTCCAGAAAATCTGTGTCATTTCGTGGTCAGGATAGTCCGCTTGTAATGACCTCGATGACATCGAATACTCAACACCGCTGCTGCTGAAATATCCAGGAGCGCTTTGGTGACTTACTTTACCTGGCCAAGACTCCTCCTCCATGTCAGAGTCATTAACGATGGTCATGCTACTGTCGTCTATTGTCTTGCATGCTTTATCACCAGTGAATTGTAAGCTCTTCTTGTGTGTTCCTGCCTCATTTTTACATCCTCATTTCATATCTTGCCTCATTTGTTTTTCGAAAATGTTTCTCACTATTCAGTTTCTTTTTTGATCAGCTGTCTCATTTTGCTCTCTCAGTATAATCTCCAGTTTTAATTTGACCTCTTATTGTAATCTCATTTTGCCGTCATTTTTTATACTAACGGTATTGTTCTTAGCCCCCCCCTCAGGCCTTATGGGAATCCACCTTGTTTCTTGGTTGACCGAAGATCCGACCCCCCATCCCACCGTATACCGATGGGTCCGACCCCCCTCTGTGATACTTCACACCTCACGCCGGAACCTGGTTGTTACCCCTAAGGCCGGGTTTTCAGTAGTTTACGGATCGGTACCGGTTGAAAGGAGTGGACGTGGCGTGAGCGGAACACTCAGGTTTAGGGCCGCACAGGTCTTTTTGTGCTCGTTCGTAGCCATTTTCTCCGACGTTGCTGGTGTTTTCGAATTTCTGGTTCAGTGTGTGCATCTGAATGATTTTTGCACACCTTCCCGGGTGTAAGCTTTTTCGACAGTCCTGTTATAATGTCGAATGTACTAATATCTGTTGCTCGCAAGATACAATAGACTCTGCCAACGCGTAGCTAGATGCCTCACACGGAAACCAGAGATGCCCACGGTTTCGGAGGCTAGTCTAATTTTGACTTGAGATTTTACGTAAATTACGGAACGTTTAGCCCCAGTTGGTGAAATTTTAGCTACAGCGCCCGCATATTCTACGTAAATTCTCGCTACGGCACCCGCATATTCTACACAAATTCTCGTTACAGCACTCGGTCGATAGACCCACCCAGTCCTGATCCGTACTAGAAAGGCGATCTCAGCTGCGATCGACAGCATCGCCGTTTCTTTCCCCACGGCCTGCCGTATCCCAGTGGTCAAAATTATCCTCACTCTGGTCTCCCAGAGAGCGACACGGGGTTACCCTCCACGGTCAGCCTTAGAGTGTCGAGCAATCACCAAGTGAGATGACTGGGCCAACCCTGTTCGAACGGCATCCCTGCGTTCCACGTAGCCAGCGCGGGTTTAGGATTGCATTTCAACACAGGCTGTCGCGAAATCCGTAGATTCTCGCTACAAAATCATAGCGAGAATATACGGGTTTAGCGACAGAGAGATCAATGTATCGAATTTAGCCATCGTTTTTACGTAGAATACGCGTAGAATTTGCACTTTTGTACCGTCGACACAAGAATATGCAGGTTTTAGCTATCGTAGCTAAAACCCATAAATTCTCGCTAGGTACATGGAATGGGCGGCGTTACAGGCCGCGCCCTCGGAGGCATCTAGCTACGCATTGGCAGAGGAAGGAGTTGAAGTCAGACGATCCCTACTCATGATTCTGCAGCGAAAGTTTGTCAATTTAATGCCAGTTTGTCTTCAGTTTGTCTTGGAGTCAAAGACCAGGCGCCGCCCGCTTGCCGTCGACTAAGACACGCTGCCATCCAATCGCCAAATCGCCGCGACCTGACGCTACTAACTGCCAACTGCTCGAAGCCATTTTTCAACACTTTCATTTCATCTCCGACTGGTCGCCTTTCTATGACTCAATCTCAGGCTAAACGCGCGGTGGCGGCCAATGAATCGCGCGGAGAGCTCACCTCTCAAACGTGGTACTTTTATGCAGGATTCGCATTTTCGTTGCATGGAGTCTTCAAAAAAAAACTTTCGGTATTTTACTGATTATCAAATAAGACGTAGTTTTACTCTGGGAAAAATGTCATGTAAATGACAGCCTCGAGAAAAGTAGTTCCTTGAGAGCAATTTGAACGGTTCAGCTTGGCTAAAAAACTGATGAATTGTTCTGGAAAAAGGGATGAGTCGTCATTCTCATCGGATGGTGAATGTGTGAGACCGGCCGAGAATTCAAGAGGCGGTCGGCTCTTCTGAAATGATTTATTTAGCGTGTCCTTCCATATTTGCAACAATTTGCCTTTTTAATCTGAAAGGTGTAAGTCGGAAAATTCAAAAAATCACCTTTTCACTCTGAAATGCGTTTTCTTCAACTCAAACTTTACTCGCATTTTCCACAGAAAAACCAATTGTTTTGGTTTGAAGAATTGTATTTTTTGAATGCTGAGCGGCGATGGATTGCCAAAATTGAGCAAAATGGAGAATACATTTTCTCACGAAAAGCACAATGCTCACAGAATTCAAAGCCGACAGTTCTCAAAAACAACTTCCCAAAGAAACTAATAATTTGATCCCTTCCAAAAATGTTCACGACAATAATTTAGAAATAAGAAAAAATGTTCAAGAAATTCTAAAATTGTAGTTTTTTGGAAGAGAAGAAATCACCATTTACAGGGAGCATAAATGATGAAAACTCTGATATTTGAATTCCGTTTAACCCTGGACATTCATCTAAACAGTGCGTTTTTCAGCGACTTAAGAATATTTTGAGGATAGCTTTATTCTTGGAATATAATATGAATTTTTGTACAAAAAAGTCATAATTCCTCTTTCGAAACGAGAGAAACACATTATCACTCCTGATTCACATCTCTATAGTCACGAAACCGTGTGAAAATCAATTCTTGATCAAGCTATAGGGAAATTCTGTGTCAAGAAATGTTTTTGGAGACTCACAATCATTACTGACCGAGGCCTGTGTTGAACGGCTCTCGCAAACTCGTGCCAGATACGAGGCCTCCTAGGGTTGGCATGAGACAGACCGCAGTGCCAGCATCATCATCCTTCCACTGTGGCGAAGATCAATGGATATAATCAAGGATGAATTAGCCGTTTTAGATATGAATGAGCCTCAATGAGATCTCAATTTCAATGAGACCCAGCGCTGCTGCTGAGCTCGACATATCCTCTGCGGGAGGAGGGTTATGAGAAAGAAAGGAAAGATCATGAATGAAGAGCAGCAATTGGGGCCATGATGAGCAGCAATTGGGAAAAGAAGAGCGGCAGTTGGGGCCATAATGAGGAGCAGCAGTTGGGGCCACAATGAGGAGCATCAGTTGGGGCTACAATGAGGAGCAGCAGTTGGGGAGACGACCGGAGCAGTTGGGGCGACTGCAGCAGCACATGGGGCCACTATACGAGCAGCATTTGAGGCAGTGAGCGGAGCAACACGACACAACGTGCTGCCTTGGGCAGCTGTTTGGGGAACGAAAGGGGCTTACACCTTGACGAGTAAATGCGTTAGTAATCCCCTCGTGCCGCCTTACTAAGCCGCGAGTACCTGAGTAGCTGGCAATGGCAATCACACCTGAATTTACGGTGAGCATGAGAACGCAGTTGTCCACCAATCGGCAACCGGTTGGCGCCTAACCGCCCAGTGGCATTCGCTTTGCGCCGAGTCGTCACATGGCTGGCACTCGCGATAGTTACGGCTATTTACGTTTTGGCATGTTATAGTTTGATCACTGATTTCATTGGTGAGCCCAGCGGGTATATAAGACAATTCACTTCAATGAGTGCTCACTCGGCACTTTGATACCGGTCCTGGAAGGTTACCCCTTGGGCCGGATGCATCAACGCGTCGAGTTGGGGCAGGGGCAGGGCAGTCGGCATCTTTGACGATCGCAGTGCGAGGGCAGTAGATCATCTAATCAATGTCTGTGTCCCAGCAGTGTTTTTCGCTGCTCTAGCTGCCTCGGCCTCCTAGCTGGGGCAGCGGAGGCACGATTGATTTTGTGAATTACGGAATTGGGGGTGTGTATACAAGTCTGTTGGTACCTGCTCGTTGGTGCCCCTGCTTCTACTGAACCCAGCAGACGTTTGAGTGTACACAGGGAACGTTCGAGCGATATAGCGTGCACAACTATATCGCGAAAGTATCCCGCACATTGCATAAAGGTGTCGCCGTCCGGCACACTAAGGCCTCTGGTCCATAACACCTTAGGATCCGTACCTAGGAGTCATGGAGTCTTTGGCCACAAGCCACAATTTCGCCACCCTGAACTGTCGATCGCTGTCGAGTGATATCCAAAAACTGCGCTATCCAGACTTCTGAGCTATTTCCATGCACCGTTTGCTGCTTTGCAGGAAACCCGCCTCAAGGATAGACCCGTCATCAGCGTCGGAGAGTACACCATCTACTGCGGTAACGCTGACGATAGGAGAGTGGGAGGCTGTGCAATAGCTGTAAGGAAGGATTTCAATGGTATGGTCAAGGAGTTCGGCTCAACGTCGTGTCGGAATGCATTCGTACGACTGCGGGATCACAGAGGATTCAATCTGTGGATAGTGAGTGCTCATGCGCCCACTGAAACCGCCGAAGACAATTCGAAAATGCGTTTTATGAGGAACTCAATACGTTGCTGGCCAGGATACCTTGTCAACATGCTGTTGTCGTGGGGATTGACGCAAATGCGAAGATGGGACTTGATCAGGAATCCGAAGTACTCGGTAAATGGTTCTACCCAGTGGAGCAAACATCGGACAATGACTACCGCCTTGTCGACTTTTGTGAACGCAGTGGTCTGATTATTGCATCGACATTCAAGAGGAATCATCGCCGCCATCAGCTTACGTGGCAGGGACCAACCCGGCTATCTCCAGAAGAGCAGCGGAAGCGGAAGATGACAACTTTGAAACTACAGCTTGACTATGTCCTGACGAGGAATATTCCAGTATCGGACATTCGAAGATCTAGAGCTGTGTGGGATGTCGCATTCGATTCGGATCACCGTCCTGTTCTGTTGAACTTCACTGCGAGGATTCATAAGAGGAAGCGAGGGTCTCAGCCTCTCCAGAGGATTGACATGACAAGTCTCAGAGATGAAGAGTGCAGAAGGAATTTCTGACAACGCGTTTCTATTCACATCGGAGTACGGACTAAGAAGAAACTTTGCGACGCAGATTCTTTTGTCAAGTGCATCCAGGACGCTTCGAAAGAGGCACTCCCGGTTGTACAGCCTAAGAAGAAGTTCGCCTACGTCTCAGAAGAAACAACATCTACCTACAACAGAGTATGTGCTCTCCGAACTGCAGGAAACTTCGTGGAGGAGAAGCGTCTGAGGAGGAAGTTGCGTCGGCAGCTTCAAAGGGACCGCGAACGAGAGTGGACGTGTAGAGCTAAGGAGTTCGAGAAGGCTTAGGAGGAGAAGAATCCGAAGAAAGCCTACACGTTGCTGCGACAGTATAGCGGGAAGATGAAGAGATGTTCTCCTGTCTTGAACACTACCAATGGAGTTGCAGTTGGTGATGCGACGCTGCCAATATGGAAGGATTGCTTCAGTTCACTACTGAATCGTCCAGCGCCATCAGTACCTGAGCTCCCGCATGTTCAGAGAGCACATTACGATGTCAGTGAGGAACCGCCGACTGAGTCTGAAGTTTTGGATTGTGTCCGGAAAATGAAGAATGGAAAGGCAGGTGGAGATGACAACATCACTGCTGAAATGCTGAAAGCTCTTCCTCCGTCTGGGATTCGTGAAATGACCAACACCATCAGTGCCATATGGATGAGCGAAAGGATACCCGATTCGTGGAGACATGCGATCATCGTACCTCTTCACAAGAAGCTATCCGTCACGGATCCTAAGAACTACAGAGGAATCTCTCTACTTCGTGTCATGTACAAGGTTTTAGAACGTATCATTCTCGAGCGACTTATCAAACATCGTGAAGGAACGACCAGAGATGAGCAAGCCGGTTTTCGACCTGGAAGATCGACCATCGACCAAGTGTTCGTCGTGAGAAGAGTAATTGAATCGTGGCAGCGGTTTTCGAAGCCATTACAGCTTGCTTTTTTGGACTTTGAAGCCGCGTTCGACTCTCCTCATCGTGATCGATTGCTCAATGCTCTGCGAGCAGATGGAGTCCCGGAAAAGTATGTTCGGTTAATCGAGGACATGAACAAAGGAACAACAGCAGCAGTTCGTACACCTGTCGGATTTACGTCAGCTTTCGAGGTGAAAACAGGAGTAAGGCAAGGAGCAGCTGCAGGATCTTTTCTTTTCAACTTCGCCGTTGATGACATCATGCGTAGAGTTGCAGAACAGTTTCCTGCGGATGTGATCCTAACACCATCAGGACGCTCCCTTGTCGACCTGGAGTACGCCGACGACATTGTGTTATTCGCTGAAAACAACGCAAAACTGCAAAGGATTGTGAACCTCGTTTCGAAGTATGCCGCAGCCTATGGACTTCGTCTTCGTCCCGACAAATGTAAGCAGATGTGGGTCTCTCAGAGGCCTTCAACTAGAGTTTGTGTGGACGGACAACGTATCGAACTGGTGGACAATTTCTGTTATTTGGGCTGTTTGCTGAAGAACGATGGTAGTTATGCAGCGGATATTCGACAACGATGTGCGAAAGCTACGTCTGCATTCAATTCTCTAACCAAGTGTTTGTGGTCTACCACCATCGCGAAGGAAGTCAAGTTGCGCGTCTACCTATCCGCTATTCGCCCTATCATGATGTACGGATCGGAGACGTGGGCAGCACCGAAAACGCAGATGGAAAGGTTGGATTGCACGGAGAGGAAGCTTTTAGGCGTTTGCTTGGATATTTCTGGCCGCGTGTATGCCATAACGAAGACCTTTACAAGGAAATCGACGCAGTACATCAACGCTTGACACGAGGGAGGTGCCAGCATCTCCTAACGCCATCTCAAGCAGCAATGGAAAGTCGACTTCGACTGCTCGGGCATATACTAAGAAGAACGCCGGATCGTCTCGTACAACACGCTTTAAAAATGCTTCCAAATCCTGTCTGGAAACGGCCACCTGGGCGTAGGCGAAAGTTCTGGACGGATGTGGTTAAAGAGGATTTAAAGTCACTCGGCATCGAAAGACAGTTCAGGCGCGATGTTTCGTTTCGCAGGAAATGGAATAGTGACAGCTGGATGGAATGTGTTCAAATTGTGGCTGAAGACCGTGAAAAATGGACACGGCTGACTACTAGGACGGCACACCTCGGTGAAGATGCGGAATGACCGCGTCAGGCGAAAGCCAACCGATTAAGTCAAGTAAGTCAAAATTACGGAGATCTGCAAAGGCGCAGACTGCCCTGCCCCTGCCCCAACCTGGCGCGTAGATGCCACCGGCCCCTGAAGTCACTCTACCGAGGCCACCCTATTTTCGGACAGCCCCCACGGCTCATGGGGGTAGAGGTGGGGTGGATGCCTCACCTCAGACCGTTGCGTAGGCGATCTCCTACGCAACTATCTCCGCTGAGGGGCCCACCTTGACCCATCGGTCTGCCAAGAGACTGGCGGGCCGCGGTCAAGTGATTGCTCAGCAGCCGAAGCGCCAGTTAGTAGCCAAAAGGCTGCCAGTGGTCGGCCATCGTCTTGGCGGACCGCCGGCAGGGTTCTGGCAGACCGCCGGCTAGCAGCTGGCAAATGCCAGCAATGCTTGCCGGCATTTGCCTGGCGAGCAAAATGAATAAAGGATTTGGTCCGGCAATCCCATTGTCTGAGATCAAGAATGATAATAAGATATCACCAGGTAGCTGAGTTGGACACAAAACTTAGGTTTTAGGTAGGAATCGAACCCGCATCACATCGCTTTCCGGGCGAGAGTGTTACCACTACCGCCACCTCTCTGCGTTCCTCAGCTAGTTGACTAATGAACTGTGTAGGCTCTTGTGCCAACTAGCTGAGGAATGCAGGGCGGTGTAGGATGTGTAATGGTGGCACTCTCACCCAGAAAGCGACGCAATGCGGGTTCGATTCCTGCCTAACACCTAAAATTTGTGTTCAACTCTGCTACCTTGTGATATTTTGTGACCATATACCATGCCATGAAAAGGCACTAAAAATTCAAGATATACGATACCAAGAATGCCGCAATCCATTTATGGTATAGTACAAATTAGCGATTAGAAAAAATCCCCAAAACATGGAATTTCGATCACTTACCCCGTGATTCTATGGATAGAAACTACTCATATAACCGAGTTCTGTAGAAGAATGAAGGATTTGGACGATGAATCCAACATGGGGAAAGTGTCGTGTATTGCGGGCTGGAAATGCGTATGTGCGATCGATTCGCTGCGGCAATTTTCTCCCTTCCTTGGACGGCTGGGAACCAGCAACAGAATGCACATAAGGATGCGAAAGGAGGAGAACTTCACGAGAACCAATTCAAATGAAATCTATGTAATTCCGACGGTCATTTCACAGTGCTTCGCTATCAAATAAATAAACCGCAGTTCTAAGATATTCCGCAGGAAGTTGGCAAAATATGCCCAAAAAAACGACAATCTGAATGAGCAGCTCAGGATAAAACGTGTCGTCAACGACGACCTATGCTTGCAAGGTTCCGCTCACCTGGTGGACGGTGTTAACGATGAAGAGATTGGTTGCCTCAATTGCTTAATTACCTTGTTGTATTAGGAGGTGCCCTTGTGAAACCTCTCTGGCCGCTGTGCTTATTAAATTGTCATATTATACTAGATCTATTGACGTATAATGATCATTAAATCAACGTGCTATCACATCTGATTTGCATAGTTCCGATGAAGTTAGTGCATCAAACACGACAACTAGTGCAGTTTTATGCAGGACAATAGGTGTAGTTCATACCTTCGTTTTAGAGATGAGTCATATATGATTGACCACTGGTTGAGAGATCGCCGCGACGAACACACGTGACACGCACGCAGGCGAGGAGGTAATGATAATAATGAACATCGATCAAGTTATATCAAGTTAGATCGCTGCGCCGCGGCTATCTCTCGACCAGTGATCGGCGATATGTAATTGTACAAAGATGTTGGAGATGGAACAGCCGTAATGGTGCTCATGCAAACCCATCGGTCCCATGATTTCAAGGCTGAACTGTTTTGTTTTCTAGTATTAGGAGCCCAGCTGGCCAACAGTGTGGAGAGCGATTATGCCGAAACTAATTGTGGTGCGCGCGAAGCGCGCACCAGATTTGGTTTTAACTCGCTCATGCGCAACACTGCGATTCCGAAATCGTCGTTCAGAGTAACTGTGAAGATGTGGTTTTTTATCCATTGAAAATAGCGTGAAAAGTCTACACATATATCCAAAAATGGTGAGGAATGGTTTCTTGACACTCGAGGAAAGTGGAGAAAAACACGTGATTTTGGTCGAACTGTTAAAACTGTTAATCTCCTTTTTTCATATGGCTTTCAGTATCTCGGAGGAGCACATACCGTTGAGCTAGAAAGCTAATATTTTCGACGCTCTTATTCAAGCTAGCTCCTAATCAATTTTGCAAGCCTAATTTTAGAATCTCAAAATTGAAGTCGAAAACAGACAAAACATGCAAACAGGTTGTTATAAACCACCGTGAGTTCCCTCATCCTCAAAAATTGATCAACGCAGCTACTGATAGGCTTCCGCCCAAGATTGTTCCCCCTTCGAAACGATATTGCGCTTTACGGCAGGACCTTGGAAGTTGTTTTCGGAACGCCGCATGGTGTGAATAGGTTTTCAGGGATGCGCTGGATTCACGGTAACCCGGTGGGAGTGCGCAGGACGCCGCAAAAAGTGTGCCGGGTCCAAGTGGGAGTGCGCAGGACGCCGTAGAAAGTGTGCGGGACCACAGAGTGAGTGTGCAGGACGCCGTTGAAAGTGTGCTGGAACCCAGTGGGAGTGCGGTGGACGCCGTAGAAAGTACTCACAGAGTCGGGGGGTCCTATTCGGCCACGATAGGCTTTCTATTCGGGTACCTAGTCGAGTTGAAAGGAACTTTTGCAGCAGCACATGCTGCTCCGAGGAGCACGTGGCCTGTTCGACAAGACTACGTGGCGCAGAGAGACAAGACCCTTGCTGCACCCCCATTTCCCACGCGGCAGCACGTGGCCTGTTCTATAGCACTACGAGGCGCAGTGAGGCAAAACTTTTGCCGCACCCTATTTCCCACGCAGCAGCACGTGGCCTGTTCGATATGAGCACGTGGCGCTGGGGCGGGCTCCCACACCTTCGATGGGAGACGGTCTCCCCCAACAAGGATACGGTCCAAGTCACGGACCGCAGTAGGAGATCACCCCCACAGCAGTCCGCGACTGGGACATCACCTTTGCCACGGTCGATAGCGAGGGAGCTCCCCTCGCTGAGGACCGTGGGGGAGACCCCTTAGCGGTTCAGAAATCGTCCAGAAAGTGACTCGTAGTCACCTTCCAGGAGCAGCGCGAAAGGCGCACTTCGCTTTCTTTGGGATCGAACCCATTATATACGTGCTGTGCGGCTGACATGCGCCGGGTCAGTTCTGAAGTGATCGATCGACGTGTTTAATCATGGGCATTGTGGCTCATTCGTCGTCCAAGCTCATCGTAGTCGAATCGAAAGCGTATCGTGGCCGAGTGGAACGGCTATGATTGGCGCCACGTTCTTCTCATTTGGACGGCGATTAGGACACGTGGCGCAAGGAAATTACGTGGCCATATCGTCGTCCAACCGCTTTGTAGTCGAGTCGAAAGCCAATCGTGGCCGATTTGAACCCCCCGACTCCCTGAGTGTGCGAGACCACAGCAGGAGAGAAAGGGACGTTTTTTTTGTTAGTGGTTCGACAGGAGTTATAGTGGTTCGACAACACCGATCGGTACCGATTTCATTATTCACCGAAGGCAAAAGCTGACTTCAGAGGTTTTGCCCCTCCAAAATGGGGATCGCTGAGCAAAAATCGGGTAATGAAGGGAACCTTTAGGAAATATATATGACATTTTAAAAAGTTTAGCTTCCTGGAAGAAGTAATGATTCGGCAATGTTATCATTACAAGAAATGTAGAAGTTATTGAAAAAACTGGGAAATGTAGTGAAATGGTCAAAATCGAATCGGATTTAGTGAGAGACGAGGGATAGGACTTCAGAAGCTTCTCCGTTAAACTTATCAAAGCAAAATCAAGCGCGCAATGGAAACCGTAAAGCATTTAATTGAAGCTGTAATGCGGAAATCAGCATACATAGGTCAAGCTATTTATGCGAACGTAAAGCACAAATCCGACGCTTGATTTCGCTTTGATAGGTTTAACGGAGAAGATTGTAAAATCCTAGCCCCCGTCTGTCACTGCTTACCAAAAGTGAACCTATTCGATTTTGACCGCCAAATCCAATTTTGGTCGTTTCACTACATTTCCCAAATTTTGCATTACTTCTGGTTATTTTGCGCCAAATCATTTTCAGAAATAAATCAAGACGTTTATTTTTAGCGTTTATTTTTTTATTTTTTCACCTTCTATATTTCTTGTGGTTATAACATTGCCAAATCATTACTTTTGCCAGGAAGCTAAACTTCTAGAAATCAAGTAATGATAATGATCTTCAACTAGTGATAATGATGGACACTGTAGCTTGTTCTAGCCAGCGGAAGAGCCTAACGATTTCTAATCATAATTCATAATCATCATTCATAATCAAACACAACAATGAACAGCCAGTACGCTCACTGACTCCATCGTGGACATTGCAAATAAAGAATCGATTTTTTCGGCGAATGGATCTGGAAATCGAGACTTGTACTATCGTTCTGTGAACCGAAATTCGGTCCGCGACTGCAGGCTACGGCTGTTGCATCATGCGACGCGTGATAATCGTGCTGGGAGAAAGGTGAATCGACCAAATGAACGACCGTGTCCTCTGTATCGGAGTGATCGTGTGCTCCTGCGCGCGTACACTGCGCCGCTTTCTCCCCATGCTACCTCACTGTCTTTCACCTCGATCCGCACAAGCGCGCGAAGGAACGGAGTAAATTTCGGTCGGAAGCCGAGAATACGTCGTGCATTTATCATTTAGCCTTGAGGCCAAAAGGTTCACATTCTAGCGGGAGTGCGGCGTCGCCTTCGACGACGGGTGCCTGATGAAAAAGGAAAAATCAATAGGAATCCACTCGTGACGTAGGAAGCAATGGAGCTGATCGTCTCTTGAGTCGTCCACAGCGATTGAGAAAGCGCGGTCCTTGGACGACTTGTCAACAGCTCTTCCAGAGGAGAGTTCCTTGCTCCCACGATCTACCCTAGGTAAACTTCCATCATTTTTGGTGCCGGAGTTCCTCTTCGTGTAAACAATTTTTGTACATGAATCGTCAATCTTCATAACACTGGCGAATCCTGGCTTCAGAGGACCGCTACAGTCAAGGGTCTGGGTCACGAGAAACACACTTTGAATGATTAACACCTGAACAAATCAAAATTTCTGTAATCTACCTAAGTGGACTCGTACATTCGCCTTGAATAACCGCAGTATCGATTCTTAGCCCTCAGCTTTTCTTGATAATTCCGTTCAGGTGACATCGAAAGTTGTCCCCTACAAGCACTCCAAATAGAGGTGTACTTCTTATTTTGAAGCCAATAATTCAGACGTACAATACCCACCCTTACTTCGCAAATCAGCGAAAAAAAAACGCGTTATAGCTTTTTTATCGCCCCTTCCTTATAACTTCCCTGCTTTTGTGTTTTGTGCCATGTTAAAGGCAGTGGTCACGATGAAAAACGTTATCGAAAAAGTTACAAAAATCAGCTTAGATCAAAAACAGCTGAAAAACTATGAAGGTATGTAGAGCGGTGAAAAACGGGCTAGAAATAGAGATTTTAAGGCCCAAAATCGCCACTTCGTGCACACGTGCACAGCGATGACGAAAAAGATCGCCGTCTCATGCCGAGCAGTCAAAAATCATCGACATTCAGAGGAAGAAATAAATGTAAACTTACCTAATAAAACCAGTTGAGCAATGAAAGAAAGCGTTCCAGTCAATGTTCTTGACTAGTTGTGTAAATGAATTCGAAGGTTCAGTGATTGAATTTCAATTTCAAGCCAGCTGATGTTCTTGATATAAGAGGTCATCGGTGCCGATGTTGTGGAGTGGGCTCGTCCACCACCAAAAGACAAGAAATCTCAGGCTTCAATTTCGGCACAAAACAGTGTTTTTTCGCGATTTTTTACTTATAGGTCCTACTACTCGAGACCCAGAAAAGGGATTAGAGAGAAAAAGACGACAAGCATATTTGATCGCGTCCACTGCCTTTAAAGGCGTCGTATGCGCTGAAAGCCACTCACCGTTCTTTCGGTCCGAATGATTTTCTGGGCCTACTTAAGAACGTAGGGGGAGTTTGTTCGGTTAAAAATAAATGAGGTCCAATGTCTCAAATTCCATCAAAAGAGGCTGGCCCACCGTCAGTCATCTGGCACAATTTGCAGTCAGAAACTGTATAAGCAACTGATCAACAACTGATTAAATACAAATGAGGGGAAATTGATGGATTATGCTATACGATTACGTGAAGAATGACTTTTCTACACTCATCAATTAATCTTTCCTTCTCCACAAATCACGTCAGAGAAGGATAAACTTCATTTGATCGTTAGTTTGTTGGTCAAAAACGCAATCTCTAACGATAGACTCTTTCTTTCTCACAAGTCGATTGAAATATTTTCGGTCTGAAGAAGGGGTTTTCAGTGATTTTTTCCGCGGTTTTTTCACCGTAGCTGTTATATGGGGTACTAGAGCTCTCATTATGTACGGAAAACACGAAAACAAAATCCATCGTGAACGATGCCTCCAAGGGCATCATCGGAATCACCTTAGCGAGCTCTATAACACTGTGCTAAATTTTTTTCAGTAACCTCAATTTTGTACAAATTTGACATGTTCTAACACGTTGTAACGTCACCTTACTCTCTCTCCTCTGGCATTGGAGGGCTCCTAGCCCACGACTGTGGGGACTGGGGCGAGAATACCGCGAACTGGCGCACGCGACTTTGCCGTGGTATTCTCCGGCTAATTTCGTGGGCCACTAGCGAAAGGCTTTTTTCCAACTTTATAGTAGCCCACGAGTATACGGCTGTCATTAGTCGATGATTTGGTGTCGCTCCAAGCCCACGACATGGCCGTTTTCAAGAGTTGCACGTACGCCGACGTTGATTGTGTTGAGACAAATAGAAACGTGTTCAAACAAATCGCCACCTCATGGTTCGACATCATTTTCAACATTGTCATTTGTTTCATCCACACCTCATCTCCAACCCCTTTATTTTCTCTCGGCTTGGAATGTCCTTCTTAATATTTTCTTATTTTCTTCGCTGTGTGTGTATGCGTGTATGTTTGTATATGTGTGTGTATGTGTGTGTGTGTCTATGTGCGTGTATGTGTGCATGTATGTGTATGTGTGTGTTTGTCTATGCGTATGTCTGTGTGCATGTGTATGTGTGTGTATTATGTCAACGAATATTTGGAAAACGAATATTCGGCCGAATAAGGCCCCCGTCAGACTTCGTCGAAAAACCTGCTGAGTCCGACTGAGTCCGGTTGCCCCCAGCGCCAACCAGTACCTCTGCGAAACACGCAATTGATAGTGACGATTATCACCTCAGCTGTGAATCGGAACGTGTTTGGTGGCTGATTTTTCTTGTTTTCAACATGTCTTTGTCTTCAACTCGTAAACGATTTTTAAGAATCATCATTGGACAGGTGGGGTGAGGATGATTTCGGTTGGGACGCAGCAGGACTCAGTGGGACTCAGTCGGTGCGTTGGCCCCGCCCTTATACGCATGAGAACCATCAGTATCGACCGGGGGGATTGCGGTGGGCATCAGACGGTCGCAGTCGGACTCGGTGGGTTGATTTTTTTGCGCCCGTCTCCCACGAATTCGGTGCGTATCGACCCGGTGGGACTCAGTAGATCCACCGACTATAACGGGGGCCTAAAGGAATAATCCGGCCGGAATAATAGCGAATTCGGCCGAAAAAAGGATTAAAGAAAAATTCGATTATTCGAAAAATCAATTTTTTGATTAATTCGTTTATTCGAATATTCGAGAAAGTCAATTTTTCGAATAATTCGGTTATTCGAAAGGCCCAATATCCGAATATTCGGCCGACTAAACGAAAAATGTCACAAAAATGGGAAGCAGAGTCTCCGGCGCAAATTCATTTTTGCAGTCCAGAAGTGAAATGTCTCCAATCAAGCTGGTAGAAAGTTCGAATATGGGCGGTCTCCGAGGTCATCACACCTTCTGAAGATGCGAAAAACCTTTGCATGCACAAGTGCTGCCAAGCTACAGAAACGAGATAGAACTTGTGATTGTCCTGTTGGGTTGGTATTCGTGATGAGCGGAATTGAAATACGAAACATCGGAAATCGGGTTTCGACATGGAAATCCCTTCCTGGGTTTGAATATCAAATAAAAAAACATCTAAAAATACGGGTGGATGATGTACCGGTAGACTCTCCTTTCACTCCCAGTCCGGCAGTGGGAGCAGGCAAAGAGCTGGTCCTCAATCAGAATAACAATTGTTGTAAGTATGTCGTTTTTCTTTTCAAAGTTCAGTTATCAAAACTTGTCGATCCTCGATTTTGGATGGTGATATTATTGATTAGGGTTTCTGAACTGAGTTTTTCATCTGTCATACTGAAGATCTTCGAATAATAACTTCAAGAGTTCATTGTACTTTTTTTTGTAAACGTAAAAAGCGCGCATTGTTGCGCGTGTCCAATGGTTTAACGGTTATAAGGCGATATAATCCAATGAGAGCAGCGGTCTAGGCTCAGACAAACGGCAGGATAATACTAGGTGTGCAATCGCTTGAGTCGAGTGGCCGTATCCATGAAACTATAGGCAATAACGATTTTAGTGTGCTAGAGGAGAGTAGGTACAGTAATCTTTGCCGTAAAATTAAATACTCAGCCGCTGTGGTTTGCAGACCAAACAACTTTGGCGGGAACTGATAATTTTTCTTCTTTATATTGCTCCATGTGTTTTTTGATGATTATGGCTGGACGGACCGCTGCACTCCAATAAAATGGGGTACTACAGTGTTCGAAACTTAATTTGGGAATTGGTGCTATCGCTATAGGGGGGGGGGGCACATGGCTGTTGCTTTTGGCCGCGCCCATTTTTCCGCGCCGCAACGGCTGTACTGATTTCGGAAGGGGAGGAAAACATGGGTTGGTGTTGTAAATCCGTTTCCGAAAAAAAAACGGAAAAATGGGCGTGGCCATGTGCGATAGCCAGCTGCCCCCTTCCTCTGCTGCGATAACACCCGACCTGTTTGTGAACCTCTTCAAAAAGCCCATAAGGGATGATGAGGTTTCAGAATTATGAGTCCATTCAGTTGTTTTGCCCGCAACCAACACTCCCGATGCATTTATTTTCACGGCAACGATTACGGTACCTATTCTCCGCTAGCACACTGAAAACGTTCTTTTGAACTATAAACGTTCTCGTAAACTATGGGAACCTACTGGGATGGTTTATAGAACCAGCCGATGTATGCGGCGTGCGAACTTTGGACCTTCCCGGAAGGCTCCCATAGTTTCATGAATATGGCCACAGGTAAATTTCATGGTGAACAGCGTTCGAACCTGGTGAACAGCAGTAGAGCCCTGGGTGGTCAGCTGTGCAATCTCAGGTCAATAGTTGGTGTATACCGCTAAGACTATACCTCAATATCGCTACAGCAACACGTATATGACACGACAATAGTCCGCCAGTGACGCGAGTATAACACGTCAATACCACTGCAGTAGCGCGATAGTAGCACGTCAACAAAATGGTAATAGCAGGACAAAACCGCGCCGGCACCGCGAAAATAGCAGGACAACACAGCGCCCACACCGCGACGAGAACCCCGTCGATACCGCGGGAAGGGCGCGCATATTTCGCGGCAGTGACACGCCAGTACTGCGACTATCACGATTTGGGGCTCGGAGCCCAGTTGTCCGAGCGCTCGGAGCGGTTTTCTTGTGGGCTAGGAGCTCCCCAGTGCCAGAGTCTATATGCACGAGCCCGCTTATCATGTCTGCACAGGCTCCAACAGTAACACCACGAAGCAGTGAAACAGTGTTTGAGAGAAAGCAACTTCACAAAAGCGCAAGTTCGCTGGTGTTGCAGGTGTTGCAAAGTCAACTTCATCGAAAGATGGCGGAATGTTCTTCACTTTCGCATCAAGAGCTGAGTGAACATGTTAAAGTCTCAATGTCAAACACAATCTTGGGACACTTTTCGATATCACATCGGCTTCTTGAAATTCCTTTAAAGAGAAAGAGAAGATTGGCTTTGGAAAAAAAGTTTAACCTTTCTTCCGAAGCTGAACGAACTTCCAGGTACTCTCCGTTTTTCAACGAAATTCACATCCACGATTCTCTGAAAGAAATCGCCTAAAATGTCCGAGAATTCCCCGTGAATTTGACGCGAAAATACCGCGGTCCGCGAAAATACCTCGAAAAAGTACCGCGAATTTTCTCGCTATTCCAGGAAAATATCACAGAAAAAAACGCGAGTTATCTAGAAGTCTGCCGTGACAAACTTCAAGGATGGAATGTCGTGGTCTCGCCCCGCCCATCTCCTCGTTGAAGGCAGTGTTCACGATAAAAAATGTGTTTCG
Organism: Aplectana chamaeleonis; assembly: GCA_029168955.1. NCBI lineage: Eukaryota > Metazoa > Nematoda > Chromadorea > Rhabditida > Cosmocercidae > Aplectana > Aplectana chamaeleonis. Next base: position 53,258 of record JAPDOI010000550.1, on the reverse strand, counting down.
GTTTCAACTAGGAATAGCTAGTGGAGGGGCACAATGTAACGTTAACGTCGAAAGAACGCATGAAAACGAGCCAGTAAGAGCCCTAAAAAAGCCCGAAGTTGCCACTTCGAGCGCAAGGCAAGCCCCAAAAGCGCAATGCTCGCCCTCCGACGTGAACAAAAGAAAACTCGAGATCGTGAGATGAGCGATGGTTTCTTTCTGTCTTTGAGGTCGTAATGAGCCTTTTCTGGCTCGTTTCAACTGTTTTCGCGACATTTCTCTTGCAAAGGCCCGTTAGCCTCAATTTTTGGTTAAAAGTCGAGGACAATTTTTATCGCGGACATTGCCTTTAACCGTCGATATGTCCAGACCACACGTGTCAAACATGACCTGTTTGACCCTCGAGGTCTCACCGCGACTTCAAGTGCTGCATGTCACCCGACCATCGAACTCATCCTCTGAAAGAATTCTGCAATGTTACTTTGCGTACGTGCAAGGAGCTACGACAGAGACAGTGAAAGACTGGGGGGGGGGGAATGGGACGCAGCATATGCACACGATATACCCGAGTAAACTGACTCCGAAATAGATTGCAAGATTATTTTCGAACTGCAGCTACAACGGCGGTTGCTTGCAAGGAAATCGCCTGAACCTGCTTGGAACCTGCCTTCAGATTTGCGGTACAATAAAGGCATTGCCTGGATTTCGTTCAGATTCCACTAAGCTTTCCACAAGAATAAGTAAAAGTGAGGCCACACTAAAATTCTGCCACAAATGTGCCGTGTTTTTCGCCACTACATGCGAAATACAAACTATCACCCTTACCAGCCGCCTTGTAGTCTGTCACATTGTCCACTGAGTCGTCTCCGCTGCTGTGCTAGGGCGCTCTCATTGCAGCGATGACTCTGAAATCATGGTAATGTTGCTGTAAGTTCGCGGCCGACCTCGGAAACTTGCGTTTTTTTTTCGCAAAATTTGCTCTTTTATTTTTTCCGGATTTGTCGCAGTAAACTTGCCGGTATTTTTTTGCGGTATTTTCGCAGACCGCGATATTTTCGCGTCAAATTCACGGGGAATTCTCGGACATTTCTAGGCGATTTCATTCAGAGAATCGTGGATGTGAATTTCGTTGAAAAACGGAGAGTACCTGGAAGTTCGATCAGCTTTGGAAGAAAAGTTAAACTTTTTTTTTCCAAAGCCAATCTTCTCTTTCTCTTTAAAGAAATTTCAAGAAGCCGACGTGATATCGAAAAGTGTCCCAAGATTGTGTTCGACATTGAGACTTTAATATGTTCACTCAGCTCTTGATGCAAAAGTGAAGAACATTCCGCCATCTTTCGATGGAGTTGACTTTGCAACACCTGCAACACCAGCGGACTTGCGCTCTTGTGAAGCTGCTTTCCCTCAAACACTGTTTCATTGCTTCGTGGTTTTGCAGTTGGTGTCTTTACAGACATGATAAGCGGGCTCGTGCATATCGAGAGAGTAGGATGACGTCACAACGTGTTAGAACATGTCAAATTTGTACAAAATTGGTGTTAATGAAAAAATTTCAACACAGTTTTGTAGAGCTCCTCAAGTTGATTCCAATGATGCCCTTACCATCGCACAAAACACAAAATCAGGGAGGTTATAAGGAAGTGGCGATAAAACGCGATAATGCGGTTTTTTCGCTGATGTGCGAAGTTTAAGGGTGGGTATGTAGTATCTAATAGTGCTTCACTTTCAAATAGAGGGTGTTCTTCTAATACTCAGCATTCGCTTTCTGGTGTATGTACTTCTATTAGAGGCGCACTTCAAATAGAGGTGAAATTCTAATAGAGTTAATACGGTAAGTCTTGTCTCATTCAAAACCAGAGCAAAAATATCAATATAATTTCAGGATATCCGAATCATATTCGAATCACTCCTATCTGTCATCGTGGTCAATCTCCTTGAAGATTCTGTTTGTCCATGGTATTTTGAGTTTTTGTCCTGCGCTGATTTTCTTGTGTTCTGTTTCTATGCTGTGTTGCCCGCCACGCATGATGTGTACATAAATAATTACACAAAAAAACAAATAAATTGAAAAATAAGTAAGCAATCACCTGAAGTGGCATATTTCGAGGCATTATCGCCCACTCTGAGAGAATCTTTCGCGCTAGTACCGTGATGCTCCCGTGATCCGCGATAGTACCGTGTTCGTCTCACCCTAGTCCCGCGATCCGCGTTCGTTCCGCGATAGTTACCCAATTGGCTCATTCGTTGGCATTTTCGTTCTGGTACCGCGATCGTTGAGAGGTTCAGCGCGCTAGTACCGTGGTGCACTCGCGATCCGCGATGGTACCGTGATCGTTTCCCCCTGGTCCCGCGTTCTCATGATGTGCAGATTTGTAAAGCAGCGCGAAATACGGCGAGGGCAATACCTTGTAGCTTTGTGTTGATCTGATAGGCAACACTCGCTCGGGTGAAACATCGATAGGCCATCAAGAGACTGGCTGAATCTCACGACCGTCCCGCGATAGTTCCGGGCTCGGTTCATCGCGGATCCGCGATGCAACGCCCCGAATACATCAATGTATAGACGCGATTCGACCCTCAGGTTGAAACTGGTAGGATCTCGCGATCGTCCCGTGACAGGCCCAGGCTCGATTCCTCGCGGTTCCGCAATGGAGCATCGTGGGAGCATCGATGAACGAACGCGGTACGCTCTCGGTTTGAGACTGGTAGATTCTCGTGATCGTTCCGCGATAGCCCCATGCTAGTATCCTCTCGGGCCCTACCAGAAACCGAGGGGATTCTATCCGTGAACGATCGCGGGGGATTCTCTCAGAGTATTCACACCTTCCAAGCTAAAAATTTCAACTGTTGAGCAACTCGGAACAGGCTACCGACACCCTCAGGTGCCTGTGCTCCAAATAGGTGCTCTGAATCCATTATATATGTATAAAAATTTATTAGTTTACCTCCGCCTAATCGACAGCAGAGTGAGACAATTAGGACAGTGGTGATGAGCATCTTTGAAAGCGGGAGTGAAAAGAAAACATAACATAGGCCACATGAATGGAATACATATTGACAATATCAAAACGGTACAAGCACATGATCCGGATACCCATAATCGACGTGTTACTACAATCGTCTGAAAATAATTCAGTAGTGGAAAAAGAGCTACACTCACACATGTTATTCTATACGTGAAAGGTCAACCTTCTATAATTTTTTCAAAACCTGTGAAACATATATGATCACGCATTCAGCCTTCAACATCAGAAGGCAACTTTGGAAGGTATCGTCCGCACAGAAAATCATGCTCTGTATTTGCGTGGCTGTAAACTCTTTAATTAGCGCAACATGTATGCCACAAACATGATCGAGATACCACCGCATATAAGCTCGCATGTCCCCTATCATATTGCCAACGAAGTTTGAAGCACTGAACTCCATCCGGGATGAGAGTATTTGAGCATTCCTGTCTCGCATGCCTGTTTTCTGCCACCTTGTCGAGTAACAGAATAAAAAAAATTACGTTTTAGAAATGTTGTGACAATTCAGAGCGTTTAGAACTATTAAATTGGAGCTTACGAGAGAAACATGGTGACTTTTTTGAATATAGCATGCCTGTGTACAGAGCGATTAATCCTCATCCACTGTCAAGTATGCCAGTGTCGTTTTCTTTGTCATTTTCGATATTCTCTTGGTGAATTTCGTATTTTATAGGATTGATCGATTACCTGGAAGTGTGAATTCGTCACATTGTTGAAGAAGATCTATCACCTAAGGTTCTAAAATGGATCTATCAGAAGTAGTACTTGGTAGTCAGACTTGATCGCAATACAAGGGGGGGGGGCTAGTATAGCGATCAAGTCTGACTACCAAGTACTACTTCTACAAGGGGACCAAGACTAAACAAGCAAGTAGCGCGCATTGTGATGTGCACACATAACTTTCGCTCAACTGGCTACACTTTATCCAATCACTGTTTTATGTCATGACTCCTGACGCTGAGAAAACGTTGTCGCCGAAATAATAACTGGCGACAAAGCGTCATTAGAGTATAGCAGTACAGCGACCGCCTACTTGTGATGTTGGGATAGTTACCTTTCTTGTTTAACTCAGAAAGTGAACGACAGGTGAAGTGCTCCAAAGACAAAACCGGATGGATAACATATTTTCGATGCCATTTTGGCCTTGAAAACGACGATTTTGTCGAAACGTCGGCCATAATAAATCTTCCACTTAACAACCTGTACGGCAGAAGACGCAGAAAATATCGTAATGATCTCTTCTAATTCTACTCTTCTATTCTTTCGCTTCCTTATACTGATTTTTTAGATAGTTTAACGCTGCCTTTTTCGATGATTTCTTCGAATATTCGGCAGTAATTTTGAATCTTGGCGCCTGTATTTTTTCTAGGTCCATCTTACCACACCTGCATGTGATCGTGCTCCTTATGATATCGAAAAAGGCATTTTTCGAAGCTCTCACACATTTAATAGAGCACATTGTGTAAGCATTTTGGAAGGTTTTGAGAAAATGGAGCATTTGTTTAAATCATATTCAATTGCTGGGACACATCGAGGTTTTTCTTACTATGTGGGGCACGCAACTTTTTTGAAAGGGTCGACAGCGTACCAGAATAATTTTTTAATAGTGATGCTCAGAACTTAGTTCGTTATGCTGTTTAAGCTGCTAAGTTACCAAATTAAAAGTTACATTCAAGGTGGGTGAAGCCGGAAAGCATTAGGAGAGAGCTTATCAGCCTGGTTTCACATATCAGTCCCTGGTCCTTCGGAACAGTTTCCATTTTTATTACGAAAACAAGCCAGCTGAAAATTGTTCTAAAATGCTGGGTTTTCTTGAAACCTTGAAAAAAAATCAAAATCGGAAAACTTAATGTCTTCAAATCTAGAGACTTTTTTCTTCCGGAAAATATTTTTCTAAAGACGTTTGGTTATCGGAATTTATTATTCTTTTACGCAAAAATATATAAATTTTTTCGAAATGCTTGTTAGCTATCATGCGCAGAGAAGTCGAGAAAATTATTGGTTGATTTTGAAATGGGAAAAAATAGTTAAGTTATATAAACGTTTGTCACAAATCACGGGAGAATTTTGCTTGAATTTACGAGCGTTAGAATGTTTACTATGACTACGAAAGTGATTTCAAAATTGGAAGTGCTTCCTTTAGTTGAACGGAATGGATTCATTCAATAAAATCTTACTGATAATGACTATATTTAACCAAACCGCAGCCCCCCTTCATTCCAAAAATGGACCGATCAATTTCAATATATTGAGTGACAATCTCAATGAACTCTTTCGTGTTACATTGTGCTAAATTTAATACTTATTCTATCTAACTATACATAAATTTTTATATTGTTTCATTACAAAGGTAAAAACACAAAATGTTATCAAATAGATTTGGATTTCAAAATGGACGGATGATGAAACACAGAAAAGTGTTGAAGGAGTTTGGTGAAGCAAGTTCGAAAGGAAAAGGATAATGTGTATTACTAGAAGAACGGAAAATAAGGGAATTTCTAATAGCGAACGCTGAAAAATCCCCATATAGATCAACAGCTCGAATAGTTATAGGGGTCTTCCAAACCCAACCCTTTCGCGCGTGGGGGACGCCCGCTTGTATCGCCGCAGCTTGACCCCGTCGCGACGCGTCGTCGCACGGCTAGGTCGCGGACGAGTTACCCTCCGCGATACTAGATTTGAATTTGGGATAATTAACCAATGTTCCATTTAATTCTATTTCGAAAATTCAAGAAACCTATTACGAACTCTAGCTAGTTCCTGAATTTCTGCTAAACCTAAAGGTGAAGGAGCACTAGCCTTTTTCTAACTTTCTGCGATAAAATACACGTTTCAGAGAACGGGAATTTAATCGCAAAATGTCTAGAAAAGTACAGCTTGGACGGAAACGTAGACGAAGACTAGTATAATAGTGAATATTAGTTAGAAATGTAGACGAAGACTAGATAAACAGTGAATATCACTCAGAATAGCGTGTTAAGAATAATATTGCGCGTTCATGCATGCCGTATCGTGCGTAACACCACCAACCCTCCAAAACCGGGTTTGTTGGCACCGCTGACTCAACCCGACCCCGGTGCGCGTTCGTGCATGGCATGCGCGTATGTACATACGTTTTCGGCAGGGTTGTGTTAGGGTTGGGGCAGCGTAACACCGCTAATCGGTATGCATGAATGCGCGCGAAGGAATTGGGTTGGGCCACGAATGTATCTTTGAATAATCGGCAATAATTTCGAATCTGGTCTGCTACAGTTTTTCTAGGTCCACCTTACCACAACTGCACGCTGGATTTTCTTAAAACCTGACTTAACAATTAATGTCTTCGATTATAGTGATTGTTCTTTTTTTCAAAAGTAATTTTCTTACGAACGTTAGGTTATCGGCACGTTTATCACTCTTCTACGCCTAAACAAAAAATGGAAATTTTTTCAAATTCTTGTTACATAGTTATTGGGAGCAGAGAAGTCTGATTGGGTTGGCTATGAAATGGAAAACAATATTTAAAGGCAGCATACACGCTCGCAAAAGTCGTTGAGATAGCTACATTAGTGGGGTCTTACGGGCCCTCGAAGAGCCCTCACAAAGTTGGAAGAGTTGAAAACGAGTTAAAATTACCGTACTTGAGCCATATTGAGTCACAAAATCATCCTTCTCCGCCCATCGATACGGGCTCCGCCCCTGAATGCTCGATTACGATCATATTGGCTCATTTTTTACGCTTCTAACGGCGTAAGCGTTCCAGAAAGGGCCGTACGAGTTCATTAGCGTTGTTATCCCAACAAATTTGTCGCTGGCTCCGATATTTCAGCCAATGCTGTACGACTCGTCCACTTCTGGGCCAATATAGAACGAACCGTTATATCTTCATTTCAGTTGGTTTTTGTTTCGGTTTTTTCGTTATCTCTGAATATTAACAGCTTCAGACCTTCGATTCATTCCATAAAATTGATATCATTTTTGAGCGTGTATGCTGCCTTTAGGTTGGTTGAACATTTGTCACAATTCAAGGAAAAATTTCGCTCGAATTTCAAAGCCTTAAACTTCGTACTTCGACGGCGAAAGTAAATTCGAAACTGGAAGTGGTTCCTTTAGTTGAAAGAAATGGATCCATCCAATAAAATCTTACCGACAATGACTTTATTCGACCAAACGGCAGCTCTCCTTCATTCCAACAATGTACCGATCAACTTAAAGGCATCGTACGCGCAGAAAACCGTGCATAATTTTTTCACGTTTTTGTGTAGCTTGGCCCCTCTAGTGAACGAAAATGTTGAAAGAGCCGATGAGAAACCTTCATTTGTAAAGAAAGGTCAATCGGAACACATTGTAAATATGAATTTGAATTTCGCTTCAAAATTGTTTTTAAAGTTTTTCTGCGTTTGCAGGCCTCGTCACTGTCATTTTCAAAGTTTTTCTGCATGTGGACTTTATGCCGTAGCTGTCTTTCACGTTGTTTGACGGTCGAATAGTCATTCTATGAAAAAAGGCTAGATGACTGGTGAGAACTGGCGGCGGATCTTCACTTTAACCCCTTTCAGCCTCATTACCCTACGTTTTTGACGCACCAAAGCAGGGCTGGGCACACGTTCCGGCATGACGATTCTGAATATGCACCTTAGCTCGGTAATTTTTAGGCACCCCCTTATGGGAAATCGAAATCGGCTGTTTCCGAATAGTTAAACAGCTATGATCTTGACTTCCTGATTTTGATAAACAAGAATATAAAAAAACACTGAATAGAGAAAATTCCGAAAATGGCAACAACAAGGGTAGTGTAATTTCTGAACTTCAAACCAACCCCATGAGGAAAATTTGTTAGTAAGACGGTATGTTATGACAAAAGATAAAACATTTTTCAATACAAAACAATTGAACAATTACCAACAACAGAACTACTACTATCGCGATAATTAATGTTTCCTGTTGAATGTTTTCATAAACCTATGAAGAATTAGTTAATCTGTGTTTGATTGTTTTGATGTGGAAATCAGAACTATTTTGTGTTGTGGAACAATGTTAGGCTTCATGTGATTCGTAGGGAGTTGAAAACCCGTGTTTTACCCTTCTAGAATGCCGCAATCCCTTGAAAAATCGGCTTGCCGTGCGATACGGTGTTTGTACGCAGCTACACAGCGCACACGGGAATGGACGCGCACACAGTATTAATAAAAAATGTATTTTATTACAGAACGGGGAGGAAAAAAGGATTGAAACCGAAGAAAATGGGAAACGGTAAAGGTAGTCTATTCTGGATGTACCCATTTTAGAAATTTAATGTAAATTAACAAAGTTAGAGCGGGTGTCAATATTTAGCCGTGATAAGGTTCATTCAAACGAACCTAGTTGATCAAAACTAGCATTAAACTGAGAGCAAAGGATATTGTGAGAAAGAGAAGAATCTGGCAATTATTTCAGCATCAATGGGACTGGTTTTGATGTGATTTAAAGACCTTAAATCTCGTCCCGGTTTTACCCCGAAACCGGGACAAAACCGGGACAAAACCGGGACGAGTTTTAAGGTCCTTCAATCACATTGAATATCAAACCTATTGCTATTAAAATGTTTTCCCGATCCTCCTCTTTCTCTCAATGCTCTTAGTTCTCATGTTTATGGGTGTTTTTAATCAACTAGGTTCATTTGAATGAACCTTATCACGTCCAAAAAATTCACTCCGCTCCAACATAGTTTGTTTACATTAAATTTCTATACTGTATACATTGAAAGAACCCTATATCTGCCTCCTTCCATTTACTCCAGTTTCAATCATTTTCTCCGCCCCGTTCTGTAATAAAATACATTTTTTAATTAGCATTGCAGGCGCGTCTACTCCAGTGCGCGTTGTGTAGCTGCGGACAAACACTCCAGTGCGTGTTGTGTAGCTGCGGACAAACACCGCACGGCTAGCCGAATTTCAAGGGATTGCGGCATTCAAGGTGGATAAAACTCGGGTTTTTATGTACAGGGTACTTCTCATTGAGGAGGACACGGTCATTCGCTTCTTTCATAGTAACTTGCAGTCTTCAATTTTAAAAGTTGGCTCTCTTCATGAGTCACATTCTCATGAATTAAAATCTGTAGACTAGTTGTGATGCTGACTGTGCTATCTGTACTTTCAAACTGTCGGAATGAATCCTAGCCTGCACGGATGAGTCTGGGCAGAGTAAGCAGCGTAGCGGTCGGCCATGGCAAAGTATAACAGTGATAAGAAGGTTTTGATATGATAAGCCCGATAAGCCTTGCTTTGACTGGCTCAAAATGAGCGACCAAGGCTATACATCAGTTCGCTAATCTTTTTTTGAACTTAAATGATAGTTTTTCTTGACGCTGTCTTAGTATCTTTGCCTCGAATCGGTAGCCACCCGCGTAATCAATGAACGTTGCACCAAAGAAACATGACATCACATCAATCCTTACTTGCTACAAGATAACAGAGTGGTGTATTCCTTCATCAAAGCAAACTTTGACAGCAGCTATGAATTATTGCGAACACAACCTGCATCTCTATCAATAATTTGAATTCTTTAAGTGTTCGACTCAAAAAGCGGGGAAGAATATATGACAATTCAGAAGAATAGTGCGTATTATTTTTTTCCTGAAATTCGACAGAACTTGCACTTCGTTCTTTTTTTTGGTGTTCGGTTTAGGCACCCACCTTTGCCCTCTCTGCAGCGTCTAATATGCACCCCCTAAGGTTAACCGGGACGCGTGCCCAGCCCTGCACCGAAGCTCACCAGTGTGGGCTCATTCATGAAATTGAGCTTGAAAAATGGAATTCGGTTTTTAGCGCGTACGATGCCTTTGAATCATATTTTGAATGACAATCTGAATAAAGTCTTTCGTGTTACAGTATAGTAATTTCAAAATATTCTTTCATAGTAAAGGTAAAAACACATAGTGTTATCGAATAGATTTAGATTTGGATGGATAAAGAAACACAGAAACGTGTTGAAGGAGTTTAGTGAAGCAAGTCCGAAAGGAAAAGGATTATGTGCAACTTTAAGTGTGCAACTTTGGTGCCCCTGCTTCTACTGAACCCAGCAGACGTTTGAGTGTACACAGGGAACGTTCGAGCGATATAGCGTGCACAACTATATTGCGAAAGTTTCCCGCACATTGCGTAAAGGTGTCGCCGTCCGGCACACTAAGGCCTCTGGTCCATAACACCTTAGGATCCGTACCTAGGGAGTCATGGAGTCTTTGGTCACAAGCCACAGTTTCGCCACCCTGAACTGTCGATCGCTGTCGAGTGATATCCAAAAAACTGCGCTATCCAGACTTCTGAGCTATTTCCATGCACCGTTTGCTGCTTTGCAGGAAACCCGCCTCAAGGATAGACCCGTCATCAGCGTCGGAGAGTACACCATCTACTGCGGTAACGCTGACGATAGGAGAGTGGGAGGCTGTGCAATAGCTGTAAGGAAGGATTTCAATGGTATAGAAACAACATCTACCTACAACAGAGTATGTGCTCTCCGAACTGCAGGAAACTTCGTGGAGGAGAAGCGTCTGAGGAGGAAGTTGCGTCGGCAGCTTCAACATGACCGCGAACGAGAATGGACGTGTAGAGCTAAGGAGTTCGAGAAGGCTTGGGAGGAGAAGAATCCGAGGAAAGCCTACACGTTGCTGCGACAGTATAGCGGGAAGATGAAGAGATGTTCTCCTGTCTTGAAAACTACCAATGGAGTTGCAGTTGGTGATGCGACGCTGCCAATATGGAAGGATTACTTCAGTTCACTACTGAATCGTCCAGCGCCATCAGTACCTGAGCTCCCGCATGTTCAGAGAGCACATTACGATGTCAGTGAGGAACCGCCGACTGAGTCTGAAGTTTTGGATTGTGTCCGGAAAATGAAGAATTGAAAGGCTGGTGGAGATGACAACATCACTGCTAAAATGCTGAAAGCTCTTCCTCTGTCTGGGATTCGTGAAATGACCAACACCATCCGTGCTATATGGATGAGCGAAAGGATACCCGATTCGTGGAGACATGCGATCATCGTACCTCTTCACAAGAAGCTATCCGTCACGGATCCTAAGAACTACAGAGGAATCTCCCTACTTCGTGTCATGTACAAGGTTTTAGAACGTATCATTCTCGAGCGACTTATCAAACATCGTGAAAGAACGACCAGAGACGAGCAAGCCGCTTTTCGACCTGGAAGATCGACCATCGACCAAGTGTTCGTCGTGAGGAGAGTAATTGAATCGTGGCAGCGGTATTCGAAGCCATTGCAGCTTGCTTTTTTGGACTTTGAAGCCGCGTTCGACTCTCCTCATCGTGATCGATTGCTCAATGCTCTGCGAGCAGATGGAGTCCCGGAAAAGTATGTTCGGTTAATCGAGGACATGAACAAAGAAGGAACAACAGCAGCAGTTCGTACACCTGTCGAATTTACGTCAGCTTTCGAGGTGAAAACAGGAGTAAGGCAAGGAGCCGTTGCAGGATCTTTTCTTTTCAACTTCGCCGTTGATGACATCATGCGTAGAGTTGCAGAACAGTTTCCTGCCGATGTGATCCTAACACCATCAGGACGCTCCCTTGTCGACCTGGAGTACGCCGACGACATCGTGTTATTCGCTGAAAACAACGCAAAACTGCAAAGGATTGTGAACCTCGTTTCGAAGTATGCCGCAGCCTATGGACTTCGTCTTCGTCCCAACAAATGCAAGCAGATGTGGGTCTCTCAGAGGCCTCCAACGGGAGTTTGTGTGGACGGACAACGTATCGAACTGGTGGACGATTTCTGTTATTTGGGCTGTTTGCTGAAGAACGATGGTAGTTATGCAGCGGATATTCGACGACGATGTGCGAAAGCTACGTCTGCATTTAATTCTCTAACCAAGTGTTTGTGGTCTACCACCATCGCGAAGGAAGTCAAGTTGCGCGTCTACCTATCCGCTATTCGCCCTATCATGATGTACGGATCGGAGACGTGGGCAGCACCGAAGACGCAGATGGAAAGGTTGGATTGCACGGAGAGGAAGCTTTTTAGGCGTTTGCTTGGATATTTCTGGCCGCGTGTATGCCATAACGAAGGCCTTTACAAGGAAATCGACGCAGTACATAAGCGCTACATAGGGAGGTGCCAGCATCTCCTAACGTCATCTCAAGCAGCAATGGAAAGTCGACTTCGACTGCTCGGGCATATACTAAGAAGAACGCCGGATCGTCTCGTACAACACGCTTTGAGAATGCTTCCAAATCCTGTCTGGAAACGGCCACCTGGGCGTAGGCGAAAGTTCTGGACGGATGTGGTTAAAGAGGATTTGAAGTCACTCGGCATCGAAAGACAGTTCAGGCGCGATGTTTCGTTTCGCAGGAAATGGAATAGTGACAGCTGGATGGAATGTGTTCAAATTGTGGCTGAAGACCGTGAAAAATGGACACGGCTGACTACTAGGACGGCACACCTCGGTGAAGATGCGGAATAACCGCGTCAGGCGAAAGCCAACCGATTAAGTCAAGTAAGTCAAGTGCAACTTTAAAAGAATGGACGAGAAGGCACATTCTAACAGCAAACGCTGAAAAAACCCACATATCGATCAACAGCTCGTGTATCTCGGTCTTGCAAACTCAACCCTTTCGCGCGTTCATGCATGCCGTATCGTGCGTAACACCACAAACCGTGCGTAACACCACAAACCCTCCACACCCGGGATTGCTGCCACCGCTGACCCAACTCAACCCCGGTGCGCGTTCGTGCATGCCGCCCCTAATCGGAGTAAAACTCCGGTTTCTAGTTGCAGACAACCGCTGTTTGAGCACGCTGCTCGAAGGTACTCGTGCTGGGTCACGCACGATCGATCCTAGTTCGAGCATGATTATCTGCAGCTGATTGACCGAGATTCACTTCGAGATGAAAAGTAAATGATCGCTGATGTTTTGTGGGCATAGCTGAGCTGCAAACATTAACTCGATTGCGATTTGCTGTGCGGACGATGCCCCTAAGCTTCTTTCTCATCAGCACTAATTACCTTTTTTTTTGGAAAGCCAATCCGAATAAAACATGATGATGCATCTAACCTGACATTTAGGGCAGAATTCAGGATAGGGATGGAACGTATGAGCATCTTTCACGAGGATAACATTTGGTGAAACGATCACAGTCTGAGGTTGAACAGTGTAGGCAACTCCTTGCACCACTTGAGGTTGTTGCACTGGATAGACTAAATACATAAGATGACCTGGTAGAATTTTTCAATTTATCAGAAAAGTAATTTTTCCACCTAATTATTTAAAGGCATCGTTCGCGCCGAAAACCATATATTATTTTACCATGTTTTTGCATAGCTTGGCCTCTGTAGGGAACGAAAATGTTGAAGGAGCCGCTCAAAAACCTTGATTCGTAAATAACAACCAACTTGAGTAAGTTGTTAAATTGAATTTGAAGTTCGCGCCAAAATCGTTCTTGAAGTTTTACCGCGTTCTGAGGCCTGGTCACTGTCATTTTTGAAGTTTTCCATAATTTTCGAAATTCATGACGAGGGGTTTGTGCGATAAATGTTTTCCAAATTGTTTGACAGTCGCATCAACAATCAAGGAAGAACTTCTAGATCATCGACCCAGAACTGCTAGATTATCGACCCCGGAGCAGTTTTCAGGTGGTCATAGCTGTTAAGGTGCGCGTTTTCAGAGCCTCAGGTTTCGTGGATGAAGTCAGCTAGCCAAAGTAGTTTGATTGTACACAAAAAATTGAAAATGATTTTCAGAGCGCACGATGCCTTAAAGTCTCCGCGTGATTTCAATTAGACATGTACGACTTATCTACCATAATTTTCACTCGATTAGAGGTGCTGTATTGAGGGGACCGGTAAGAAATGCTGTTTCTGCGCATGTCAATACCTGATTTGCAGTCTGATTCAATCCCGTGGCAGACGATCGAGGAATTGTCAAACAGTTTCAACGGACCTTGGTCGACGATCCAAGAACATTGGAAGCAGATTGGGAAAGTAAGCAGAGCAGGTGTTTGGGTCTAGCATAATCTGTCCAAACAGAACAAGGCTAACCAATATCATAAATCATATATGCAACTTTTTGCTTCAACCACTCATCGCAGAAGCGTTTTTTGATCGCTTAATCACATAAGGTGACAAACGAGTCCTGTATGATGACCCAAAACGCAGATGGCAGTGGCTCCCTCCAACTGAAATCTCTCGGAGTACTACCAAGCCAGGTTTGAATTCCTAATAAACGCTTTTATGTGTTTTGCGGAGTATTTTCAGCATTGTTCATTTTGCATTGCTGAAGCCAGGACAAACTGTTAATGCAGACCTCTACAGTGATCAACTGTAGCGAGTGAATCAATCTTTGATTGAAAAGTGGTCAGCGATTGTCAACCGAAAATGCGTCAGTCTCCAACATGACAATGCAGAGCCACACTGCGCAAGGCGAACCATAGAAGAATTAATGAATTGGGGTGGGAGGTGCCGCCTCATCCACCATATTCGCCCAATGTTGCACCATCGGAGTTCCACTTAATACGAGCGCTGCAACAATTTTTGAGTGGCAAAACATTTTCAGATTTGGATGGCACCCAAAATGCCATTATCGATCAGGTATTGGAAACTTACTCACTAGCTGGAAAAAAGAAAGGTTATTGACAATGGTGGGGAATACATCATTGATTGAAAATAAAGACTCGTTAAAAAATGTATAGTCACGTCCGTGTCCTTGTTTCCTCGAGAAAAATCATTCTAATTCAAACCGCGGCTGGCGCGGTGGTTTAAATCTCACCAGCGGCTGGCTGGTATGTGCTTTTATTTAGCGTTAAAAAACGACGTTACTTTCCGGTTCCCCTAATACTCGTCGAACTGAGACCAAGCAGGGGCTATTCAACAGTGGCTACTATAGTTGTACAATTTCGAAAAAAATGTCGAACGAAAGAAAATCGAAATTTTTTCGTTCGACGAGATTTCGAACGAACGAAATTTGAAAAAATTCCGTTCGACGAAATTTCGAACGAACGATTTTCAAAAAAACCTTCGAAATTCCGGAGGTCGAACGAACGAAATTCGAAACTAATCAAAATTTCGATTTTTTCGAGGTTTGTCGAAATTTTCGAATTTTTCGAAATTTGTTCGAAAATATTCCGGAATCTAACGAATTTCGAAAAAAATTCAAAAAATCGGATTTCGAACAAACCGAAAAAATTTCGAACGAACGAAATTTGAAAAAAATCGTTCAAAAAAATTTCGAACGAGCGGATTTTCAAAAAAAATTCCTTCGACGAGATTTCGAACGAACGAAATTTGAAAAATTTCCGATCCACGAAATTTCGAACGAACGATTTTCAAAAAAACTTTCGAAACTCCGGAGGTCGAACGAACGAAATTCGAAACTAATCGAAATTTCGATTTTTTTCGAGGTTTGTCGAAATTTTCGAATTTTTTTTCGAAATTTGTTCGAAAATATTCCGAACTAACGAATTTCGAAAAAATTTTGAAAAATCGGATTTCGAACAAACCGAAAAAATTTCGAACGAACGAAATTTGAAAAAAATCGTTCAAAAAAATTTCGAACGAGCGGAATTTGAAAAAATTCCTTCGACGAGATTTCGAACGAACGAAATTTGAAAAATTCCGTTCGACGAAATTTCGAACGAACGATTTTCAAAACTTTCGAAACTCCGGAGGTCGAACGAACGAAATTCGAAACTAATCGAAATTTCGATTTTTTCGAGGTTTGTCGAAATTTTCGAATTTTTTTCGAAATTTGTTCGAAAATATTCCGAACTAACGAATTTCGAAAAATTTCAAAATCGGATTTCGAACAAACCGAAAAAATTTCGAACGAACGAAATTTGAAAAATCGTTCAAAAAATTTCGAACGAGCGGATTTTCAAAAAAAATTCCTTCGACGAGATTTCGAACGAACGAAATTTGAAAAAATTCCGTTCGACGAAATTTCGAACGAACGATTTTCAAAAAAACTTTCGAAACTCCGGAGGTCGAACGAACGAAATTCGAAACTAATCGAAATTTCGATTTTTTTCGAGGTTTGTCGAAATTTTCGAATTTTTTTTTCGAAATTTGTTCGAAAATATTCCGAACTAACGAATTTCGAAAAAATTTCAAAAAATCGGATTTCGAACAAACCGAAAAAATTTCGAACGAACGAAATTTGAAAAAAATCGTTCAAAAAAATTTCGAACGAGCGGAATTTGAAAAAAATTCCTTCGACGAGATTTCGAACGAACGAAATTTGAAAAATTTCCGATCCACGAAATTTCGAACGAACGATTTTCAAAAAAACTTTCGAAACTCCGGAGGTCGAACGAACGAAATTCGAAACTAATCGAAATTTCGATTTTTTTCGAGGTTTGTCGAAATTTTCGAATTTTTTTTCGAAATTTGTTCGAAAATATTCCGAACTAACGAATCATAACAATAAAGAATGGAAAGAAACACGCTTCAAAAATACGTAGTTATCAAAAGTGTGCGGAGGGGCACGGCAGACGGAGGGTAATTAGGAGTGAGTGGGGTGAGGGAAGAGGGCGCAGACGGCGAGAGCATGCGCAAATGCTCAGCCTGTGGCTCCTGGACTGTGCGGCGCTGTTCCGCACAGTCATCATCTCAGCTGATCGCTGGGATTTTTTTTTGATTTTCTTCGCTCTTCTGTCTTTTTTTTTTGTTTTATGTTGTTGTCTGTGGTTTCCGACTTCGGTTTTGCATTAGAGTTTGTATTAGTAATAGTTTTGCAGTTCTGCTGACGGAAAAAAGGTTTTGACTCCATTACTGCTCCAAAAAATTAGTGATTTAGCAACTATTTCCGTATTCGTATGTTTAGAATTTTATTCCGACAGTAAACTATTTTTAAACTGAAAATTATTGATTTGGCGATGAGTATAAGGTTTTCATTTTTTTTCATAGGCGAAATTAGATTTTGTTAACTGTTTAAAATTTTTTTAATTGTCTCAACTCTTGTTTTTTTTTTCATCAAATGGAAAAAAACTTAATTAAACAGTTAGCGAAAGCTAATTTCATCTTCTAAAAAATTTGAAAATCCTATGATGATAATAGTAAAATCAATATTTTCAGTGTGAAAAAAAGTTGACTACGGGATTGAAAAAATATAACTCGAGAATGCGGAAATATTTGTTCAATTTATAATTTGAATTCTTTAGTCAACTTTTTGGAGTGTAGCGAAACCACAGTTATTTTTTTCTGCAAGAAAAGACTGAATTCGCAAAATCATGAAATCCGCTAAAGATCAATAATTACCATACTTGGGCAAACCGATGAAATTTTTCGAATTTCCAATTTTCGAATACATTCAAAAATCTTTTTCAAATTTAAAGTTTCGAATGTTATTCTAGAACCAAAATTTTCGAATTTTGAATGATTCGAAATTCGAAAAATCATTAGCATAATTTTCGAATAACACAATTTGGTCCGAAGTTTTATAATTACGATGGCTCAAGGATCCTGTCTTGTTTGGCAGGTTTGGTGGTTTACCCCAAAGCTCATGGCCTCGCCAGACGAAGGGCCGACTTCGCCGACCCCTTCCTTTATGAGCAGTATTCGTTTGGCTTCGCCAAACGCAGGGCCAGCTTCGCCTACCCCCTTCCATCATGAGCAGTGTTCGTTTGGATTCGCCAAACGAAGGGCCAGTTTCGCTGACCCCCTTTCATCATGGGCAGAAACGAAGGGTTGGCTTCGCCGACCCCCCTCCATCATGAGCAGTGTTCATTTGGCTTCGCCAAACACAGGGCCCGCTTCGCTGACCCCCTTCCTTCATGTGCAGTGTTCGTTTGGCTTCGCCAAACGCAGGGCCGGCTTCGCTGACCCCCTTCCATCATGAGCAGTGTTCGTTTGGCTTCGCCAAACGCAGGGCCAGCTTTGCCTACCCCCTTCCATCTTGAGCAGTATTCGTTTGGTTTTCTTTGCTTGGCGAAGCCAAACGAATACTGCTTATGATGGAAGGGGGTCGGCGAAGTCGGTCCTTCGTTTGGCGAAGCCAAACGAACACTGCACATGATGGAAGGGGGTCGGCGAAGCCGACCCTTCGTTTGGCGAAGCCAAACTAATACTGCTCATGATGGGAGGGGGTCGGCGAAGCCGTCCCTTCGTTTGGCGAAGCCAAACGAAGACTGCTCATGATGGAAGGGGGTCGGCGAAGACGGCCTTGCGTTTGGCGAAGCCAAACGAATACTGCACATGAGGGAAGGGGGTCGGCGAAGCTGGCTCTGCGTTTGGCGAAGCCAAACGAACACTGCCCATGATGGATGGGGGTCGGCGAAACTGGCCCTTCGTTTGGCGAAGCCAAACGAACACTGCCCATGATGGAAGGGGGTCGGCGAAGCCGGCCTTGCGTTTGGCGAAGCCAAACGAACACTGCTCATGATGGAGGGGGGTCGGCGAAGCCGGCCCTTCGTTTGGCGAAGCCAAACGAACACTGCACATGATGGAGGGGGGTCGGCGAAGATCTGGCCATGTTTGGCGAAGCCAAACGAATACTGCACACGAGGGAAGGGGGTTGGCGAAGCCGGCCTTGCGTTTGGCGAAGCCAAACGAACACTGCTCATGATGGAGGGGGGTCGGCGAAGCCGGCCCTTCGTTTAGCGAAGCCAAATGAACACTGCTCATGATGGAGGGGGCCGGCAAAGCCGGCCCTTTGTTTGGCGAAGCCAAACGAAGACTGCTCATGATGGAAGGGGGTCGGCGAAGCCGGCCTTGCGTTTGGCGAAGCCAAACGAACACTGCTCATGATGGAGGGGGGTCGGCGAAGCCGGCCCTTCGTTTAGCGAAGCCAAATGAACACTGCTCATGATGGAGGGGGGTCGGCGAAGCCGGTCCTTCGTTTGGCGAAGCCAAACGAATACTGCACATGAGGGAAGGGCGTCGGCGAAGCTGGCTCTGCGTTTGGCGAAGCCAAACGAGCACTGCCCATGATGGATGGGGGTCGGCGAAACTGGCCCTTCGTTTGGCGAAGCCAAACGAACACTGCCCATGATGGAGGGGGGTCGGCGAAGCCGGCCTTGCGTTTGGCGAAGCCAAACGGACACTGCTCATGATGGAGGGGGGTCGGCGAAGCCGGCCCTTCGTTTGGCGAAGCCAAACGAACACTGCACATGATGGAGGGGGGTCGGCGAAACTGGCTATGCGTTTGGCGAAGCCAAACGAATACTGCACACGAGGGAAGGGGGTTGGCGAAGCCGGCCTTGCGTTTGGCGAAGCCAAACGAACACTGCTCATGATGGAGGGGGGTCGGCGAAGCCGGCCCTTCGTTTAGCGAAGCCAAATGAACACTGCTCATGATGGAGGGGGCCGGCAAAGCCGGCCCTTTGTTTGGCGAAGCCAAACGAACACTGCCCATGATGGATGGGGGTCGGCGAAACTGGCCCTTCGTTTGGCGAAGCCAAACGAACATTGCACATGATGGAGGGGGGTCGGCGAAGCCGGCCTTGCGTTTGGCGAAGCCAAACCAACACTGCTCATGATGGAGGGGGGTCGGCGAAGCCGGCCCTTCGTTTGGCGAAGCCAAACGAACACTGCACATGATGGAGGGGGGTCGGCGAAACCGGCCTTGCGTTTGGCGAAGCCAAACGAACACTGCTCATGATGGAGGGGGGTCGGCGAAACCGGCCCTTCGTTTGGCGAAGCCAAACGAACACTGCACATGATGGAGGGGGGTCGGCGAAACTGGCTATGCGTTTTGCGAAGCCAAACGAATACTGCACACGAGGGAAGGGGGTCGGCGAAGCCGGCCTTGCGTTTGGCGAAGCCAAACGAACACTGCTCATGATGGAGGGGGGTCGGCGAAGCCGGCCCTTCGTTTAGCGAAGCCAAATGAACACTGCTCATGATGGAGGGGGCCGGTAAAGCCGGCCCTTTGTTTGGAGAAGCCAAACGAAGACTGCTCATGATGGAAGGGGGTCGGCGAAGCCGGTCTTGCGTTTGGCGAAGCCAAACGAACACTGCTCATGATGGATGGGGTCGGCGAAGCCGGCCCTTCGTTTGGCGAAGCCAAACGAAGACTGCTCATGATGGAGGGGGGCCGGCGAAGCCGGCCCTTCGTTTGGCAAAGCCAAACAAACACTGCATATGATGGAAGGGGGTCGGCGAAGCCGGCCCTTCGTTTGGCGAAGCCAAACGAAGACTGCACATGATGGAAGGGGTGGGCGAAGCGGGGTGTGGGTTTGGCGAAGCCAAACGAATACTGCACATGAGGGAAGGGGGTCGGCGAAGCTGGCTCTGCGTTTGGCGAAGCCAAACGAACACTGCCCATGATGGATGGGGGTCGGCGAAACTGGCCCTTCGTTTGGCGAAGCCAAGCGAACACTGCCCATGATGGATGGGGGTCGGCGAAGCCGGCCTTTCGTTAGGCGAAGCCAAACTAACACTGCACATGTTGGAAGGGGGTCGGCGAAGCCGACCCTTCGTTTGGCGAAGCCAAACGAACACTGCTCATGATGGAGGGGGGTCGGCGAGTGGCCCTTCGTTTGGCGAAGCCAAATGAACACTGCTCATGATGGAGGGGTCGGCGAAGCCGGCCTGCGGCGTTTAGCGAAGCCAAACGAACACTGCTCATGATGGAAGGGGTCGGCGAAGCCGGCCTGCGTTTGGCGAAGCCAAACGAACACTGCTCATGATGGAAGGGGTCGGCGAAGTTGGCCTTGCGTTTGGCGAAGCCAAACGAACACTGCTCATGATGGAGGGGGTCGGCGAAGTTGGCCCTTCGTTTGGGCGAAGCCAAACGAACACTGCTCATGATGGAGTGGGGTCGGCGAAGCTGGCTCTGCGTTTGGCGAAGCCAAGCGAAGAGTGCACATGATGGAGGGGGGTCGGCGAAACTGGCCCTTCGTTTGGCGAAGCCAAGCGAATACTGCCCATGATGGAAGGGGGTCGGCGAAGCCGGCCTTTCGTTTGGCGAAGCCAAACGAAGACTGCTCATGATGGAAGGGGGTCGGCGAAGCCGGCCTTGCGTTTGGCGAAGCCAAACGAACACTGCTCATGATGGAGGGTCGGCGAAGCCGGCCCTTCGTTTGGCGAAGCCAAATGAACACTGCTCATGATGGAAGGGGTCGGCGAAGTTGGTCCTTCGTTTGGCGAAGCCAAACGAACACTGCACATGATGGAAGGGGGTCGGCGAAGCTGGTCCTTCGTTTGGCGAAGCCAAACGAATACTGCTCATGATGGATGGGGTCGGCTGAAGCCGGCCCTTCGTTTGGCGGCCAACGAACACTGCCCATGATGGAGGGGGTCGGCGAAATTGGTGCTTCGTTTGGCGAAGCCAAACGAACACTGCTCATGATGGAGGGGGTCGGCGAAGTTGGCCTTGCGTTTGGCGAAGCCAAACGAATACCGCACATGAGGGAAGGGGTCGGCGAAGTTGGTTCTGCGTTTGGCGAAGCCAAACGACCACGCCCATGATGGATGGGGGTCGGCGAAACTGGCCCTTCGTTTGGCGAAGCCAAACGAACACTGCATATGATGGAAGGGGGTCGGCGAAGCTGGCTCTGCGTTTGGCGAAGCCAAACTAACACTGCACATGTTGGAAGGGGGTCGGCGAAGCCGGCCTTGCGTTTGGCGAAGCCAAACGAACACTGCCCATGATGGATGGGGGTCGGCGAAACTGGCCCTTCGTTTGGCGAAGCCAAACGAACACTGCCCATGATGGATGGGGGTCGGCGAAGCCGGCCCTTCGTTTGGCGAAGCCAAACGAACACTGCACATGATGGAGGGGGGTCGGCGAAACTGGCTCAGCGTTTGGCGAAGCCAAACTAACACTGCACATGTTGGAAGGGGGTCGGCAAAGCCGGCCTTGCGTTTGGCGAAGCCAAACGAACACTGCCCATGATGGAAGGGGGTCGGCGAAGCCGGCCCTTCGTTTGGCGAAGCCAAACGAACACTGCACATGATGGAGGGGGGTCGGCGAAACTGGCTATGCGTTTGGCGAAGCCAAACGAATACTGCACACGAGGGAAGGGGTCGGCGAAGCCGGCCCTTCGTTTGGCGAAGCCAAACGAATACTGCTCATGATGGAGGGGGGTCGGCGAAGCCGGTCTTTGTTTGGCGAAGCCAAATGAACACTGCTCATGATGGAGGGGGTCGGCGAAGCCGGCCCTTTGTTTGGCGAAGCCAAACGAATACTGCTCATGATGGAAGGGCGTCGGCGAAGTTGGCTCTTGCGTTTGGCGAAGCCAAACGAACACTGCTCATGATGGAGGGGGGTCGGCGAAGCCGGCCCTTCGTTTAGCGAAGCCAAATGAACACTGCTCATGATGGAGGGGGGTCGGCGAAGCCGGTCCTTCGTTTGGCGAAGCCAAACGAACACTGCATATGATGGAAGGGGGTCGGCGAAGCCGGTCCTTCGTTTGGCGAAGCCAAACGAAGACTGCACATGATGGAAGGGGGTCGGCGAAACTGGCTATGCGTTTGGCGAAGCCAAACGAATACTGCACATGAGGGAAGGGGGTCGGCGAAGCTGGCTCTGCGTTTGGCGAAGCCAAACGAACACTGCCCATGATGGATGGGGGTCGGCGAAACTGGCCCTTCGTTTGGCGAAGCCAAACGAACACTGCCCATGATGGAGGGGGGTCGGCGAAGCCGGCCTTGCGTTTGGCGAAGCCAAACGAATACTGCACATGAGGGAAGGGCGTCGGCGAAGCTGGCTCTGCGTTTGGCGAAGCCAAACGAACACTGCCCATGATGGATGGGGGTCGGCGAAACTGGCCCTTCGTTTGGCGAAGCCAAACGAACATTGCACATGATGGAGGGGGGTCGGCGAAGCCGGCCTTGCGTTTGGCGAAGCCAAACCAACACTGCTCATGATGGAGGGGGGTCGGCGAAGCCGGCCCTTCGTTTGGCGAAGCCAAACGAACACTGCACATGATGGAGGGGGGTCGGCGAAACTGGCTATGCGTTTGGCGAAGCCAAACGAACACTGCTCATGATGGAAGGGGGTCGGCGAAGCCGGCCCTTCGTTTGGCGAAGCCAAACGAATACTGCTCATGATGGATGGGGTCGGCGAAATTGGCTCTGGCGTTTGGCGAAGCCAAACGAATATTGCACACGAGGGAAGGGGGTCGGCGAAGCCGGCCTTGCGTTTGGCGAAGCCAAACGAACACTGCTCATGATGGAGGGGGGTCGGCGAAGCCGGCCCTTCGTTTAGCGAAGCCAAATGAACACTGCTCATGATGGAGGGGGGTCGGCGAAGCCGGCCCTTCGTTTGGCGAAGCCAAATGAACACTGCTCATGATGGAGGGGGGTCGGCAAAGCCGGCCCTTCGTTTGGCGAAGCCAAACGAACACTGCTCATGATGGAGGGGGGTCGGCGAAGCCGGCCCTTCGTTTGGCTAAGCCAAACGAACACTGCACATGATTGAGGGGGGTCAGCGAAACTGGCTATGCGTTTGGCGAAGCCAAACGAATATTGCACATGAGGGAAGGGGGTCGGCGAAGCCGGCCCTTCGGTAGGCGAAGCCAAACGAAGACTGCATATGATGGAAGGGGGTCGGCGATGTCGGTCCTTTGTTTGGCGAAGCCAAACGAACACTGCACACGATGGAAGGGGGTCGGCGAAACTGGCCCTTCTTTTGGCGAAGCCAAACGAAGACTGCTCATGATGGAAGGGGGTCGGCGAAGCCGGCCTTGCGTTTGGCAAAGCCAAACGAACACTGCTCATGATGGAGGGGGGTCGGCGAAGCCGGCCCTTCGTTTAGCGAAGCCAAATGAACACTGCTCATGATGGAGGGGGGTCGGCGAAGCCGGCCCTTCGTTTGGCGAAGCCAAACGAACACTGCATATGATGGAAGGGGGTCGGCGAAGCCGGCCCTTCGTTTGGCGAAGCCAAACGAAGACTGCACATGATGGAAGGGGGTCGGCGAAACTGGCTATGCGTTTGGCGAAGCCAAACGAATACTGCACATGAGGGAAGGGGGTCGGCGAAGCTGGCTCTGCGTTTGGCGAAGCCAAACGAACACTGCCTATGATGTATGGGGGTCGGCGAAACTGGCCCTTCGTTTGGCGAAGCCAAACGAACACTGCCCATGATGGAGGGGGGTCGGCGAAGCCGGCCTTGCGTTTGGCGAAGCCAAACGAATACTGCACATGAGGGAAGGGCGTCGGCGAAGCTGGCTCTGCGTTTGGCGAAGCCAAACGAACACTGCCCATGATGGATGGGGGTCGGCGAAACTGGCCCTTCGTTTGGCGAAGCCAAACGAACATTGCACATGATGGAGGGGGGTCGGCGAAGCCGGCCTTGCGTTTGGCGAAGCCAAACGAACACTGCTCATGATGGAGGGGGGTCGGCGAAGCCGGCCCTTCGTTTGGCGAAGCCAAACGAACACTGCACATGATGGAGGGGGTCGGCGAAACTGGCTATGCGTTTAGCGAAGCCAATCGAATACTGCACACGAGGGAAGGGGGTCGGCGAAGCTGGCTCTGCGTTTGGCGAAGCCAAACGAACACTGCTCATGATGGAAGGAAGTCGGCGAAGCCGGCCCTTCGGTAGGCGAAGCCAAACGAAGACTGCATATGATGGATGGGGGTCGGCGAAGCTGGCTCTGCGTTTGGCGAAGCCAAACTAACACTGCACATGTTGGAAGGGGGTCGGCGAAGCCGGCCCTTCGTTTGGCGAAGCCAAACAAAGACTGCTCATGATGGAAGGGGGTCGGCGAAGCCGGCCTTGCGTTTGGCGAAGTCAAACGAACACTGCTCATGATGGAGGGGGGTCGGCGAAGCCGGCCCTTTGTTTAGCGAAGCCAAATGAACACTGCTCATGATGGAGGGGGCCGGTAAAGCCGGCCCTTTGTTTGGAGAAGCCAAACGAAGACTGCTCATGATGGAAGGGGGTCGGCGAAGCCGGCCTTGCGTTTGGCGCAGCCAAACGAACACTGCTCATGATGGAGGGGGGTCGGCAAAGCCGGCCCTTCGTTTAGCGAAGCCAAATGAACACTGCTCATGATGGAGGGGGGTCGGCGAAGCCGGCCCTTCGTTTGGCGAAGCCAAACGAACACTGCATATGATGGAAGGGGGTCGGCGAAGCCGGCCCTTCGTTTGGCGAAGCCAAACGAAGACTGCACATGATGGAAGGGGGTCGGCGAAACTGGCTATGCGTTTGGCGAAGCCAAACGAATACTGCACATGAGGGAAGGGGGTCGGCGAAGCTGGCTCTGCGTTTGGCGAAGCCAAACGAACACTGCCCATGATGGATGGGGGTCGGCGAAACTGGCCCTTCGTTTGGCGAAGCCAAACGAACATTGCACATGATGGAGGGGGGTCGGCGAAGCCGGCCTTGCGTTTGGCGAAGCCAAACGAACACTGCTCATGATGGAGGGGGGTCGGCGAAGCCGGCCCTTCGTTTGGCGAAGCCAAACGAACACTGCACATGATGGAGGGGGGTCGGCGAAACTGGCTATGCGTTTGGCGAAGCCAATCGAATACTGCACACGAGGGAAGGGAGTCGGCGAAGCTGGCTCTGCGTTTGGCGAAGCCAAACGAACACTGCTCATGATGGAAGGAAGTCGGCGAAGCCGGCCCTTCGGTAGGCGAAGCCAAACGAAGACTGCATATGATGGATGGGGGTCGGCGAAGCTGGCTCTGCGTTTGGCGAAGCCAAACTAACACTGCACATGTTGGAAGGGGGTCGGCGAAGCCGGCCCTTCGTTTGGCGAAGCCAAACGAAGACTGCTCATGATGGAAGGGGGTCGGCGAAGCCGGCCTTGCGTTTGGCGAAGTCAAACGAACACTGCTCATGATGGAGGGGGGTCGGCGAAGCCGGCCCTTCGTTTGGCGAAGCCAAACGAATACTGCTCATGATGGGAGGGGGTTGGCGAAGCTGGCCCTGCGTTTGGCGAAGTCAAACGAACACTGCACATGATGGAAGGGGGTCGGCGAAGTCGACCCTTTGTTTGGCGAAGTCAAACTAACACTGCACATGTTGGAAGGGGGTCAGCGAAGCGGGCGCTGCGTTTGACGAAGCCAAATGAACACTGCCCATGATGGAGGGGGGTCGGCGAAACTGGCCCTTCGTTTGTCGAAGCCAAACGAATACTGCAAATGATGGAAGGGGGTCGGCGAAGCCGGCCCTTCGTTTGGCGAAGCTAAACGAATACTGTTCATGATGGAAGGGGGTCGGCGAAGCCGGCCCTTTGTTTGGCGAAGCCAAACGAATACTGCACATGATGAAAGGGGGTCGACGAGGCCGGCCCTTCCTTTGTCGAAGCCAAACGAATACTGCAAATGATGGAAGGGGGTCGGCGAAGCCGGCCCTTCGTTTGGCGAAGCTAAACGAATACTGTTCATGATGGAAGGGGGTCGGCGAAGCCGGCACTGCGTTTGGCGAAGCCAAACGAACACTGCACATGATGGAAGAGGGTCGGCGAAACTGGCCCTTTGTTTGGCGAAGCCAAACGAATACTGCTCATGAGGGAAGGGGGTGGGCGAAGCCAAAGGAACACTGCACCTGATGGAAGGGAGTCGGCGAAGCCGGCCCTCCGTTTGGCGAAGCCAAACGAACACTGCACATGATGGAAGGGGGTCGTCCAAGCCGGCCCAAGCCAAACGAATACTATGGAGTGTAACCTGTGAAGCCGACCCATCGTTTGGCGGTGCCGTTATGTATACAGACGTTCTTCCTTTTGTTGTAAAGTGGTATTGTTACCTTTAACCTTTTTCTTCGTATTACAATACTGTGCTTACCTGGGCCAAACTCCGGTCCGCAATTGCGTCTCGACACGCTTTGCGGCCACACGCGCTGGAGTCAGTCGAGTTTCCAGCGCCAAAGCCGACTCGACATGGCTTTTTTATATAGTTTTCTCCAATTTTGTTCACTTTCCAGTCTCTAAAACCCACCTAGAGTCAACAGATCGGTGGCTGCGGCGACGGAAACTCTTCTGAGTCGAAAGCGCGCGTCCGCAATGCGTGTCGAGGCGCAATTGCGGACCGGAATTTGGCCCAGGGAAGCACAGTAGGTATGATTTCATTTTCAAGCAGACTTTTCGTTACTTAACGTTGCCTGAAGCTTTTTCTTCAATGGAAACTAACCCTAACTATTACTGCCAGGGGGCACGCGCCTTCAAATTTTTTCGAAATTTGTTCGAAAAGTATTCCGAACTAACGAATTTCGAAAAAATTCGAAAAATCGGATTTCGAACAAACCGAAAAAATTTCGAACGAACGAAATTTGAAAAAATCGTTCAAAAAATTTCGAACGAGCGGAATTTGAAAAAATTCTTTCGACGAGATTTCGAACGAACGAAAATTTGAAAAAATTCCGTTCGACGAAATTTCGAACGAACGATTTTCAAAAAACTTTCCGAAACTCCGGAGGTCGAACGAACGAAATTCGAAACTAATCGAAATTTCGATTTTTTTCGAGGTTTGTCGAAATTTTCGAACTTTTTTCGAAATTTGTTCGAAAATATTCCGAACTAACGAATTTCGAAAAATTTGAAAAATCGGATTTCGAACAAACCGAAAAAATTTCGAACGAACGAAATTTGAAAAAAATCGTTCAAAAAAATTTCGAACGAGCGGAATTTGAAAAAAATTCCTTCGACGAGATTTCGAACGAACGAAATTTGAAAAAATTCCGTTCGACGAAATTTCGAACGAACGATTTTCAAAAAAACTTTCGAAACTCCGGAGGTCGAACGAACGAAATTCGAAACTAATCGAAATTTCGATTTTTTTCGAGGTTTGTCGAAATTTTCGAATTTTTTTTTCGAAATTTGTTCGAAAATATTCCGAACTAACGAATTTCGAAAAAATTTCAAAAAATCGGATTTCGAACAAACCGAAAAAATTTCGAACGAACGAAATTTGAAAAAAATCGTTCAAAAAAATTTCGAACGAGCGGATTTTCAAAAAAAATTCCTTCGACGAGATTTCGAACGAACGAAATTTGAAAAAATTCCGTTCGACGAAATTTCGAACGAACGATTTTCAAAAAAACTTTCGAAACTCCGGAGGTCGAACGAACGAAATTCGAAACTAATCGAAATTTCGATTTTTTTCGAGGTTTGTCGAAATTTTCGAATTTTTTTTTCGAAATTTGTTCGAAAATATTCCGAACTAACGAATTTCGAAAAAATTTCAAAAAATCGGATTTCGAACAAACCCAAAAATTTTCGAACGAACAGAAATTTGAAAAAATCGTTCAAAAATCGGATTTCGAACGAGCGGATTTTCAAAAAAAATTCCTTCGACGAGATTTCGAACGAACGAAATTTGAAAAATTTCCGATCCACGAAATTTCGAACGAACGATTTTCAAAAAAACTTTCGAAACTCCGGAGGTCGAACGAACGAAATTCGAAACTAATCGAAATTTCGATTTTTTTCGAGGTTTGTCGAAATTTTCGAATTTTTTTCGAAATTTGTTCGAAAATATTCCGAACTAACGAATTTCGAAAAAATTTTAAAAAATCGGATTTCGAACAAACCGAAAAGATTTCGAACGAACGAAATTTGAAAAAAATCGTTCAAAAAATTTCGAACGAGCGGAATTTGAAAAAAATTCCTTCGACGAGATTTCGAACGAACGAAATTTGAAAAAATTCCGTTCGACGAAATTTCGAACGAACGATTTTCAAAAAAACTTTCGAAACTCCGGAGGTCGAACGAACGAAATTGAAACTAATCGAAATTTCGGATTTTTTCGAGGTTTGTCGAAATTTTCGAATTTTTTTTCGAAATTTGTTC
Organism: Aplectana chamaeleonis; assembly: GCA_029168955.1. Taxonomy (NCBI): domain Eukaryota; kingdom Metazoa; phylum Nematoda; class Chromadorea; order Rhabditida; family Cosmocercidae; genus Aplectana; species Aplectana chamaeleonis. The sequence continues at coordinate 24,607 of JAPDOI010000550.1, read as the reverse complement.
GAAAATATTCCGAACTAACGAATTTCGAAAATTTACCAAAAATCGGATTTCGAACAAACCGAAAAAATTTCGAACGAACGAAATTTGAAAAAATCGTTCAAAAAATTTCGAACGAGCAAAATTTGAAAAAAATTCGTCCGACGAATTTTCAAACGAACGAAATTTCAAAAAAATTCGTTTGACGAAATTTCGAACGAACGAATTTTGAAAATCTTCCGGAATTTCGGAGGTTTAGCGAACGAATTTCGAAACGAAACGAAATTTCGATTTTTCGAGGTTTGTCGAAATTTTCGAATTTTTTCGAAATTTGTTCGAAAATATTCCGAACTAACGAATTTCGAAAAATTTTGAAAAATCGGATTTCGAACAAACCGAAAAATTTCGAACGAACGAAATTTGAAAAAATCGTTCAAAAATTTCGAACGAGCGGAATTTGAAAAAATTCCTTCGACGAGATTTCGAACGAACGAAATTTGAAAAAATTCCGTTCGACGAAATTTCGAACGAACGATTTTCAAAAAAACTTTCGAAATTCCGGAGGTCAAACGAACGAAATTCGAAACTAATCGAAATTTCGATTTTTTTCGAAATTTGTCGAAATTTTCGAATTTTTTTTTCGAAATTTGTTCGAAAGTATTCCGAACTAACGAATTTCGAAAAAATTTCAAAAAATCGGATTTCGAACAAACCGAAAAATTTTCGAACGAACAAAATTTGAAAAAAATCGTTCAAAAAAATTTCGAACGAGCGGAATTTGAAAAAAAAATTCCTTCGACGAGATTTCGAACGAACGAAATTTGAAAAATTTCCGTTCGACGAAATTTCGAACGAACGATTTTCAAAAAAACTTTCGAAACTCCGGAGGTCGAACGAACGAAATTCGAAACTAATCGAAATTTCGATTTTTTTCGAGGTTTGTCGAAATTTTCGAATTTTTTTTCGAAATTTGTTCGAAAATATTCCGAACTAACGAATTTCGAAAAAATTTCGAAAAATCGGATTTCGAACAAACCGAAAAAATTTCGAACGAACGAAATTTGAAAAAAATCGTTCAAAAAAATTTCGAACGAGCGGAATTTGAAAAAAATTCCTTCGACGAGATTTCGAACGAACGAAATTTGAAAAAATTCCGTTCGACGAAATTTCGAACGAACGATTTTCAAAAAAACTTTCGAAACTCCGGAGGTCGAACGAACGAAATTCGAAACTAATCGAAATTTCGATTTTTTTCGAGGTTTGTCGAAATTTTCGAATTTTTTTTCGAAATTTGTTCGAAAATATTCCGAACTAACGAATTTCGAAAAAATTTTGAAAAATCGGATTTCGAACAAACCGAAAAAATTTCGAACGAACGAAATTTGAAAAAAATCGTTCAAAAAAATTTCGAACGAGCGGATTTTCAAAAAAAATTCCTTCGACGAGATTTCGAACGAACGAAATTTGAAAATAATTTCGATCCACGAAATTTCGAACGAACGATTTTCAAAACTTTCGAAACTCCGGAGGTCGAACGAACGAAATTTGAAACTAATCGAAATTTCGATTTTTTCGAGGTTTGTCGAAATTTTCGAATTTCGTTTTCGAAATCTGTTCGAAAATATTCCAGAACTAACGAATTTCGAAAAATTTTGAAAAATCAACCTTTTTCGAAGTTTGTTCGAAAAAGTATTTCGAACGAACGAATTTTGAAAAATCGTTCAAAAATCGGATTTCGAACGAGCGGAATTTGAAAAAATTCCTTCGACGAGATTTCGAACGAACGAAATTTGAAAAAAATCCGTTCGACGAAATTTCGAACGAACGATTTTCAAAAACTTTCGAAACTCCGGAGGTCGAACGAACGAAATTCGAAACTAATCGAAATTTCGATTTTTCGAAATTTGTCGAAATTTTCGAATTTTTTCGAAATTTGTTCGAAAGTATTCCGAACTAACGAATTTCGAAAAATTTCGAAAAATCGGATTTCGAACAAAACCGAAAAAAATTCGAAGCTTCGAACGAATAAAATTTGAAAAATAATTCCGTTCGACGAAATTTCGAACGAACGATTTTCAAAAACTTTCCGAAATTCCGGAGGTCGAACGAACGAAATTCGAAACTAATCGAAAGTTCGAATTTTTTTCGAAATTTGTCGAAATTTTCGATTTTTTTTTGAAATTTGTTCGAAAGAAATTCGAATGAACGAGTTTCGAAAAAATTTCGAAAGATCGGATATCGAACGAACAGTTTCGAACGAACGAAATTTGAAAAAAATCGTTCAAAAAAATTTCGAACGAGCGGAATTTCAACAAAAATTCCTTCGACGAGATTTCGAACGAACGAAATTTGAAAAAAATTTCTTCGACGAGATTTCGAACGAACGATTTTCAAAAAACTTTCGAAATTCCGGAGGTCGAACGAACGAAATTCGAAACTAATCGAAATTTCGATTTTTTTCGAAGTTTGTCGAATTTTTCGAATTTTTTTCGAAATTTGTTCAGAAATATTCCGAACTAACGAATTTCGAAAAAATTTCAAAAAGTCGGATTTCGAACAAACAAAATTGAAAAGAATTTCGAACGAATATAAAATTTGAAAATAATCCGTTCGACGAAATTTCAGACGAACGAAATTTCTCAAAAACTTTCCGAAATTCCGGAGGTCGAACGAACGAAATTCGAAACTAATTGAAATTTCGATTTTTTCGAGTTTGTCGAAATTTTCAGAATTTTTTTCGAAATTTGTTCGAAAGTATTCCGAACTAACGAATTTCGAAAAAATTTCAAAAAATCGGATTTCGAACAAACCGAAAAATTTCGAACGAACGAAATTTGAAAAAATCCGTTCGACGAAATTTCGAACGAACGATTTTCAAAACTTTCCAGAAATTTCGGAGGTCGAACGAACGAAATTCGAAACTAATCGAAATTTCGATTTTTTCGAGGTTTGTCGAAATTTTCGAATTTTTTCGAGAATTTGTTCGAAAATATTCCGAACTAACGAATTTCGAAAAATTTCAAAAATCGGATTTCGAACAAACCGAAAAAATTTCGAACGAACGAAATTTGAAATAATTTCGTTCAAAAAATTTCGAACGAGCGGATTTTTAAAAAAAATTCCTTCGACGAGATTTCGAACGAACGAAATTTGAAAAATTTCCGATCCACGAAATTTCGAACGAACGATTTTCAAAAAAACTTTCGAAACTCCGGAGGTCGAACGAACGAAAATCGAAACTAATCGAAATTTCGATTTTTCGAAATTTGTCGAAATTTTCGAATTTTTTCGAAATTTGTTCGAAAATATTCCGAACTAACGAATTTCGAAAAATTTTGAAAAATCGGATTTCGAACAAACGAAAAAATTTCGAACGAACGAAATTTGAAAAAATTTCGTTCAAAAAAATTTCGAACGAGCGGAATTTGAAAAAATTCTTCGACGAGATTTCGAACGAACGAACGAAATTTGAAAAATTTCCGTTCGACGAAATTTCGAACGAACGATTTTCAAAACTTTCGAAACTCCGGAGGTCGAACGAACGAAATTCGAAACTAATCGAAATTTTGATTTTTTCGAAATTTGTCGAATTTTCGAATTTTTTTCGAAATTTGTTCGAAAGTATTCCGAACTAACGAATTTCGAAAAATTTCAAAAAATCGGATTTCGAACCAAAACGAAAATTTGAAAATTTCGAGCGAACGAAATTTGAAAAAATTCCGTTCGACGAAATTTCGAACGAACGATTTTCAAAAAAACTTTCGAAATTCCGGAGGTCGAACGAACGAAATTCGAAACTAATCGAAATTTCGATTTTTTTCCAAGTTTGTCGAATTTTCGAGATTTCGTTGAAAATTTCGAAATTTGTTCGAAAGTATTCCGAACTAACGAATTTCGAGAAGAATTTCAAAAATCGGAAATTTCGAACAAACCGAAAAAATTTCGAACGAACGAAATTTGAAAAAAATCGTTCAAAAAATTTCGAACGAGCGGAATTTGAAAAAAATTCCTTCGACGAGATTTCGAACGAACAAAATTTGAAAAAATTTCGTTCGAAAAAATTTCGAACGAACAAATTTCGAAGCACTTTCGAAATTTCGGAGGTCGAACGAACGAAATTCGAAACTAATCGAAATTTCGATTGTTTTCGAAATTTGTCGGAAATTTCGAACTTTTTTCGAAGTTTGTTCGAAAGTATTCCGAACAAACGAATTTCGAAAAAAATTCGAAAAATCGGATTTCGAACCAACGAAAATTGAAAAATTTCGAACGAATAAAAAATTTAAAATAATTTCGTTCGAAAGAATTTCAAACGAACGAATTTCGAAAAACTTTCGAAATTTCGGAGGTCGAACGAACGAAATTCGAAACTAATCGAAATTTCGATTTTTTTCGAAATTTGTCGAATTTTTCGAATTTTTTTTTCGAAATTTGTTCGAAAGTATTCCGAACTAACGAATTTCGAAAAAATTTCAAAAAGTTGGATTTCGAACAAACCGAAAAAATTTCGAACGAACGAAATTTGAAAAAAATCCGTTCGACGAAATTTCGAACGAACGATTTTCAAAAAAACTTTCGAAATTCCGGAGGTCGAACGAACGAAATTCGAAACTAATCGAAATTTCGATTTTTTTCGAAATTTGTCGAAATTTTCGAAATTTTTTTCGAAATTTGTTCGAAAGTATTCCGAACTAACGAATTTTCGAAAAAATTTCAAAAAATCGGATTTCGAACAAAACTGAAAAAATTTTGAACGAACGAAATTTGAAAAAAAATCGTTCAAAAAATTTCGAACGAGCGGAATTTGAAAAAAATTCCTTCGACGAGATTTCGAACGAACGAAATTTGAAAAATTTCCGTTCGACGAAATTTCGAACGAACGATTTTCAAAAAAACTTTCGAAATTCCGGAGGTCGAACGAACGAAATTCGAAACTAATCGAAATTTGGATTTTTCAGGGAAATTTGTCGAAATTTTCGAATTTTTTTTCGAAATTTGTTTGAAAGTATTCCGAACTAACGAATTTCGAAGAGATTTCAAGAAATCGGATTTCGAACAAACCGAAAAAATTTCGAACGAACGAAATTTGAAAAAAATCGTTCAAAAAAATTTCGAACGAGCGGGATTTGAAAAAATTCCGTTCGACGAAATTTCGAACGAACGAAATTTGAAAAATTTTCGTTCGAAGAAATTTCGAACGAACGATTTTCAAAAAAACTTTCGAAATTCCGGAGGTCGAACGAACGAAATTCGAAACTAATCGAAATTTCGATTTTTTTCGAAGTTTGTCGAATTTTTTTCGAAATTTGTTCGAAAGTATTCCGAACTAACGAATTTCGAAAAAATTTCAAAAAATCGGATTTCGAACAAACCGAAAAAAATTCGAACGAACGAAATTTGAAAAAAATCGTTCAAAGAAATTTTGAACGAGCGGAATTTAAAAAAAAATTCCTTCGACGAGATTTCGAACGAACGAAATTTGAAAAAAACCTTCGAAATTCCGGAGGTCGAACGAACGAAATTCGAAACTAATCGAAATTTTCAAATTTTTTTTTTCGAAATTTGTTCGAAAGTATTCCGAACTAACGAATTTCGAAAAATTTCAAAAATCGGATTTCGAACAAACCGAAAAAATTTCTGAACGAACGAAATTTGAAAAAATCGTTCAAAAATTTCGAACGAGCGGAATTTTGAAAAAATTTCTTCGACGAGATTTCGAACGAACGAAATTTGAAACTAATTTCCGTTCGACGAAATTTCGAACGAACGATTTTCAAAAAACTTTCGAAATTCCGGAGGCCGAACGAACGAAATTCGAAACTAATCAAAATTTCGATTTTTTCGAAATTTGTCGAATTTTCGAATTTTTTCTAAATTTTGTTCGAAAGTATTCCGAACTAACGAATTCCGAAGAAATTTCAAGAAATCGGATTTCGAACTAACCGAAAAAATTTCGAACGAACGAAATTTGAAAAAAATCGTTCAAAAAAATTTCGATCGAGCGGAATTTGAAAAAAATTCCTTCGACGAGATTTCGAACGGAATAAACTTGAAAAAATTCCGTTGCACCAAATTTCGCACGAACGATTTTCAAAGCACTTTCGAAATTTCGGAGGTCGAACGAACGAAATTCGAAACTAATCGAAATTTCGATTTTTTTCGAAGTTTGTCGGAAATTTCGAGTTTTTCTCGAAATTTGTTCGAAACGATTTCGACCGAACGAATTTCGAAAAAATTCAGAAAACCGGATTTTGAACAAACCGAAAAAATTTCGAACGAACGAAATTTGAAAAATTTCGCTCAAAAAATTTCGAACGAGCGGAATTTGAAAAATTTCTTCGACGAGATTTCGGAGGTCGAACGAACGAAATTTGAAACTAATTCCGTTCGACGAAATTTCGAACGAACGATTTACATAAAAATTTTCGAATTTCAGGAGGTCGAGCGAACGAAATTCGGAACTAATCGAAATTTCGATTTTTTTTCGAAATTTGTCGAAATTTTCGAATTTTTTTCGAAATTTGTTCGAAAGTATTCCGAACTAACGAATTTCGAAGAAATTTCAAAAAATCGGATTTCGAACAAACCGAAAAAATTTCGAACGAACGAAATTTGAAAAAAATCGTTCAAAAAATTTCGAACGAGCGGAATTTGAAAAAAAATTCCTTCGACGAGATTTCGAACGAACGAAATTTGGAAAATTTTCGTTCGACGAGATTTCGAACGAACGAAATCTGAAAAAAACCTTCGAAATTCCGGAGGTCGAACGAACGAAATTCGAAACTAATCGAAATTTCGATTTTCGAAGTTTGTCGAAATTCTCGAATTTTTCGAAATTTGTTCGAAAGTATTCCGAACTAACGACTTTCAGAAAAATTTCAAAAATTTCGGATTTTCGAACAAACTGAAAAAATTTTGAACGAACGAAATTTGAAAAAATCGCTCAAAAAGGATTTCGAACGAGCGGAATTTGAAAAATTTCCTTCGACGAGATTTCGAACGAACGAAATTTGAAAATTTCGAAAAAATTCCGTTCGACGAAATTTCGAACGAACGATTTTCAAAAAACTTTCCGAAATTCCGGAGGTCGAACGAACGAAATTCGAAACTAATCAAAATTTCGATTTTTCGAAATTTGTCGAATTTTTTCGAATTTTTTCGAAATTTGTTTCGAAAGTATTCTGAACTAACGAATTTCGAAAAATTTCAAAAAATCGGATTTCGAACAAACCGAAAAAATTTCAAACGAACGAAATTTGAAAAAAATCGTTCAAAAAATTTCAAATTCCGAACGAATTTCGAAAAGCAATTTCCGAAAACTAACGAAATTTCGATTTTTCGAAATTTCGAACGAAATCAGATTCTCAAAAAACTTTCGAAAGTATTCGAACTAACGAATTTCGAAAAATTTCAAAATTTCGGATTTTTTCGAAATTTGAAAATTCAGAAAAAATTCAGACGAACGATTTTCAAAACTTTCGAAAAATTCCGGAGGTCGAACGAACGAAATTCGAAACTAATCGAAATTTCGATTTTTTTAAAATTCTTCCGAAATTTCGAATTTTTTTTCGAAATTTGTTCGAAAGTATTCCGAACTAACGAATTTCGAAAAAATTTCAAAAATCGGATTTAGAACAAACCGAAAAATTTCGAACGAACGAAATTTGAAAAAATCGTTCAAAAAATTTCGAACGAGCGGAATTTGAAAAAATTCCTTCGACAAGATTTCGAACAAACGAAATTTGAAAAATTTCCGTTCGACGAAATTTCGAACGAACGAATTTCAAAAACTACCGAAATTTCGGAGGTCGAACGAACGAAATTGAAACTAATCAAAATTTTGATTTTTTCGAAATTTGTGGAATTTTTTTTTTCGAAATTTGTTCGAAAGTATTCCGAACTAACGACTTTCGAAAAAATTTCAAAAAATCGGATTTCGAACAAACCGAAAAAATTTTGAACGAACGAAATTTGAGAAAAATCGCTCAAAAAAAATTCGAACGAGCGGAGTTTGAAAAAAAATTCTTCGACGAGATTTCGAACGAACGAAATTTGAAAAATTTCCGTTCGACGAAATTTCGAACGAACGATTTTCAAAAAAACTTTCGAAATTCCGGAGGCCGAACGAACGAAATTCGAAACTAATCAAAATTTCGATTTTTCTCGAAATTTGTCGAATTTTTCGAATTTTTTTCGAAATTTTTTTCGAAAGTATTCCGAACTAACGAATTTCGAAAAATTTCAAAAATCGGATTTCGAACAAACCGAAAAAATTTTGAACGAACGAAATTTGAGAAAAATCTCAAAAAATTTCGAACGAGCGGAATTTGAAATGAAAAAATTTCTTCGAAAACGATTTCGAACGAACGAAATTTGAAAATTTCCGTTCGACGAAATTTCGAACGAACGATTTTCAAAAAACCTTTCGAAATTCCGGAGGTCAGAACGAACGAAATTCGAAACTAATCGAAAATTTCGATTTTTTCGAAGTTTGTCGAATTTTTCGAATTTTTTTTCGAAATTTGTTCGAAAGTATTCCGAACTAACGAATTTCGAAAAAATTTCAAAAAATCGGATTTCGAACAAACCGAAAAAATTTCGAACGAACGAAATTTGAAAAAAAAATCGTTCAAAAAATTTCGAACGAGCGGAATTTGAAAAAAAATCCTTCGACGAGATTTCGAACGAACGAAATTTGAAAAATTTCCGTTCGACGAAATTTCGAACGAACGATTTTCAAAAAAACTTTCGAAATTCCGGAGGTCGAACGAACGAAATTCGAAACTAATCGAAATTTCGATTTTTTTCGAAGTTTGTCGAAATTCTCGAATTTTTTTTCGAAATTTGTTCGAAAGTATTCCGAACTAACGACTTTCGAAAAAATTTCAAAAAATCGGATTTCGAACAAACCGAAAAAATTTTGAACGAACGAAATTTGAAAAAAATCGCTCAAAAAAATTTCGAACGAGCGGAATTTGAAAAAAATTCCTTCGACGAGATTTCGAACGAACGAAATTTGAAAAAATTCCGTTCGACGAAATTTCGAACGAACGATTTTCAAAAAAACTTTCGAAATTCCGGAGGCCGAACGAACGAAATTCGAAACTAATCAAAATTTCGATTTTTTTCGAAGTTTGTCGAATTTTTCGAAATTTTTTTTCGAAATTTGTTCGAAAGTATTCCGAACTAACGAATTTCGAAAAAATTTCAAAAAGTTGGATTTCGAACAAACCGAAAAAATTTCGAACGAACGAAATTTGAAAAAAATCGTTCAAAAAATTTCGAACGAGCGGAATTTGAAAAAAATTCCTTCGACGAGATTTCGAACGAAAGAAATTTGAAAAAATTCCGTTCGACGAAATTTCGAACGAACGATTTTCAAAAAAACTTTCGAAATTCCGGAGGTCGAACGAACGAAATTCGAAACTAATCGAAATTTCGATTTTTTTCGAAATTTGTCGAATTTTTCGAATTTTTTTTTCGAAATTTGTTCGAAAGTATTCCGAACTAACGAATTTCGAAAAAATTTCAAAAAATCGGATTTCGAACAAAACCGAAAAAAATTCGAGCGAACGAAATTTGAAAAAATTCCGTTCGACGAAATTTCGAACGAACGGAATTTGAAAAAAAATTTCTTCGACGAGATTTCGAACGAACGAAATTTGAAAAATTTCCGTTCGACGAAATTTCGAACGAACGATTTTCAAAAAAACTTTCGAAATTCTGGAGGACGAACGAACGAAATTCGAAACTAATCGAAATTACGATTTTTTCGAAATTTGTCGAATTTTTTCGAATTTTTTTGAAATTTATTCGAAAAAGTATTCGAACTAACGACTTTCAGAAAAAATTTCCAAAATCGGATTTCGAACAAACCGAAATTGAAAATTTTGAACGAACGAAATTAAGACTAATCGAAATTTCGATTTTTTCGAAAGTTTGTCGAAATTCTCGAATTTTTTTGAAATTTGTTCGAAAGTATTCGAACTAACGAAATTTCGAAAAAATTTCAAAAAATCCGGAAGTTTGTTCGAACTAACCGAAAAAATTTCGAACGAACGAAATTTGAAAAAAATCGTTCAAAAAAATTTCGATCGAGCGGAATTTGAAAAAAATTCCTTCGACGAGATTTCGAACGGAATAAATTTGAAAAAATTCCGTTCGACGAAATTTCGAACGAACGATTTTCAAAAAAACTTTCGAATTTCCGGAGGTCGAACGAACGAAATTCGGAACTAATCGAAATTTCGATTTTTTTCGAAATTTGTCGAAATTTCTCGAATTTTTTCGAAATTTGTTCTGAGTATTCCGAACTAACGAATTTCGAAAAAATTTCAAAATCGGATTTCGAAAAAACCGAATTGAAAATTTTGAACGAACGAAATTTGAAAAATCGTTCAAAAAATTTCGAACGAGCGGAATTTGAAAATTCCTTCGACGAGATTTCGAACGAACGAAATTTGAAAAATTCCGTTCGACGAAATTTCGAACGAACGATTTTCAAAAACTTTCGAAATTCCGGAGGCCGAACGAACGAAATTCGAAACTAATCAAAATTTCGATTTTTCGAAATTTGTCAGAATTTTTCGAAATTTTTTCGAAAATTTGTTCGAAAGTATTCGAACTAACGAATTTCGAAAAAATTTCAAAAAGTTGGATTTCTGAACAAACCGAAAGAAATTTCAAACGAACAGAAATTTGAAAAAAATCGCTCAAAAAAATTTCGAAATTCCGGAGGTCGAACGAACGAAATTCAAACTAATCGAAATTTCGATTTTTTTCGAAGTTTGTCCAAAGAGCCTAATTTTTCGAAATTTGTTCGAAAGTATTCCGAACTAACGAATTTCGAAAAAATTTCAAAAATCGGTTTCGAACAAAACCGAAAATTCGAAATTTCGAACGAACGAAAGATTTGAAAAAATTCCGTTCGACGAAATTTCGAACGAACGATTTTCGAAAAACTTTCGAAATTCCGGAGGTCGAACGAACGAAATTCAGAAACTAATCGAAATTTCGATTTTTCGAAATTTGTCAGAATTTTTTCAATTTTTTCGAAAATTTGTTCGAAAGTATTCCGAACTAACGAATTTCGAGAAAATTTCAAAAAATCGATTTCGAACAAAAGAAAAAATTTCGAACGAACGAAATTTGAAAAAATCGTTCAAAAAATTTCGAACGAGCGGAATTTCGAAAAAATTCGAAAATCGGATTTCGACAAGATTTCGAACAAACGAAATTTGAAAATTTCCGTTCGACGAAATTTCGAACGAACGATTTTCAAAAAAACTTTCGAAATTCCGGAGGTCGAACGAACGAAATTCGAAACTAATCAAAATTTCGATTTTTTTCGAAATTTGTCGAAATTTTCGAATTTTTTTTCGAAATTTGTTCGAAAGTATTCCGAACTAACGACTTTCGAAAAAATTTCAAAAAATCGGATTTCGAACAAACCGAAAAAATTTCGAACGAACGAAATTTGAAAAAAATCGTTCAAAAAATTTCGAACGAGCGGAATTTGAAAAAAATTTCTTCGACGAGATTTCGAACGAACGAAATTTGAAAAATTTCCGTTCGACGAAATTTCGAACGAACGATTTTCAAAAAAACTTTCGAAATTCCGGAGGCCGAACGAACGAAATTCGAAACTAATCAAAATTTCGATTTTTCTCGAAATTTGTCGAATTTTTCGAATTTTTTTTTCGAAATTTTTTCGAAAGTATTCCGAACTAACGACTTTCGAAAAAATTTCAAAAAATCGGATTTCGAACAAACCGAAAAAATTTTGAACGAACGAAATTCGAAACTAATCGAAATTTCGATTTTTTTCGAAGTTTGTCGAAATTTTCGAATTTTTTTTCGAAATTTGTTCGAAAGTATTCCGAACTAACGAATTTCGAAAAAATTTCAAAAAATCGGATTTCGAACAAACCGAAAAAATTTCGAACGAACGAAATTTAAAAAAAATCGTTCAAAAAAATTTCGAACGAGCGGAATTTGAAAAAAATTCCTTCGACGAGATTTGAAACCAAAGAAATTTGAAAAAATTCCGTTCGACGAAATTTCGAACGAACGATTTTCAAAAAAACTTTCGAAATTCCGGAGGTCGAACGAACGAAATTCGAAACTAATCGAAATTACGATTTTTTTCGAAATTTGTCGAAATTTTCGAATTTTTTTTCGAAATTTGTTTGAAAGTATTCCGAACTAACGAATTTCGAAAAAATTTCAAAAAATCGGATTTCGAACAAACCGAAAAAATTTCGAACGAACGAAATTTGAAAAAAATCGTTCAAAAAATTTCGAACGAGCGGAATTTGAAAAAAATTCCTTCGACGAGATTTGAAACGAAAGAAATTTGAAAAAATTCCGTTCGACGAAATTTCGAACGAACGATTTTCAAAAAAACTTTCGAAATTCCGGAGGCCGAACGAACGAAATTCGAAACTAATCAAAATTTCGATTTTTCTCGAAATTTGTCGAATTTTTCGAATTTTTTTTTCGAAATTTGTTCGAAAGTATTCCGAACTAACGAACTTCGGAAAATTTCAAAAATCGGATTTAGAACAAACTGAAAAAAATTTCGAACGAACGAAATTTGAAAAAATCGTTCAAAAATTTCGAACGAGCGGAATTTGAAAAAATTCCTTCGACAAGATTTCGAACAAACGAAATTTGAAAAATTCCGTTCGACGAAATTTCGAACGAACGATTTTCAAAAAAAACTTACCGAAAATCCGGAGGTCGAACAGAGCAAGGAATTCGAAACTAATCAAAATTTCGATTTTTTTCGAAATTTGTCGAATTTTTCGAATTTTTTTCGAAATTTGTTCGAAAGTATTCCGAACTAACGTAATTTCGAAAAAATTTCAAAAATCGGATTTCGAACAAACCGAAAAAATTTGAACGAACGAAATTTGAGAAAAATCGCTCAAAAAAATTTCGAACGAGCGGAATTTGAAAAAAATTCCTTCGACGAGATTTCGAACGAACGAAAATTGAAAAAATTTCGTTCGACGAAATTCCGAACAAACGAATTTCTTAAAACTTCCGAAAATACGGAGGTCGAACGAACGAAGTTCGAAACTAATCAAAATTTCGATTTTTCTCGAAATTTGGTTTTTTCGAAATTTGTTCGAAACTATTCCGAACGAACAAATTTCGAAAAATTTCAAAAATCGGATTTCGAACAAACTGAAAAATTTCGAACGAACGAAATTTGGCAAATCGTTCAAAAAATTTTCTGAACGAGCGGAATTTGAAAAATTCCTTCGACGAGATTTGAAACGAAAGAAATTTGAAAAATTCCGTTCGACGAAATTTGAACGAACGATTTTCAAAAACTTTCGAAATTTCGGAGGCCGAACGAACGAAATTCGAAACTAATCGAAATTTCGATTTTTTTTTTCGAAGTTTGTCGAAATTTTCGAATTTTTTCGAAATTTATTCGAAAGTATTCCGAACTAACGAATTTCGAAAAATTTCAAAAAATCGGATTTCGAACAAACCGAAAAAATTTCGAACGAACGAAATTTAAAAAAATCGTTCAAAAAATTTCGAACGAGCGGAATTTGAAAAAAATTCCTTCGACGAGATTTGAAACCAAAGAAATTTGAAAAATTCCGTTCGACGAAATTTCGAACGAACGATTTTCAAAAAACTTTCGAAATTCTGGAGGTCGAACGAACGAAATTCGAAACTAATCGAAATTACGATTTTTTCGAAATTTGTCGAAATTTTCGAATTTTTTCGAAATTTGTTTGAAAGTATTCCGAACTAACGAAATTCAAAAAAATTTCAAAAAATCGGATAACGAACAAACCGAAAAAATTTCGAACGAACGAAATTTGAAAAAAATCGTTCAAAAAATTTCGAACGAGCGGAATTTGAAAAAAATTCCTTCGACGAGATTTGAAACGAAAGAAATTTGGAAAAATTCCGTTCGACGAAATTTCGAACGAACGATTTTCAAAAAAACTTTCGAAATTCCGGAGGCCGAACGAACGAAATTCGAAACTAATCAAAATTTCGATTTTTCTCGAAATTTGTCGAATTTTTCGAATTTTTTCTTCGAAAATTGTTCGAAAGTATTCCGAACTAACGAATTTCGAAAAAATTTCAAAAAATCGGATTTCGAACAAACCGAAAAAATTTCGAACGAACGAAATTTGAAAAAAATCGTTCAAAAAATTTCGAACGAGCGGAATTTGAAAAAAATTCCTTCGACGAGATTTGAAACGAAAGAAATTTGAAAAAATTCCGTTCGACGAAATTTCGAACGAACGATTTTCAAAAAAACTTTCGAAATTCCGGAGGCCGAACGAACGAAATTCGAAACTAATCAAAATTTCGATTTATTTTCTCGAAATTTGTCGAATTTTCGAATTTTTCTTCGAAATTTGTTCGAAAGTATTCCGAACTAACGAATTTCGAAAAAATTTCAAAAATCGGATTTCGAACAAACCGAAAAAATTTCGAACGAACGAAATTTAAGAAAAAATCGTTCAAAAGAATTTCGAACGAGCGGAATTTTGAAAAATTCGTTCGACGAGATTTGAAACCAAAGAAATTTGAAAAAATTCCGTTCGACGAAATTTCGAACGAACGATTTTCAAAAAAACTTTCGAAATTCCGGAGGCCGAACGAACGAAATTCGAAACTAATCAAAATTTCGATTTTTCTCGAAATTTGTCGAATTTTTCGAATTTTTTTTTCGAAATTTTTTCGAAAGTATTCCGAACTAACGACTTTCGAAAAAATTTCAAAAAATCGGATTTCGAACAAACCGAAAAAATTTTGAACGAACGAAATTCGAAACTAATCGAAATTTCGATTTTTTTCGAAGTTTGTCGAAATTCTCGAATTTTTTTTCGAAATTTGTTCGAAAGTATTCCGAACTAACGACTTTCGAAAAAATTTCAAAAAATCGGATTTCGAACAAACGAAAAATTTTGAACGAACGAAATTTGAAAAAATCGCTCAAAAAATTTCTGAACGAGCGGAATTTGAAAAAATTCCTTCGACGAGATTTGAACGAACGAAATTTGAAATAATTCCGTTCGACGAAATTTCGAACGAACGATTTTCAAAACTTTCGAAATTCCGGAGGTCGAACGAACGAAATTCGAAACTAATCGAAATTTCGATTTTTTTCGAAATTTGTCGAATTTTTCGAATTTTTTTTCGAAATTTGTTCGAAAGTATTCCGAACTAACGAATTTCGAAAAAATTTCAAAAAATCGGATTTCGAAAAAACCGAAAAAATTTTGAACGAACGAAATTTGAAAAAAATCGCTCAAAAAAATTTCGAACGAGCGGAATTTGAAAAAAATTCCTTCGACGAGATTTCGAACGAACGAAATTTGAAAAAATTCCGTTCGACGAAATTTCGAACGAACGATTTTCAAAAAAACTTTCGAAATTCCGGAGGCCGAACGAACGAAATTCGAAACTAATCAAAATTTCGATTTTTTTCGAAGTTTGTCGAATTTTTCGAAATTTTTTTTCGAAATTTGTTCGAAAGTATTCCGAACTAACGAATTTCGAAAAAATTTCAAAAAGTTGGATTTCGAACAAACCGAAAAAATTTCAAACGAACGAAATTTGAAAAAAATCGCTCAAAAAAATTTCGAAATTCCGGAGGTCGAACGAACGAAATTCGAAACTAATCGAAATTTCGATTTTTTTCGAAGTTTGTCGAAATTTTCGAATTTTTTTTCGAAATTTGTTCGAAAGTATTCCGAACTAACGAATTACCAAAAATTTCCAAAAAACCGGATTTGGAACAAAACCGAAAAAAATTCGAGCGAACGAAATTTGAAAAAATTCCGTTCGACGAAATTTCGAACGAACGATTTTCAAAAAAACTTTCGAAATTCCGGAGGTCGAACGAACGAAATTCGAAACTAATCGAAATTTCGATTTTTTTCGAAATTTGTCGAATTTTTCGAATTTTTTTTTCGAAATTTGTTCGAAAGTATTCCGAACTAACGAATTTCGAAAAAATTTCAAAAAATCGGATTTAGAACAAACCGAAAAAATTTCGAACGAACGAAATTTGAAAAAAATCGTTCAAAAAATTTCGAACGAGCGGAATTTGAAAAAAATTCCTTCGACAAGATTTCGAACAAACGAAATTTGAAAAATTTCCGTTCGACGAAATTTCGAACGAACGATTTTCAAAAAAAAACTACCGAAAATCCGGAGGTCGAACGAACGAAATTCGAAACTAATCAAAATTTTGATTTTTTTCGAAATTTGTCGAATTTTTCGAATTTTTTTTTCGAAATTTGTTCGAAAGTATTCCGAACTAACGACTTTCGAAAAAATTTCAAAAAATCGGATTTCGAACAAACCGAAAAAATTTTGAACGAACGAAATTTGAGAAAAATCGCTCAAAAAAATTTCGAACGAGCGGAATTTGAAAAAAATTTCTTCGACGAGATTTCGAACGAACGAAATTTGAAAAATTTCCGTTCGACGAAATTTCGAACGAACGATTTTCAAAACTTTCGAAATTCCGGAGGCCGAACGAACGAAATTCGAAACTAATCAAAATTTCGATTGTTTCTCGAAATTTGTCAAATTTTCGAATTTTTTCGAAATTTTTTCGAAAGTATTCCGAACTAACGACTTTCGAAAAAATTTCAAAAAATCGGATTTCGAACAAAGCCGAAAAAATTTTGAACGAACGAAATTCGAAACTAATCGAAATTTCGATTTTTTTCGAAAGTTTGTCGAAATTTTCGAATTTTTTCGAAATTTGTTCGAACGAGTATTCGAAACTAACGAATTTCGAAAATTTCAAAAAATCGGATTTCGAACAAAACCGAAAAAATTTCGAACGAACGAAATTTGAAAAAAATCGTTCAAAAAATTTCGAACGAGCGGAATTTGAAAAAAATTCCTTCGACGAGATTTGAAACCAAAGAAATTTGAAAAAATTCCGTTCGACGAAATTTCGAACGAACGATTTTCAAAAAAACTCTCGAAATTCTGGAGGTCGAACGAACGAAAGTCGAAACTAATCGAAAATACGATTTTTTTCGAAATTTGTCGAAATTTTCGAATTTTTCTGAAATTTGTTTGAAAGTATTCCGAACTAACGAATTTCGAAAAATTTCAAAAAATCGGATTTCGAACAAACCGAAAAAATTTCGAACGAACGAAATTTGAAAAAAATCGTTCAAAAAATTTCGAACGAGCGGAATTTGAAAAAAATTCCTTCGACGAGATTTGAAACGAAAGAAATTTGAAAAAATTCCGTTCGACGAAATTTCGAACGAACGATTTTCAAAAAAACTTTCGAAATTCCGGAGGCCGAACGAACGAAATTCGAAACTAATCAAAATTTCGATTTTTCTCGAAATTTGTCGAATTTTTCGAATTTTTTCTTCGAAATTTGTTCGAAAGTATTCCGAACTAACGAATTTCGAAAAAATTTCAAAAAATCGGATTTCGAACAAACCGAAAAAATTTCGAACGAACGAAATTTGAAAAAAATCGTTCAAAAAATTTCGAACGAGCGGAATTTGAAAAAAATTCCTTCGACGAGATTTGAAACCAAAGAAATTTGAAAAAATTCCGTTCGACGAAATTTCGAACGAACGATTTTCAAAAAAACTTTCGAAATTCTGGAGGTCGAACGAACGAAATTCGAAACTAATCGAAATTACGATTTTTCGAAATTTGTCGAAATTTTCGAATTTTTTTCGAAATTTGTTTGAAAGTATTCCGAACTAACGAATTTCGAAAAATTTCAAGAAATCGGATTTCGAACAAACCGAAAGAAGAATTTCGAACGAACGAAATTTGAAAAAATCGTTCAAAATTTCAGACGAGCGGAATTTGAAAAAGTTCCTTCGACGAGATTTGAAACCAAAGAAATTTGAAAAAATTCCGTTCGACGAAATTTCGAACGAACGATTTTCAAAACTTTCGAAATTCCGGAGGCCGAACGAACGAAATTGAAACTAATCAAAATTTCGATTGTTTTCTCGAAATTTGTCGAATTTTTCGACTTTTTCTTTTCGAAAATTGCTCGAAAGTATTCCGAACTAACCAGAATCATAACAATAAAGAATGGAAAAGAAACATCGCTTCCAAAATATACGTAGTTATCAAAAAAGTGTATTGCGGAGGGAGGCACGGCAGACGGAGGGTAATAGGGAGTGAGTGGGGTGAGGGAAGAGGCCGCAGACGGCGAGAGCATGCGCAAATGCTCAGCCTGTGGCTCCTGGACTGTGCGGCGCTGTTCCGCACAGTCATCATCTCAGCTGATCGCTGGGATTTTTTTTTTTGATTTTCTTCGCTCTTTCTGTCTTTTTTTTTGTTTATATGTTGTTGTCTGTTGGTTTCCGACTCTTCGGTTTTGCATTAGAGTTTGTATTGAAAGTAATAGTTTTGCAAAGTTCTGCTGACGGAAAAAAGGTTTTGACTCCATTACTGCTCCAAAAAATTAGTGATTTAGCAACTATTTCCGTATTCGTATGTTTAGAATTTTCATTCCGACAGTAAACTATTTTTAAACTAGAAAATTATTGATTTTATCTTTGGCGATGAGTATAAGGTTTTCATTTTTTTTCATAGGCGAGGAATTAGATTTTGTTAACTGTTTAAAATTTTTTTAATTGTCTCTACTCTTGTTTTTTTTTTCATCAAATGGAAAAAAAACTTAATTAAACAGTTAGCGAAAGCTAATTTCATCTTCTAAAAAATTTGAAAATCCTATGATGATAATAGTAAAATCAATATTTTCAGTGTGAAAAAAAGTTGACTGCAGGATTGAAAAAATATAACTCGGGAAATGCGGAAATATTTTGTTCAATTTATAATTGCTGAATTCTTTAGTCAACTTTTTGGAGTGTAGCGAAACCACAGTTATTTTTTCTGCAAAGAAAAGACTGAATTCGCAAAATCATGAAATCCGCTAAAGATCAATAATTACCATACTTAGGCAAACCGATGAAATTTTTTCGAATTTCCAATTTTCGAATACATTCAAAAATCTTTTTCAAATTTAAAAAGTTTCGAATGTTATTCTAGAACCAAAATTTTCGAATTTTGAATGATTCGAAATTCAGAAAAATCATTACGCATAATTTTCAGAATAACGCACAATTTGGTCCGAAGTTTTATAATTACGATGGCTCAAGCTGATCCTGTCTTGTTTGGCGGGTTTGGTGGTTTACCCCAAAGCCTCATGGCCTTCGCCATGAACGAAGGCCGACTTCGCCGACCCTTCGCTTTATGAGCAGTATTCGTTTTGGCTACCGCCAAAACGCAGAATATTCGCCTACCCCCTTCCATCATGAGGCAGTGTTCGTTTGGATTCCGCCAAAGCGAAGGCTGCCAGTTCGCTGACCCCCTTTCATCATGAGAGCAGAAACAGAAGGGTTGGCTTCGCCGACCCCCTCCATACATGAGCAGTGTTCATTTGGCTTCGCCAAACATGTTTCAGAGCCCGCCTTCGCTGACCCCTTCCTTCATGTGCAGGTGTTCGTTTGGCTTCCGCCAAACGCAGGGCCAACTTCAGCTGACCCCCCTTCCATCATGAGCAGTGTTCGTTTGGCTTCGCCAGAAACACGCAGTGCCGAATCAACTTGCACCTACCCCTTCCATCTTGAGCAGCGGTATTCGTTTGGTTTTCTTTGCTTGGCGAAGCCAAACGAATACTGCTTATGATGTGGAAGGGGGTCCGGCAAAGTCGGTCCCTTCGTTTAGCGGCGAAAGCCAAACGAACACTTCACATGACGTGAAGAAGGTCGGCAATCTGACCTTCCGTTTGGCGAAGCCAAACTAATACTGCTCATGATGGGAGTGAGTCAGCAATCATCGTTTAGCGAAGTTGTCCCGTTTGAAGCCAAACGAAGGCTGCTCATGATGGAAAAATCGGCGAGAAGACAGCCTGCTGCGTTTGGCGAAGCCAAACGTAGATACTGCACATGAGGGAAGGGGTCGGCAACAACTCTGCGTTTGGCGAAGCCAAACGAACACTGCCCATGATGGATGGGGTCGGCAGAAACTGGCCCTTCAGTTTGGCGAAGCCAATGACGAACTTTACTGCCCATGTTGATGGAGGGGCGTCGGCGAAAGCCGGCCTTGCGTTGGCGAAGCCAGACGAGACACTGCTTTCATGATGGAGGGTCGGCGAAGCTGGCACGCTGCGTTTAACGCGAAGCCAAACGAACACTACACATATGATGGAGGGGGTCGGCGAAACTGGCTATGCGTTTGGCGAAGCTGGGCAAACGAATACTGTTTACCACGAGGGAAGGGGTTGGCGAAATGCCGGCGCTTGCGTTTGGCGAAGCCAAACGAACACTGCTCATGATGGAGGTCGTCGGCGAAAGCCGGCTTGGCTGACGTTGAAGCCAAATGAACACTGCCACTCATGATGGAGGGGCCGGCAAAGCCGGCCCTTTGTTTAGCGAAGCCAAACGAAGACTGCGCTCATGATGGAAGGGGTCGGCCCGAAGCCGCTTGCGTTTGGCGAAGCCAAACGAACACTCGCTTTCATGATGGAGGGGGTCGGCGAAAGCCGGCAGCCTTCTGTTTAGCGAAGCCAAATATGAACACTGCACTCTCATGATGGAGGGGTCGGCAGAAGCCGGCGTCCTTCGTTTAGCGAAGCCAAACGAATACCGCCATGAGGGAAGGGCGTCGGCAGAAGCTGGCTCTGCGTTTGGCGAAAGCCAAACGAGCACTGCCCATGATGGATGGGGGGTCGGCAAAAACTGGCCCTTCGTTTGGCGAAGCCAAACAGAACACTGCCCATGATGGAGGGGGTCGGCGAAGAAGCCGGCTTGCGTTGGCAGCCAAACGGACACTGCTCATGATGGAGGGGGTCGGCGAAGCTGGCTTGGCTTCGTTTGGCGAAGCCAAACGAACCACTGCACATGATGGAGAGGGTCGGCAGAAACTGGCAATATGCGTTTTGGCGAAGCCAAACGAATACTGCTACACGAGGGAAGGGGTTGCGGCGAAGCCGGCCTTGCGTTGTAGCAAGCCAAACGAACACTGCTCATGATGGAGGGGTCGGCGAAGCCGCGCATTCGTTGCGAAGCCAAATGAACACTGCTCATGATGGAGGGGCCGGCGAAAGCCGGCCCTTTGTTTGGCGAAGC
Organism: Aplectana chamaeleonis; assembly: GCA_029168955.1. NCBI lineage: Eukaryota > Metazoa > Nematoda > Chromadorea > Rhabditida > Cosmocercidae > Aplectana > Aplectana chamaeleonis. Next base: position 3,509 of record JAPDOI010000550.1, on the reverse strand, counting down.
CAAACGAACACTGCCCACATGATGGATGGGGGTCCGGCGAAACTGGCCTTCGTTTGGCGAAGCCGACAGAACATTACACATGATGGAAGGGGTCGGCGAAGCCGAAGCGCGCGTTTGGCGAAGCCAAACCGACACTGCTCGCATGATGGAGGGGGGTCGGCGAAGCCGGCCAGCTTCGTTGGCGAAGCCAAACGAACACTGCACATATGATGGAGGGGGTCGGCGAAACCGGCCTTTGCGTTTGGCGAAGCCAAACGAACACTGCTCATGATGGAGGGGTCGGCGAAAGCCGGCCCTTCGTTTAGCGAAGCCAAACGAACACTGCACACATCATGGAGGGTCGGCATGGAAAACTGGCTATGCGTTTTGGCGAAGCCATGAACGAATACTGCACCACCGAGGAAGGGGGTCGGCGAAGCCGCGCCGTTGCGTTTAGCGAAGCCAAAGCAGACACTGCTTCATGATGGAGGGGTCGGCGAAGCCTTAGCGGCTTCGTTTGGTGAAGCCAAATGAACACTGCTCATGATGGAGGGGCCGATGAAACCGGCCCTTTGTTTGGCTGGAAGCCAAACGAAGACTGCTCATGATGGAAGGGGTCGGCGACGCAGCGCGCGCTGGCGCAGCCAAACGCAGACACTGCTTTCATGATGGAGGGGGTCGGCAAAAGCCGGCCTTTCGTTTAGCGAAGCCAAATGAACACTGCTCATGATGGAGGGGGTCGGCGAAGCCCGCGTCGCCCTTCCGTTTGGCTTGAAGCCAAACGAAGCACACTGCTATATGATCTCGGAAGGGGGTCGGCGAAGCCGGCCCTTCGTTTGGCTAAGCAAAACGAACACTGCACATGATGGAGGGGGGTCGGCGAAACTGGCTATGCGTTTGGCGAAGCCAAACGAATACTGCACACGAGGGAAGGGGGTCGGCGAAGCTGGCTCTGCTTTTGGCGAAGCCAAACGAACACTGTCCCATGATGTATGGGGGTCGGCGAAGCTGGCCCTTTTGTTTGGCGAAATGCCAAACAGACACTACCCATGATGGAGGGGTCGGCGAAGCCGGCCTTGCGTTTGGCGAAGCCAAACGAATACTGCACATGAGGGAAGGGGCGTCGGCGAAGCTGGCGAAACCTGCGTTTGGCGAGCCAAACGAACACTGCCCATGATGGATGGGGGTCGGCGGGAAACTGGCCCTTCTGTTTGGCGAAGCCAAACGAACACGTGCACATGATGGAGGGGTCGGCGAAATAACGCGCGTTGGCGAAGCCAAACGAAGCACTGCCCATGATGGATGGGGGTCCGGCGAAGCTGCGGCCCTTCAGTTTGGCGAAGCCAAACGAACACTGCCGCGCATGATGGAGGGTCGGCGAAGCCGGCCTTGCGTTGGCAGAAAGCCAAACGAATACCTGCACATGATGGAAGGGGCGTCGGCGAAGCTGGCTCTGCGTTTGGCGAAGCCAAACGAACACTGCCATGATGGATGGGGGTCGGCGAAACTAACGGCCCTTCGTTTGGCGAAGCCAAACGAACATTGCACATGATGGAGGGGTCGGCGAAATGCCGGCCTTGCATTTGGCGAAGCCAAACCAACACTGCTCATGATGGAGGGGTCGGCGAAGCCGGCAGCTTCGTTTGGCGAAGCCAAACAGACACTGCACATGATGGAGGGGTCGGCGAAACCGGCCTTGCGTTTGGCGAGAAGCCAGAGCAGACACTGCTCATGATGGAGGGTCGGCGAAACCGGCCCTTCGTTTGGCAAAGCCAAACGAAGACACTGCACATATGATGGAGGGGTCGGCGAAGAACTGGCTATGCGTTTTGCGAAGCCAAACGAATACTGCACACGAGGAAGGGGGTCGGCGAAGCCGCTTACTTGCGTTTGTAGCGAAGCCAAACGAACACTGCTCATGATGGAGGGTCGGCGAAGCCACGGCTTCGTTTGGCAAAGCCAAATGAACACTGCTCATGATGGAGGGCCCGGTAAAGCCGGCCTTTGTTTGGAAGAAGCCAAACGAAGACTGCTCATGATGGAAGGGGTCGGCGAAGGCCAGTCTTGCGTTTGGCGCAGCCAAAGCAGAACACTGCTCATGATGGAGGGGGTCAGCAAAGCCAAAGCCCTTCCTGTTCTAGCAAGCCAAATGAACACTGCTCATGTCATCGGAGGGGTCGGCGAAGCCGGCGGCCCTTCGTTTAACGAAAGCCAAACGAACACTGCACATATGATGGAAGGGGTCGGCGAAGCCGGCCCTTCATTTGGCGAAGCCAAACGGGAACACTTCCTATGATGGAAGGGGTCGGCGAAAGCTGGCTATGCGTTTGGCGAAGCCAAACGAATACTGCCGCAACGCTTATGAGGAAGGGGGTCGGCGAAGCTGGCTCTGCGTTTAGCGAAGCCAAACGGAACACTGCCCTATGATGTATGGGGGTCGGCAGAAAAACTGGCCCTTCGTTTGGCGAAGCCAAACGACACACTGCCCATGATGGAGGGGGTCGGCGAAAGCCGCGCGCCTTTGCGTTTGGCGAAGCCAAACGAATGCTACTGCACATGAGGGGAAGGGCGTCTGGCGAAGCTGGCTCTGCGTTTGGCGAAGCCAAACGAACACTGCCCATGATGGATGGGGGTCGGCGAAACTGGCCTTCGGTTTGGCGAAGCCAAACGAACATTACACATATGATGGAGGGGTCGGCGAAACCGGCCCTTCGTTTGGCGAAGCCAAACGAACACTACTCATGATGGAGGGGTCGGCGAGAGGCAGCTGGCCCTGCGTTTTGCGAAGCCAAACGAATACTGCACACGAGGAAGGGGTCGGCGAAGCCGCGCAACGCGTTTGGCGAAGCCAAACGAACACTGCTCATGATGGAGGGGTCGGCGAAGCCGCTTGGCTTCGTTGTAGCAAGCCAAATGAACACTGCTCATGATGGAGGGGGCCCGTAAAGCCGGCCCTTTGTTTGGAAGAAGCCAGAAGCGAAGAGCTGCTCTCATGATGGAAGGGGGGGTCGGCGAAGCCGGCGTCTTGCGTTTGGCGCAGCCAAACGAACACTGCTCGCATGATGGAGGGGGTCGGCGGCAAAGCCGGCCCGGCTTCGTTAGGCGAAGCCAAATGAACACTGCCTCTGTATCATGGGAAGTCGGCGAGAGCGCCTTATTCCGTTTAGCGAAGCCAAACGAAGGCTACTGCGCTATGATGGAAGGGGTCGGCGAAAGCCGGCCCTTCGTTTGGCGAAGCGGCAGCGCGAAGACTGCACATGATGGAAGGGGTCGGCGAGAGCTGGCTATGCGTTTGGCGAAGCCAGCGAGATACTGCACACATGAGGAAGGGGGTCGGCGAAGCTGGCTCTTGCGTTTGGCGAAGCCAAACGAACACTGCCTATGATGTATGGGGGTCGGCGTGAAACTGGCCCTTCGTTTGGCGAAGCCAAACGAACCACTGCACCCATGATGGAGGGGGTCGGCGAAGCCCAGCGCGCGTTTGGCGAAGCCAAACGGAAATACTGCACATGAGGGAAGGGCGTCGGCGA